>JAWZYV010013805.1:0-115439 GCA_038373885.1 Cheiracanthium punctorium
AAAAGTAAAGGCCGCTGTCGCCGTCAATAGCTTGTTGACGTATCTCCTCCTAAACCGTGGGGATTTGAGTTTCGACTACAGTGCCCACAGATTCGAAAAATTCCGAGGAACCTGCTAAGCTGACTTAAATTTCGAAAATCGAATTATTTTAGAAGATATTAATAAAAAACTGAAAAAATAAACATAATGGTTGCCAGATTTGGCATAAAATCATTCATTCCTTTGCAACAAAGCATTTCCAAGTATGTAGAATCACGTGAAATTGTCAAACATGAAGTAGAATTACATCCATTTTACGCCAAATTAAAAAGTATATGAAATAAGTAACTCAAAGTGTGTTACACAAAGTTGAGAATTTTCAAATAGTAAGTTCGCTTAGACAACAGGAGTTTAGAATGAGCGATTATTCGTTTTTCCAAAACAGAATAACTAATATCTTGAAAATGAAAACTAATTAAAATGCAGATTATTTTAAAGCCGGTTCGGTCCAGCTGGATTATTTGCTACCAGTAGAAATATTTGGCGGTGTTAACTATGCCATTATAGCAGTTATAGTGCACTTTGGATATTTGCCAGCTCGGCGAGATGATATAATTCGTGGTGCTAAGTACGCCAATCTGCAAAGAATTATGTAAATGAAAATATGGATAACGGTTTTCCGGGAACCTTAAATGAACAGTAATTATAGGTTGTGAGCATGTGTCAATCGCCCAATAATGAAAAGTCGCCATGGGTGGCAAGCTATCCTACCTGTTCCGTAGTTTTTATCAAAGAAAACATGTGAATTACTGTTTTCTTAGAGCTAATTATTAACTATACATATACGCAAGTCGCCAAATTATGAAAATTCTCCATAATTGGCTAATACGCAAGGCGTACCATGGGTTTCACATAATTACAAATAGTGCGAGGTTTAAATTTTTATGTTCCAAGCAACATGCAAGAACCAAGCAATGTGTAGCTCGGTAACATTCTATCTTATCCAACGTTTGGGTTTTGTTTGTTGAAATTATGTCTTTTTTACGAATAACTCTTTTTAGGGGCCAAATGCCTCAATACGAAATGTGGGTCTAGGGGCCTTGGCCCCTAGCTTTAGTAAAGATATCCAAATGTTTTGCTTTACTACATCTCTATTTGCACAATTTTGTACATTGGATATATATATATATATATATATTGCTTGATATATATATTTGAATGGTATGTCACTGAAGTTTCTATTACATGCCTGGGTTGGGCTTTTTACAAAAAAAAAAAAAAAACTGGTTATTTTACAACCCTGTATTAAACTCATAATATCATTTCAGTTATCTTTATAGGTTTATTAGTTAAGGCAGTGCAAATTCAATAATAGAAATACAATTTCAATATTGAGGGGTGGGGGGGGGATGAACAGTATGTGTTTGAAATTCAAATCGGCCATAGAAAAAATAAATGAAGTTGGTAGATGTTATTTTAAAGGAACTTTTCCATTGTTCACCACAAATTATATTTAAATAAAGCTAACTACACAGAAGCAGAAAATTTATTAACCAGTATAATCTTGTTTCCACAAAAATTCTTCAACATATGCACCATTTCCAGCTTCACAATTCTTTGAACAAGTATACACTAAAAGTGTCCCCCAATCTGGACTTCCTTCGTCTTTTGAATCCAGTGACAGATGATTCAGCATCTTTGGCATTATCTTTGGAAAAGAGAAAGTATTTTTTAGTGAAACTTATAGTGCATAAAAATATCTTTATACAACTAAAGTAAAAAGGTATCCAATTAATTAGATATGATGAGAAAATTAAACTTTATGCAAGCAATTATATATCACCTGATTTAAATTACAGGGTTTGTTAGGTTTAAGCCGACTGGTTTAAACCAAATGGCACCAATTGTTTTTTTTTCAATGGGTCATTCCATATAAAATCAACAAATTTTAAGAAATCTTTGTGCTGCACTTTTTTTGATTTTCAAATTTTAGAGGTGATATCTTCTATCTTCAGTATCCCAAAACAGCTTTTTTTATTTCTTAAAAAAATTTTGTTCACTAGATATAGCCATTTGTTTGCTCTGCAGATGAGTAAAAATCGGCCATTTGAGGTTTTTTTTCTAAAAGCTGTAGAATTTTTATTTAAATAGCGTGAAGATCAGATAGGGCTTATTGGAAAGTTTAAAGAACAGACTTTTAAATGCACATAATAAAACTGTCTAAATACAGTTTTTGGGACATCAAGTAGTTGTTCACAAACTGACATTTTTTGTCATTTTAGGCATTAAAAAAATCAATCCAGGACTTCCAGTAACAAATCAATTTTTTTTTTCTGGTCATGGTTGCCACAAAAAATTTGAAATCAGTTTCCCTGACTTTTACTGACCACAATTGATAGAATTCCCTGACCATCACAGTCCTAAAAATACACACAACAATGAAAACACACCCATTCCACTTATCAATAAAAGGCTATATAGTTATTAAAATAATACATTTTACATGCATTTATGGCATTATACAGGGATGTTAACTCCAACATTCAATTTAGGAGCACCTCGGGAACAGAAAAAATTCCATTTGGGAGCACCTTGGGAGCACAAAAAATATAGTTTCCGAGAGGAAAACTAAGATTTGGGATCAGAATTAACATGATTTTGGAACATAAAATTGAAGATTTGGGAATCAGTGTTGATTCTAGAAAAAAAAAAGGCCGCTGAGGGAGAAATTTCAAAAATTTGCGATGTCGATCATGGTGCCGATGATGTGCACTTAGATCCATATTGAAAAGGGAAAAAGGCCCAAACATAGAACATCATTTCAATTTAAAACCTAATACATTTCTTTTTAATATCAATTTCAGTTTTAAAGAAATAAACACAAGTTAGGAAGAAAGTATCCGGAAATGCGTAAAAAAAAGTGCTGTATGCATAAAAGCGTAAACAGCAGTCGAAATGCGTAAATTTTTCGTGTAAAGCGTAAAAGTTGGCAAGTCTGTATTCCCTGACTTTTCTCGGTAAATTTAAATTTTCCCTGACCAATTTCATTTTCCCTGACCTTCACTGACTTTCAAGGTTCGTGGCAACCATGCTGTTACACTTACATATGAATACTATATGCAGAAAAAAAAAAATTGAGCTGTTACTGGGATCCTTCATCCTGAAAAAAATTGCTTAAATTTTCAAAAAATTAAAAAATGTGCTTTTTTAGCCCCCCAAAAAGTCATGAGGGAAGGTGATAATCTAAAAATGACATGGTGCAAAGCTCTTATACTGTACTTTAAAACAAAACAAAAAGTCTTGTTATTCCAAAAGATAAGTGAGATACACACTTTTGAAGTACTGCAAAAAGCAGTCCTTGCTATTGAGAATAGGTAAACTTTTCATCCCTCAAAAAAGTCATGTGGGACAAGTGTTAAAAATCTCAAAATGACATGGCAAGAAGCTCTTATAATGTACTTAAAAACAATATAAAAATTGTCTTGATATTCCAAGAGGCAGAGGAGGTACACACTTTTGAAGATTTGATTTGTGTTTCTGTGTTTGGGCAAATGAGATTTCCACCTGGTCGCACAGGGCTTGTCCAATGATTCAGTTTTATTGGCAGAGTGGACTAACTATTTCACTTAGAGACACAGGATTTTTTTTTTTTAATTAATTTTCTTAGACAAAGAGCTACATTTTTCTAAATATAAGTGATAGGAAAGGAATGATCTTATAAAAATTAAATTTTGTATTTTAATATGTATACAGCCCCTAGTAAAAAACTTGCCAAATCTGAAAACTACTCTTTATTTGACTAACTTTTCTAATTGAAAGTATATTTCTATCACACGCACTTAGTTAAAAAGATGATCGTTTTAACATCTATTTTGAAACACCTGGTATAGCTACAAAAAACAGCATTTAATGAAGTCTAGTCATTATCAATTTGCCCCACACTCTTCACATCAATGTATGGCATTTTCTACATGTTCATGCCATTGAGCTATACTTATAAAAATTGGAGCAGGGTTGCTACTCAAATCCTAAAATAAAATTACTTGTATTTTCCTTGTCCTTTCCATGATCAAATGGGGCAGAAACTCAGCGTAGCGCAATAATGGCGACCACTGTTGGGGGTACACTGATGTATATAAAAGAAGAAACTTGCATTGATTTAAATAAAAGAAGGAATATCACTTTCAACTGAAATAGAAGCATGAAAGTGCCTAAAAAGCTGAATTTAATGTGGTATAAAAACTGAGGATTGACAGGCGTAAGAGAAGATCTTAGTTAACCTACAAACTGTATTAGCCCAAATATAATGCAACTCCAAAATTTTTCATCAAGATAATTAGAAAAATCCTATATTTAATTTAGTTAAAAACACATAAAAGCCATTAAAACTCAGTTAAAAAACCTAAAAAGTTAAAATCAACACATCATTTAGTGCTTTTGGCAGCCTATCCCGCTGCCATCTTCAGAACTGATGAGTCTCCCACCAGCTTCAGCACATCATACCAGGCTCATCCACCTGCGCGTGCATCATATCGTTGATGGCACCATCTTGTGCGAGTATTTCCAATGCTCTGCATTTTAAACTATAATTATGGTTATTGTAATTGGCTATTTTTTAGCATTAATGAAATCTATATCGATATTTTCTTTTAAGGCAAGGCAGGAGAGGGCAGTACTATGTCTATTAAATTTAATGTCATTAATGTGTTTCTTTATTCTATCTTGAATTTTCCTTTTTGTGACACCTATGTAGTGGCCGGGAAGGTTAGAGTCTTTATTTGCAAAACTTATTTTATAAACACCAGCAGTTTCCAAAGGATTAATTTTATCTTTATCGGAGCAAATTCTTTTTAAAATATTACTATTCCTTACTGTAGCAGTAATCCTTTAGAAACTGCTGGTGTTTACAATAAAATAAGTTTTGTATATAAAGACTCTAACCTTCCCAGCCACTATATTGGTGTCACAAAAAGGAAAATTAAATATAGAATAAAGGAACACATTAACGAGATTAAATTTAATAGACATAGTATTGTCCTCTCCTGCCTTGCCTTAAAAGAAAATATCGATATAGATTTCATTAACGTAAAAAAAATAGCCAATTACAATAACCATAATTATAGTTTGAAATGCGAAGCATTTCCATGTGTGGTTTGGATGCGCACGCAGATGGATGGAGCCTGGTATGATGTGCTGAAGCTAGGAGGAGACTCATCAGTTCTGAAGACGGCAGCGGGATAGGCTGCCGAAAGTGCTAAATGGTGTGTTGATTTTAACTTTTTAAGTTTTTTAATGGCTTTTATATGTATTTTTTAAACTAAATTGAAGTTACCTCCGCAATTGATTTTAACTTAAATCCTATATTTAGCTCTCTAATTTAGCACGAGTCAGATTTCTTACGGGAAATGATCAGTCAGAAAACACTGCGTCATATTCGGGCTAGTACAGAATTTTAACTATTATTTAAAGGTATGTAAATGCCACAAATGCATTTAAAGTACTTTTAATTTTAATTAATAATTAGAGGTAAGGAATTTTTGCAAATAAAAAACAGAAATTTTGCAAAAAAAAAAAAAAAAAGTGAAATTTTGCATAAACTACTTATTAAACATTCTTACACCCTTAATGTTTATTTTCGATGATGATTAAAGGATACATTGTAGTAATTTCAATATTTCACTGTTTTAAAGTTGTTCTGTATGCATACCCTCCAACATTGGCCTTCACCTCATCAGTAGCACTTACGCGATATCGCCGGGGGGGTATTAGGGGAGTCATAACCCCCCCCATGAGGAATTTTTTGCCATACAAAATGTATATTCTTCACTCCCTTGTCATAAACACCTATACATATATATGAGTTGAAGCAGTCATAACCCCCCCCCCCCCCCCCCCCCCCCCGCTTTTTAGAGGTTTTCTCAACACTGGGTGTCTACCAAATTTCTGAAAGTCAATTTCCTGACTTTTGGGAGGTCCCGGGAAAAAAATTCCTGACCAATGCATTTGACTTAGGGAAATTGCACAATGCTTGTCTTTATATTTGCATATTTTGTACTTCTTTAAATCAATTTTGACTAAAGTATACAGGATTAAGCTTTCATCAATTGAGAAACAGAAGTAGTTGCACTTTCTGATAGAATTAACTAACTGTTCTTGGAAATACAGTCCTAATATATAAGTTACCAAGTAAGCTAATTTGTCTTTTACCCTCACGTCACGATTGATGAGTCCCCCATTTTCTCCTCCTTATACAAACACATCGCTTGATGCTTTTGCGGTCCGAAAAATGCGTCGCAGTTGCTTTCGGTTTCCAGTCTGACAATTAGAGAGAAAGTGTAGAAAAAACAAAGACATGAAAAAAATTGATTCTTTTGGTGAATTTTCCGGACCCATTTTCCGATTTCCCGGCTTTTACCAGAGCGGTAGACACCCTGCAACATCATTATTAGAGGTTTTTTAAAATATCAGTAGTACTATCACGTTTTAAAAAACGATCCATGTGAACAAAGAAAACAACGTGCGCTGCACTTTCCTTCCACAAAAGAGCTAAGCTTACATCCAAACACAGGACGGAGCAAAAAAGGGGGGCGGGAAATGCGAGAGGAGACGTGACGTAACAAGAGAAGGAGCAGCTAATGGCATCCCCCCCCCTCCCACGCACACCACACTTTCGCCGACACAAGTTCGCTCACGGCTGCCGGCGCGGAGGGAGAATGTTGAATTCCCCTCTTTCACGATCGGCACCGACACACAGGAGTGTTGACTCACAACAAAGCAGCTAGGGTTGCAAACCGCACCTCCGTGCAGGCATAATGCCCTAAAAAAAGTAAACATTTGCTCAATTCCGTAGTTTTTTCGTACCGTCCGTAGCTCCGTAGTTCATGCTACTTATCCGTATAAACTACGGATAATCCGCAGCAGTTGGAGGGTATGTGTATGTAACGACAGCATTAAAATTAATAAAGTAGTGATCTGCATCTATATTATAGTCCATTTCATCAGAATAGGCATCTCAATTTCACACATTTTCGTTTCTCCCACCTCCCATTTGAAAACCAGGACAGTGTTGAGGCGTATTTTTTTAGTACTATAGTTGAGGGTCAAATGTTACAATTTCCTATTTCATTAGAAATCTTCATTCGAAGACAAAAGTAAGTGGGGTAAAAGTGATATATTCCCAGCATCTTTTGTTACCGTAGTTACAAGCGAAAGGAGGGAAATATCAGTGACCTTGAGCTGCCTATTCTGGTGAAATGAACTATAGTTAGGCTCCAAATGCTCTGTAAAGCTGCTTCAGCAAAGGTAGGGGAAGTAGCATTTATTAGTTCACAATGTACCCTTAACTTTGGAATCTTTATTCCTGCCTATTGATTGTAACACTAGGCAATGAAAATGGATGTAACCATCAAATAGCTCATTTTGAGAAAATGATCAGAAGAAAGCAATTTTTGAAAAGCTTTTGAGCAATATATTTTAAGGTGGTCTACTTGCAGGCAGGGATAGACAAATAATTGACCAATGTTGAAACAGGCTTCATTTCATTTCATTGATTATTACCAATAAATGTTTCAGAAACACTTGCAGATCTTTTAGGTAGATATGACCTTAACTGCAAAATTCATAAGTGTACTTTATTATAATAAATTCCTTAATATTTAAAAATATAAATATGAAATAGGTGTCTATTTTTAATCTTACATCATTGGAGATTAAATTATGGAATGCTTAAGAAAAAAAGGCCATTAAAGGCTATTTAAAAAAATTTCAAGGTGAATAATCAAAGATACATTCCAATGCAATTATCTTGTCTCCTTAATAATACTGCATTTGACGTCTCAAAGTATTAACCCCTTTCTTCTCGCTCCTGTGATATTTCTGGGCCTGAGAGTTCAAAGTTTATGCACCAGAAAAATTACAGCATTCTTCTGCATGGAAATTTGTTAACAAAAATCTCTACAACCTTAAAACTATTTCACATATTGTTCATACTTATTTTTATACAATTTTCTTGAATAAAAAATAGGTGCTTTTACGACCGTTTTCTTGGAAATAATAAGACTTTTAAGGGGTTAAAGTATATTTGAGTTTTAAAAAATCACTGCTTTAATCAGTTATAATGTTATGTATTTCTCTCATATCACTCCTTTTCCCTCTCCCCTTTTCTTGTCTCTGATAATATTTTCCCACTCTCCCAAATTATCGCGAAAGGAAATCTAACCACAGAATGAGAAAGTGCAGTGCAGAGAAAGAAAATATGCCCTGCCCCCCTTTTCTACACAGATCTAAGAATACCACAAACTAGACAAAATACCAAAATAATCGGAGGGGCTAAAAGCTGCCAGAGGGTCCTGAAGATGGGCACTTCAGTACTTTTTTGCTTCGAAGAAGGGAAAGTGCAAGGAGTCCCATGCGAAGGAAGAGGGTAAAGTGTCCAGTATCAATCTTCGGGACCCTCTGGCAGCTATTAGCCCCTCCCATTACTCCATTATTTTGGTAACAGTGAAAGCATAGGAGTGTTCAGTCTATTTGTATTCTTAGACCTGTGATTTCCCCCCTCTCCACAGAGAGAACAGCATGCAGAGTGCATGGCTATAGCTTCCTCTATGACTCCCCGCTCTTCAGACCAAGGGGGGATCTTTTTAAGGGATACTAACCCGTAAATACAGACTAGGATCCCTTAAAGACTCCCACATGGAGGAGGGCAACCCCTCTCCTCTCCTCCTAGATCCCTCATGCAGATAATTGGCTGTAATACCACATTTACTGCCCCCCCCCCCCCTCTCCTGCTCACATGAAGGAAACAAAATCACAGGAAAAGTGAAAATGAAGTGATTATTTAAGGATTTTACAACTTTTTAAGGTTTTTAGGGTAAAAATACGGCCTTTTTAAGGTTTGTGGGTACCCTGGAAAAGATTAAAATAGGATTTTTTGAGCATTCTTTGCTTAACTTTCTGTGCAATTTTAGCTGACAAAAATTAGATTTCCGCATTTTCTTGAAAGTCTTCTGTGCCTGTGAAATGCCAAATGCAAACATAATTTTTGCTTTCAAAAATAAAAATATACCTGTGATTTTTTTGGAAAAATTTATTTCCCCCCCCAAATTTTCCCGTTTTTTCCATGATTTCTTAATTCCCCGAATTTTCTCCAGTTTTCCTGGTCATGTAGCAACCCTGTGGAATGATGACAGCCACTATAGGCAGGCACGTATCCAAAAAAAACCATTTTTTTTTTTGGGGGGGGGGGGTCCAAACAATAAAAAAGGCAGAATCTCACAAAAATACTGCATCATTACCATTTTAGTAACAAAAATCTAAATTGGGGGGACGACGACCCCTGGACCTCCTCCCTAAATACGTCCTTGACTAGAGGGGATTTGCAATTGCCTGAAACCTAAACTAATTACTGGTGCCTGTCAGCAAGCGGGGCAAAAGAATAGAAGCCTTAAGTGCGATTTGTGGCTAAAAAAATTTACATTTACTTGATAAAATTAAGTGTACAATGGTAAAACCAGAGACAGAAAGTAATTAAATGCCAGTAAAGTGAGTAAAATTTTAAATAATTTTTTCTACATAGCAAGTATGTGCAGTAACTTATCTGTCCTGTTCACCCATGTCACACTCGCTCCATCATTACACCATTTTTAACAGTATAGTTCAAACTAATGAATTAAATGAAATTTTGGAAGCCTGGCTAAGTTTTAAAGATAAAAACAGTGTATGAGGTAGGAAATGCCTATAGTAACAATATACAGCATTTGTACATAGTGATCTTTCTAACAACTTAAGTATGGTAACTTTCATTGAATATGAATTTTATTTTTTCAAAGATGAATTTAAACAGGTCAATTCATTCAAACTTTTTCTTTGGCTGAGATGCATCTAACTTATACATAGAAAAGAGGGGAGGAGAATGTAATAAATAAATAAAAATATGCATATATACCTGAAATTCAAAAATTCGCTTAGCTCCACATTCACAGGGTGATATATCAGTTTCTGTTGGAACACCGTCTGCTGAAACCAATAAAGGTTGTCCACCTCTTTCATAACGTATAATCTATAAGAATAAGTTGAAAGTTTTTAAAAAAAACTATTTTTTTATCTTTCTAAATGATATATTTACTACGTTGAGGCTTTCAAATTACCAGAAAATTGCACAGAATTTTTTGTATGATACAGCTGAACCAACCCATACAGGTTATCTGAACATCGACGACCGTTCAGTAAATGTTCTCTGAATGTTAATAGACGTTCAGATAACCTATGTGTGCTGTCCGGGAAGCTCAGGGTGGACACGAAACTACCATTTTCAAATTCCCTGGTTTCCCTCCCCCCATCATTCCAGGATTTTCACACCAAATAAACTTTAATTTTAGGTAGTTAATTTCATTTCTGTAATAAATGACAAAGTTTTTTTAAGGTAATTAAAAAAAAAAGAAAGAAAAAAACCTTAACTGGCATATAGACGAACAAGATTCAGTCAACATCTGGATCATTAAAAATATCTTGCTTTAAAATGTAGCTAGTAAATAAAGAATAAATCAAGAGTATGGGTTAAAAGCCCTCCACATGCTGCTTACTTTAAGATATTTTGCGGGTATGAGAGAGTTAGAAAGCCTCCATATTTTGGCATTGCAGATTAAACGGTGGAAAGAAAGTTTAGAGTAACGCATGAAACAAAGATTAAAATATTGTCTGTAACAAAATAGATGTTACAGTGATTATATTTTAAACTGTAAGTGATAGAAGCATGCTTTCAATTAGAACAGTTAGTAAAATTAAGGGTAGCTTTCAGATATGGCAATTCTTTTACTAAGGGCTGTATACATATTAAAATACAAAATTTAATTTTTATACAGTCCCTCCTTCCCTATTACTTATATTAAGAAAAAAGTTGCTCTTTGTCTACGAAAATTAATAAAAAAAATTCTGTGGCGTGGAATAGTTCCCGAGATACTGCAATTTAAATATTTTTGCATTTGTTGCCCAGCACAAAGTGAGAAAATGAAATTACTTTTCAAACAAAGTGAATTTATGTTACAGGGTTTGTACTCATTTTTCAAAATGAAATTCTTGAGTTTTCCAGTGATTTTTCAAGAATTTTCAGGTTACCACAAAAAATAAACATATGATAAGTACTGAGTAACTACTTTTTATTTATATGCCCCAGTCTAAGGTAATACAAGCATTATGGTAATCAAAATTATGCTCCCCCCTCCATTATAGCATAAACAATGGATTACATTTATATGAAACATGGTTTCATATTCAATTTAACCAATAAAAAATCAGGAATTGCTTGTGCGATTATGGCAACGCTACGCTAGGGCGATCTGCTAAGGATGGGGGGTGCCTTGGTAGGAGGACTTTCCATGGAGTTCTAACGTGCATTCACGTTACACCTGGAGGAAACCTACCAAAATGCCAGACCGTTAGATTGACAACCATGATGAGACCCGAACCCGCGATCTTCCCACTTCGGCCATCTACAATTTTCAGTGACATAACCATTGTGCCATGGTGAGGCTCGAAAATCAGGAATTATGTAAGAGATTTCCAGGATTAAAAAAGAATTTTTGGGACCACTTCACGGATTGATAGAGTACACAAGGGTATTGGTAAAAATTTCCTTATTCTTTAGAGTTAAGAAAAACAAAACAATATATTTAACATAGAAACACACATTCTACATGGTATTCTAGCATACATCAGTAGCATTCGTGTACACATGATAAAAATATTACAAAATCTAACTTTCTGCACAGCACACAACATGAAGAATAGTCCCTTAATCCAACCTACTGAAATATGGGAGCAACCACAGATGCTCAGAACAGCAGAGACAAAATAAAGCAAGTGTGCCATTCATCTTAAGCAGTCATAAGTGATAGATGATTCACCTTGTACAGATCTATTTTCGATTGTGTGTGTGCATCATAAGGGAAGTAGTTGTCCATTGAATAGGGTGAGGGCCATAAAAATGAAGGGTGGGGGGTAAATTTTCTCAACATTCCAAGGTTGAAGCTGTATTTTCCAGGTTTTTTAAAGGAAAATTGTAATTTTTTAATGAGATTTTCCCACATTTAAAGAGCTAATTTTCAATTCCCCGAGTCTTCCAGGTTTCCCTCAGGGTGTACGAACCCTATGCTAAGTCATTCGTTGGACATAGTTGACTCCTGAAATCCTAATTTAGCTAGAATTTTCTTATAATGCAAGTTTGGCAGTTTATAGTGAAAGTTACCACACCAAAACAACCTACCATTATTTTGTCATTCTCTTTTACACTTTAAAATTTCTTCTCTAGAAGCATGATATAATTAGTAGAGGATGCCCCTGACAGACTAAATTATTGCTATTTAATAAAGCAGTACTGATCACTTTAGGTAAAACTGTATCTGTTAATTTCACACATTTGAACATGTTTCATTGCTTCACCAACAATGAGATCTTTATCTTTTTACAACTCATAGCTGGTTCCCTAAAGTGAAGATTTTTTTTTCACCAGAAAACTGAGGCCGACACAGTAGGTAAAGTGGTGTACGTCATCATCTTCAAAATTAATTTTCTCGCTAACTATTCCACTTAGAGACATGGGGTTTTTAAAATTATTTTTCTTAGACAAAGAGCAACATATTTCTAAGTATAAGTGATAGGGAAAGAGGGACTGTATAAAAATTTTGTATTTTAATATGTATACAGCTCCTCCTAAAAAACATGCCATATCTGAAATCTACTCTTTATTTGACTAACATCTCTAATTGAATGTAAGTTTCTATCACTTATGATTGAAAAGATAATCACTGCAACATCTATTCTGAAACACCCGGTATATGTTACCATGTATTTGCTAACACAATTTTTTTTTTTTTTTTTCAAAATCTTGATTTAAAGCATTTGTTTTGATATTAAAAAAAAAGAAGTTGTCACTGTATGCCTGTGCATGCATTGCATGTCTTGATTTAAAATACACATATTGAAGCTGAGTTTATCAGCATAATTTGAAAGTGGGAGCTATATTAAGAAATACAGATAAGAAAAAAATTATGTATAGTTAAAAAAGTTAAAAGAATGTTTTATGAGTGCACATAGGATTTTAAAAGAATAACTGAAATAGAGAGAATGCCTTAAATTAATATAATTACTTGTTCTTTATCAAGGGCTACTCTTTTGCAAAACTTGTTGTATGTCTTATCATTCTTTTCTTTCATGACTGCAAACAAGTCATCTAATGATTCGTTTTGAAATTCCTTTGGTGCTTTGGCTGAGGACATTAACCGCTGATATTCCCCCATTCTTTCGGCTTCGCTTCTCTCTGGCATTTCAGGAGGTACATATTCTGTATAGGATTCAATCTCATACTCAGGAAGTAAAAAGGGATTTTTTGGAGCTTTTTTCTTACAAATTCCATCACCTTAAAGGAAAAATAAATAAAATGATAAATTTTATAATGTATATTTCAACACATGCCTTAGCTAACAAGGAGTGACTGCACTTGCATGCACTCAGTTTTTATCAATATTCTACATATCAACTCTGTCAGGGTTTTACTGTAGTTCAAAAAAAAAAGTTATTTGCCATAACAAACCTGACTGTCAGACAAAGTGAAAAAGTTCGATATTTATGAAAATTTTGAATTGACTGGCCACACACACAAATGATCACAAAAACGGACCTAGATAAAATGTAAAACTGTCTGCAAACTCAAAAATTTATTAAAACTTTTCTCGGAAAAAAAAAAAAAAAGAAAGAAAGAAAGAAAAGGCGCTAAGCCTTTATTTACTGTTCGTTCACTGTCATATTATATTTTCATTATTTGCAAAGGTCTTCGCACGTTCATCTATATCATCTGGGTCTGTACTGAATAGAAGAAAAAAAGGTATGCAAACAGACAATAAATCAGTGATGCTACTCATAAAATAGTAAAAAAAGAGTAAAGCATTGGTTATTTTAACTATTTTCTTTCATATCTACCTGACCTTTTTCAAGAAGTTTTCCTTTACTGGTTCATTTGGAAAAAAAAAAAAAAAAATTAAAATTGAAATAGAAGTTAACTTTTATTCTTACAGCATTGGAGAATTAAATAAAGGAATGCTAAAAGAAAAATATTAATTTTCAAGAGGGATGGTAAAAGATTGAAATTGAGATGCTGGAAATTATTATTTATTTACAGCTGAGGAAAAAAAAAAAAAAAAAAAAAAAATGGTAGAATGTTTAGGAGAATGCCTCTAAATATGCAAAATGATTTTTTAAAAAAGTGGAAATTTGCTGATCGGCAGAAAAGTGGCATCCTGGATTTTTTCTAGGTTGCCACTCACAGTGATAGCTGTAACCAGGGATATTTTTTGTGAGACTGCACAAGACCCTCCATAGCATTTTTTCAAAGTTGCCCCTATAGCGATGGCTGGACCAGAGATTTTTTTTGTCTTGTACAGGACCAGCCTATAGCATATTTTCTAGGTTGCCCCCCTACAGCGATGGCTGGACCAAGGGATGTTTTATGGGGTCATGCACAGAACCAGCGATAGCATGTTATAGGAGAGACCAGGGTCTAATGGGACACTTTTTAAAATTTAAGCTGCATTTCAATGAAATATGCAGATATTTCTTAAAAAAATTGTACTAAACTAAAGCGAGCATATGTGATTACCAAAAAAAAAAAAAAAAAAATGCTTAATGTGCTTTTAAAGACCCATTAATAAAAATTAAGAAAATCCAGATCTGAAATTATATCATTGTCCTATTAACCCCATGTATGGGGTCTAATGGGACAAATATAGAAAAGAAATTTTATACTAAATAAAAACTCAATTAGGTACTCATCGAAAATGTAGGCAACTTATGATTCAGTAACTGAATATTGACTTAGCTTCAGTAAAGTTCCCCCTTAAAAAAATCATGGCATAATGGGATTCAAATAATTATTTATATTCATAAATTTCAAACAAGCTGATCTAAGGAAGAAAAAATTAAAAAAAGTACTTTTAAAAATACATTTATACCATTTTCAATATCTACCTAATCTTAGCCTGACAAATAAGTTGAATGGTGGTATGTAACTTTAATTTAATATGTCAATTATAAAATAAAATATATTAAGTTTAATTTAATTAGTTTTGTAACTTGATATTTAAAATAAAATGTTACTAATGACTAATAAATATAACATGCATAGGCTTTTGGCACTTTTCGACAGTTTTAGACATGTCATGTCATGTCAATAACCAGTTTTTGACGTCAGAAACACAACCCTGGCAGTGCCTGAAAGAGAATATTTTGTTAATAGAATTACTCACTTGACTGACAACTTTGTTTATGAGTCCAGTTCCAATCTCCTTGCTTGTGATATTCAGAACAATAATTTCTGTTAGAACATTTCTCGCACGTCATGGCAACCACATATATCACAAATACTTTGAAACTGCTCAGCAGAAGGTTCGTAAGATGACTTTTCTTTCAAAACAGGCAGTTCAAACGAGTAAAAGTTATTTTTTTGGGGCAACTGGGAGCGAAACGCTATAAAGTTTTCGTTACTAAATGGCTTGATACACTTCTCATGGGAACACATAAAAACGAAAATAGTTCGGTGATAAGTGTCATCCCTTTCATCGCTATGAGCGTATATCTGCATCAAAAAAACTAAAGGATTGCTGCATGTTTTACAAGTAAGTTGAGAGGGATCCGGTAATTTATCTAAAGTCAACCACGAAGGCTTACCCCCAACTTTACTTGGAAAAAATTTGCTTTGCAATTTCCAAGATGCAGTTTTCTTCAGAAAACCTAGCTCAACGGTACTCATATTCATCAAAATAATTTGTGGTGGCTAATTTGAATTCGCTAACTTCAAGAACAATCAAAGAACTTCAACTTGAAAAACACATGCAACGAAACTTGAACATGCGGCGATTTTGCTGTTTGTGTGACTCCAATACTACAGGCGCTTCGTGTCACAAGCGTCTAGATAGTAGGAAGGAACTATCCTGCTGATCCTGCTTGTCATCGCTTTCCTTCCCAGTGCGCATTCTGTGTCGCGCATGATGTCAAAGGTGGGTGGGAACGGAAGAGGGTAGAGGGGAAACTTCTCAAGATTATCACACACTTCGTGAACATTTGGGATTGTTTATATTGACATCGTATTCAAACAAATGTTTGTTTAAAAAATTTTTAAGTTACCTCACTTTATTGTGAAATAAATAATGTTTTAGGGTAGCTGTAATTTGCCTTACGGTCTCTGAAAATAGTGTTATTGGCTTTCTCCGACAGTTTAGCGTGATATTCGCATAGATATCGGAAATTTGTTTCAGTTATGCTTGATGAATTTAATGTAATAAATTTGATGATTAAAATAAAAATTTTTAATGCTTTCAGGAAGTTTGCTGTGAGCAAGATTCAGAGCAAAATATGCTAATAATTGAAATTATTTTTAAAAAATTATTCATACACAATTCTTTGAAATTTTGTAAAATTTACTGTTGATTACAAAAAGTTCTGAATAAAATATATATTAAACTAGATTTGATTTATAAATCTTATACTTAATTTGGGTTGCTGCAAACTGTAATTTGGGTTGTTCAAAAAGCACAAATCTTTTTTGAAAGGTAAAAGAAAAAGGATTTTTTGTTTTGTTTTTCTTTTTTACACCTTTAAAAGAATCATATTTAAGGTGCATGAATTAGTGCCCTTAGCTCAATAATTGCAGTAATATGGGAGTTAGTTAGATTGATATGTTCATTTGACAATAATAAGAAAGCGTGTGAGTGTGTAAATGCATTGACTTTGTTGTGTTTCTGCTAAATGTTTTCAATTTAAATTAATTTTGAACATTGTTCTGCTGTGTTATGGTAAACTTACACGAGGGATATCTGCCTCAACTGGAGGACTTTTTAAGGGTAAACTGTTTCCTATTGCTGAAAATATTTTTAAATGGGTCATATTGGAATTTTATTGAACTTTTTTTGAAATAGCAGTTGCCCCCCCCCCCTCCTGCTCCTAGTTAGTTATGATATGATAATATTTAATCTTTAGCTTATGTAGATTTTATACTTGATATTAATGATCCAAACTAATGTGGACACAATAATATACTATGTAAGGGTGTATATATGCATCTAAATAGGATTAATATAAAATACTTAAAATGATAATTTTTTACAATCTAATTCAAATCTTTTTTCAAAAAATAATGAATTTTATATTTTGCTATTATATATGGGCATGCATCTAGGGGAGGTCAAATGGGGCACATGCCCCCCCAGCCATGCCTTATTTGCCGAAAATTAAGGTTTGTACTGTGTGAACTAAACTTTAGTTGTGGCACTGATTATATGTATGTTTGTTTTTATGTGATTAGCTTACTTTAAAAAAACACGAAATTGAAAGTCTTTATTTTCTTTGGGAGTGTTTCTTTTCACTTATGTTGAAATGGATTCTCACTGGGTCTTTTTGTTTATAGGTCAACTCTTAAAAGTTGATTTTTTATTTAAAAAAATACCAGGCCCCTTGTAAAATGTATTGCATAAAAAGTAATTGCTTATCATTAAAACACTTTAGTATGGTGCAATAGTTTAAAACAACCAGTTACAATGAAAATTGTATGAGTGGTGCAGATTTTTAGCCTATCTATGTAATTTTAAAAGGTCCTCTAGACCACACAAACCTCTATAAGCGACCAGTCCCAGTTCCCTGGCCAAAAAATTTTTTTGCTTTTTTTTTTTGGGGGGGGGGGGATAAAGTAAACAAATGCCATATTGAACTGGCTTTCAAAACCAGCCACTCCTCTGCAAATTGACAGCTAAGTACACATACAAATCTTGTAGGTTAGAAAAGAGACGTGTGCAAAATGAGTGATCTTATTTTTTTATCAGTGCGTTGATGTGATCGAACCACACAAAAAAGAAATTTCAGAGAGGATGAACTTTGTGGGAAACTCAAATCGCAAATAGATTTTATTATGACAAATTCAGAATGTATGAAGAATATCGGGATAAATGCTCTTTGGTCAGATGTAAGAAATAAAGTAAAGAGAGCAGAGCAATACTCCCAGAAAGGAAAAAAGAATCCAAAACTCCTAAATTGAAACAATCCAAAATTCCTAAACATTTTATTAAATTTTAAATTTGAAAAAAAAAAAGTTGTATAATTACTTATGCATTAGTATACAGTTTCATAAATAACAAAACAAGCAATATTTTAAGGTGCTTTTCACCACTATCAGTATCAAATGTTTATACTTCTTTGAGCGACATCTCTTAATGACAGATTTTTCGAGGAACAGTGGGTCCTTGCTCCTCAGAAGTTTCATTGTATATATATATATATATTAACTATATTGTATATATATAAGTTGTATTGATCTCTCTCACTTTTGTACAGTTTAGTTGAAGTATCTTCTGTTAAAAATTTAACCTGTGTTCAAAGATAAAGTCAAGCTATTGTAAAAAAAATGTGTCAGTTTTTTGTTTTGATTCAGAGATTCTTAATATTTGCTGCAAACAACTTGAGTATATTATCAATAAAAGGAAGCATCTCTTTCTGTGGAAATGCATATATATGGGGAGATGTTGGTATAATGGTAAATATAAAAGCGCTCAAGCAAAACCCTCTTACAATGCTCTTTTCAAACTGAGGCCTCTTATCTAGGGCCATAACTATCAATTAGGCATTAGGAGTATTACTTTGGGGCTCAAGTATGAGAGGGCAGTGGTGTAGGAAAAGGGGGCTTAGGGGGCTGTAGCCCCCTTTTCCTATGCCAGACCCTAGTAGTAAAAGAGAAAATTATCTCAAATCATCATATGATGTCTTTTTTAGTTTGAATTGATGCAAACATGCTGAGCCCCCTAGAGGTGTAGCTAAGGTTTTCAGCACCTGGGGACAACTGGAAATTCTGTGTCCCCTCCTATTTGCTAAAATGTAATGGGGAAGGTTTAATATACAATCAGGAGCCCCTTGGGTACTGTGTCCTGAAACACATGTCCCTCCCTGCTCCCCTCCAGCTACGCTACTGGCATGGGCAGGGGCGTAGCCAGAAATTTTTCATGGGGGGGGGGGGGTTATGACTACTGCAACTCATGTATATTGATGTATGCATGCATTGCATTCAGTACATATTAATTGGCAGCAAATTTCTTGTTTTACTTTTTCGATTGTATATAATTCATTCGTGTTCGCTGATGTTACTAACCATGCATTGTTAAATTCGCAGATCTCAGTGCTTATCTCTAAACTATTTTTATGTCTGTTTCTTAAATCTCTTACTTTACTAGTCAATTTCCCTTTGTGCAACACTACTAACCTGTCTATCATCTTATCTCTGACAAAGTGCATTATAGCGTGAATTGCTTTGTCTAATCTTTTAACGTTCTTCCCTTTAAGATATATACTCATTCTGTCATCTCATGCGTTGTATTTAATCGCAGTGATTTAACAGTAACCAGTCTGCATTAGTTTGTAATATGTTTCATATGCATTCTTTGTGCATGTTGTATTTAATCGCAGTGCATTCTAACAGTAGCCAGTACAATGCTATTTTAATATTCAAAATATTGCAAATCATGTGTCAGAGTCACTTTTTAAAGTTCATTACTGCCTGCATCGTTATTTTAAAAGTGTTAATATCAGTTTCAAATAACAGAGATCTGAGAATTTTGTAAGTAGCTGCCTTTTTTTCAGTGCCATTTATTTTTTTTAAATTTTTTCGCCATGCATTATCTACATGCCAGGCACAAAAGAGACGCTGTTTGGGCTTGCCCATTTCACTAACCCATGCATTAAAGAAAGCCTCTGCCATGTCAGACATGAATACATTTGGTGTAATAAAACAAGAAATTTGTTTGATTAAAGAAAAAAAAAATAGTTAAAGCAGGCTGGTCACATCGATTTGATATCATGAATGCACATGGAAATCCCTGGCGCATGTCATCTAAAACTAATAGTGTAATTAATTCAAATCCATACCCATTTACACCATGTGTACTATCGATACAGATGCAATCTGAACCATATTTTTTAAAAATTTCGACTTGGGCTTGGGTCATAATAATTAGTAAAAAATCTTCATCAAGCAAAAATGGGTACTGAGATTTTGACCCCTGCGATTTATAAAAAAGTACACATGGATTTTCAGAGTTTTGCATCTCTTTAACCCATAAGTCAACACTAACGTAATCATTTGAATGTTTTACAGCAGTGGAGGATAAATTAAAACTCTTTTCAATGTTATGCAGGTCTTTTTTCGTTAATAAGTGCAATCTCTCTAAACTGGAATCTGTTATTGAAACTCTTATTTCATCAAGAATGGTATCAAATGGTATCTTTGATGCTATTTTAGTAGCCAGGGATTTCCTTTCATCTTCTGTGAGATTAAGATGCCCCAAGTCAATTTCATGCCCTACATGAGTACTCTGAACATTAACAATACATTCCCCTGTTTCTGATTCCCTTACTTTTATTGAGGCTGGACAGAATGCATTAATTTTTTTACTCCCCATCATTTTTAAATGCCTTATCCCTGTACTTTTTGATTCAAAACAACCAGATCGGTGGCATGTATAGTAATAATATTTAATGTTTTCATTTTCTGCCCATTTTTTGACACCTTTATTAATAAATTGGGATTTTGTTTCCTTTTCAAAATCATTTTTCCATGTTTGAAAACTGGAAAATGTCTCAAAATTCATTTCTTTTTTTTCTATTTTTATGTCATGGGCTTCATCAAAATGATTCATTATGTCTCTCCTGCTAAACATTTCCTTGCATATTGGGCATCTGTTGTTATTAAGTGATAAATCTTGGGTCATGTGTAAGGAGGTACCGGGATGGTTTCTATTAATATGCCGTGTTACATTACATTTAGATGTAAAATATTTATCACACATCGGGCATTTAAAAGGTGTTTCTGATTGTACGGGCTTCTGTTCTTTATTTAATAACAGATCGATAGAGGTACCAGGGTGGCTTTTATTTATGTGTCTTATTAAATTAAATTTTGAGGCAAAATACTTTTCACAGACAGGGCATTTATAAGGTGTCTCTTTATTTACATTGGGCGTGTTAGTAACAGAAAATGAGGGCAAGTTGTTTTTATGTACAGTCCTGAGGTGACGCAAAACATGCATTTTTTGAGAAAAACATTTGCTACACTCATTGCAGGTGAACTGCTTATTATAAGAAGCTGTATTATCATCACTCGAGGAATGTGAATCTTCCTCTTGAGGAACACCAGAACCAGAAACAGAAACACTTCGATTATCACGTGTTCCTAAAATTGATCTCTCAGGATCTGGCCCTAAACAGGGCCTTTTGCTGCTTTCTGCAGCAGGTGAGTATAAAATAGATCCTTCAGGATCTGGTCCTGAAAAGGACCTTTTCTGTGGCCCTGAAAAGGGCCTTTTTTGTGGCCCTGAAAAGGGCCTTTTGCTGCTTTGAAAAAGCTCACTCTCTGAATCCGACATCGGGAATAGAGCAACGAGGTGGGAGAAACAAGTAACAACAGCTAGCAAAGCGAAATGCAGAATGAGCGAGAAGCCGAGAAGTTTCTCCTCTACCCTCTTCTGTTCCACCCCCACCTTTGACATCATGCGCGACACAGAATGCGCACTGGGAAGGAAAGCGATGAGAAGCAGGATAGTTCCTACTATCTAGACGCTTGTCTTCGTGTCCAGGCAAATAGCTTTAACTAAACAGCACGGACGGGAGCCAGGGTTGCCAGATCAAAATTCCTGAAAATAGCCAAACGGCTTCTTAAAATTAGCCAAAAATAGCCACTTTGATTACAGCGCCATCTTTTGAATTTTCGAGAAAACTTTAAAAAAGTTTAGAATGTAGCATAGATGTTCTTCACAAGCGCATTTTTGTGGTTAAATTAATAACAATATTAATAAAGATTAGTAGATTAGATCGCAAAAATAAAGAGTTATTACTTAGAAAATTTTTAGCGCTAGAAACAAGCAAGGACCGTGCACAAGGTCCCAAGACAATATGCACTATACAATATACATTCAACGCACGAGACCAGAATGATAAATCAGGTAGAATGCATCGGTTAGGAGACACTTTCCTTATGTAAGAGCGGAATGATAAATCGAATTGAATGCATTGATTAGGAAACACTTTACAACGTTTGAGAGGGCTTCAACCCCCCCCCCCCCGGAAGAAAATCGAAATAATTATTCATTTGCGTGCTAAATTTACTCTCGTAATTAACTGAATAACAAATTACATTTTTACATTCTCAGAAGTTATTAACATTTATTAAATGATGCATTTTTACGAAGAGTATATATTCGCCAACAATCACAGAATCCATCTATAATTAGCCAAAAAACAAGTGGCTAAAATTTTGTTTTTCTTTTTATCCAGAAGCCTCAGAATTTAGCCATAATTAGCCAAAAAACGAGTGGCTAAACAAAAATTTTTCTTTTTAGCCAGCAGCTTCTAAAATTAGCCAAAATGGCTAAAATTAGCCACATCTGGCAACCCTGACGGGAGCACGGGAGCTTAAAAATCAACAATCGAACCAGCGTTGCCACAAGATTTTTCCTCTAGAGTACAGGAAATAATCTAAATAGTACGCAGATTACTTGAGAGTACGCAATGCACATTTTTCATGGTTGCTTGAGTTCGAGGCTAAAATTCGTCTGCTGGCGGTATTTGCATCCGCCAGCTCCTATTGAAATGCATTGAGTCTCCATTTCATAATTACTGTTTCTCATTATTAACTGCTTTGAATGAGTTATTGTCTTTTTAATATTTAAATTAAGGTGACCATATTTAAATTAAGGTGACCATAAGGCGAAATTCGAGGACAGTCCCCAAATTTAGATTTTTTTTCCTTTTGTCCCCAAAAATACTTTGACTTCTTGGGGACGCGAAAACTCCCCAAAAATTTACACTTTTCCCTTGAAAGTTTCCGTTTAGTTTATTTCTTTCAGAAAACTGAAGAAAAAATAAATAAAACAACTAAAAGCGCCTTCTACTCATCCAAACAATGAAATTCGATCTCTGAAAACGTTTGTTGTCATTGTGTGTGTAGCGTGTACGGACATTCAATAATGTGTATAAATATGCATATAGCTAGGCTGTGCATATTTATACACACATTTCTGTCAAGCTGTACGTTTTTCCAAAACTAAATTATTATTCGCAAATCTAAAATAGAAAATTTATCTCTTACTTGAATACTTTTTTGGAGGTGCGTACATGGTAATATGTTGCGTCCTCGATAAGTCCCCAAAAATATTTTCTAGTGTCCCCAAGTTTTCCATAGATTCCAGGAAAATGCTTGTTTTGTCCCCAAAATTCTGTTTAGAAATATGGTCGCCTTGATTTAAATAGATGGCTTAGAAGCATCGCATTTCGCTTGAAAACTTTGTTAATAAAAAGAATATTAGCGTTCTAAAATTATTACGTTATTGCAAACACTGCATAAATAATACATCATTGAGTTAATTTTGAGTTTTCTGAGTTTAAAATAGTACAAATATTCATTAAAAACCTACCACACCTTTTAAGAACGATCTTTTTAATTGTTTTTAGTATTAATTTATTATTAACATTTTAAATGAAATTTCACAATGAAGATAAAATCAATTTATAAAAAGCTGTTATTTGTTAATGACTAATATTCTAGCTTCTTTTGCAACAGCTATATTTCTAGAAGAAAATGTAAAATAATTCCTTAAGTCCAAATAAGCTGAAATCGAAATATTCATCACCACAAGATCGCGCACGTGGCGTATCAAATACCAGCAGGTGACGCCACGTGCAAAATGTCCGTTATCTAGTGAGGGTGGGGATGAATTTGCTAAAATAAAAATAACTGTGTTAAAATTTTGATTGCATTTTAAACACAAAATGTTAATCAGTAGATCATAATGTTGCAAAATCTTTCACAGATTCATTTGTATGTATCTCTCCACAAAGAGATTAAAAAAAAAAAAAAAAGCTAATGTTCTTGGAAATAACAGTGTGTAGATTTAGATTTCGTAACGACCGTCACAACCATTTAAGTATATTTTTATGTGTGTGTTTTTTTACACAGTTTTTATGTATTTTTTGCGTATCCATCTCTGCCACCCGCCTGCGAGCAGTGAGGTTTTGGGTTCGAATCCGTTTAACGTATGGTTGTCACTTTCCTTTTCTTCTGTGTATACACTTCTGTTGTGTTCTTTGTTAATAAATGTTATATGGAAATATGTAATTTCAAACGGATATTCAGGGGTATAAACACCATCCTCGAGAGAGCAGTCAAAGACTTCAAGAAATACTATCAATCACAAACAAACAAAATCATAAAAACTCAGATTTGGTTTGTCACGTCACGCTCGTTTGCCATATACTTTTCATTCGTTGGTTATTTTAAGGGGCTCTGTCTCTATCCTATGAATAATTAATTCATGGATTATATATTTACATATCCCCTATGGGATGCTTCGTGGAAGTTGATTCAAAATCAACCAAAAAATCAATAGTTCAGATTTTTTTTTAAGACCAATGATTGTGAGAATGTTTACTCGGCAATATGGTTCTTAAAGGTTCCTGCTAACGCACCCACGATTGAATTATTTCTGTGATAACTTCGACACGTGACTAGGATAAATACAAAAGAAACTAATTTTGAGTTGCGGAAAATCTGCTTTACCTTAGAATGATTATTAGATTCTCTAGATGTCAGGCAATTCATCATATGAAAGATGAAAGTTAATGCAATGGGAGAAAAAACGCTCCTACGTTACCTAATAAAAGATGCACAGTAATTTTTTCCAATAATCTGTAAATTTTCTGAAACTGCAGACGTGTGTGTGTGTGTTTTTCAAGAAATAAATAGACTTTTGTGATTTAATCCTTTTATTCTTACAGGTTTAAATAAATAATGATTTTGAACCATCTGATTAAAAAGAATAATGGTGATTTCATATACAGTAGAAGATGTATAAAAATCAAGCAGCAGTAAAATGTTCTGTATAATCAATGATCTACTACAAACTCTGGAAATTTGATCATGTTAAATGGACAGTTTATATTAGGATAAATAAAACAGTTTTCTCCCAAGGTGAGATACCTTTGCACCAACAACTGCCATTTCTATGGTTGTTAGTCTTTCTACAAATGGATTCTGACAATGGATGAACAATATGATATACAAGACTGTGCAATTTGTTGAAAATTTATTATCTAGTGCATTTATAGTGATTTAAATGGAACTAGCTATGTATCAACTGATCAAAATGATTTTGTAGAGTTCCATGCCACAAAAAATGTGTGGAAGTTTAAGCATCAAGACTATTTCATAGCCACCCCTGGCTAAGCTCCTGTCCTGGTGGCAGGGACCTTGTTAAAGGGGGGGGGGTATGGGTAGTCTCCCACCTGACACTCGCAAAATTCCATTTGGAAACTAAATCAGATACCTAGTTGGCAAAATTGGTGAAAAATTTTTAACGAAAACGGAAATTTACTTTCTGTTTCTGGTACACTTGGCAAAAATACACAAATCCAGTTGGCAAAAGTAAAAATTTGGTTATATAGTTGACAAAAAAATAGTCAGTTGGTAAAAACCGATATTTGAATTTCCAGCAAACACACTACTGCCCGCAAAATGACGGCCGGGTACCCGTCGTGCTGGCAGTGCCATATACCGGGAGCAAGGTAGATTGCCATCGTCTGGAAGTCACTGGAGTACCAGTGTCTGAAAAGTGCATATGCGCCAGTACATAACTAGTAACGGCGAAGTGTCATATGCCTATGACATGCACAGAAAAGTTAACGGCGTGGTACTGTTTAAAATGTACCGGACCAGCACTATTTGGCGGTAATGGATCTGTATATATTTCGTAGTGTTAGCATAAAATTTCGTTATTTTAATTAAATAATATTATTTTACTTTCATACTGTGTAGAAGTGTTTTCCGTACACCCAAAGGCAGGGTCACTGCTAAGATTTTTTTGGAGGGGGGGTGGTGTAAGGGGAAGAGTTCACACTGTGCTTTCAAAATTTTAGTACTAAAAACTAAAATTAAACAAACGAGTTCAGTATGCTATAAAAATGTTCGCTACATCCACAGTGAAACCCCCACCCTGTATATGAGTGCCTATATACAGAATATGAATTTTATATTCTTAAAATGTTTATAATTTATATTAATTTTTCACAATTTTGCTAAAATTTTCCTGAAAACATATTTGAAGACTTTTTTCTACGTTAAGCCCCTTTTAAAATCTACCGTCATGTAATAGTCAAAAATAGAAAGTACGCAATGGGTTCACTTAGGAATTTTATTTTCTTTACGCTGTTTTGGTGCTCTTGAATTAAATGTTTGATTTACCGCGGGGCCTCACATATAAAACTATATACCCAACAGACCAGATGGCTAGCGAAGAAATTCTTGCGTCTTCAGCTGTCTTCTCACGGTCGAGATTACAAGCTTCGAACTGTTATCGCGAATTTGGCTATATTAATTCAGATTATTTATACGCAGTACAGATGAATTTTTTTTACGCATTTGAAGACAGAAAATAAAAAAATTGCTTGTCTAATTTAATAAGAGGTGTATATACGTGTCATTATATCTGTTTCTTTTCAAAGGATCTTTTAATAGTTTATTGGAAATTGCAGAGACGGCCCGACTAGAGATGAGACGGGCTCAGCCCGAGCCCGAAAGCCCGAGCCCGAGCCCGGGCCCGAACCGCGCTCGGGCCCTGTAATTCACGATTAAGTTCGGGCTCGGGCTCGTGAAAAATGTCTCCTTTATTGAGCATACTCCTTGAAACGGATTTTAAAAAGCGGTTCATCGGGAAAATAAACGTACTGATGTGATTCTAGGACTTGCAACAAAATAATTGGTGTGTAAAAAGCTAGCTTTTTCACATAATTTACTAAATGGTGTGTTGTGCTATTTCATTTGCGTATGTGCGTTAAAATAAAATGCTGTTAATTCAAAATTTTGGTCTCATTATTTACTGGTCTGTCTTAGTTAAATGTATATATTCACATCGTATCATAAAATACTTTTTAAAAGTAATTTTGTTCCTATCAACTAAATTCTTATGCAATAATATATTCTTATGCAATTCTATGCAAATATGCAAATTTCTTAAATGTATTATGCAACATCTCTTTTCTGGACGTGTTTTAAATATAACATTTTTTAATGTCACTATATGAGATTTATAACTTGTATTTTTCTGTATCTAATATATCTAAGTACATACGAATGTTTAACACTGATGTGTGTACTCAACGAAATTTTTAATAAAAATTGAAGCATTATTGTTATTATTTGATGAAAATGGATATAAAGAATTAGAAACTGCATTAAGAGTTTGCAACTATATTTGTCTTTAATTTGCACAAACGGCAAAATTTATCGTATTGTATCAATGAAGTAACTGAAATTTATTTATCTTCAGCTGAAATTTCGGGCTCGGGCGGGCTCGGATTAAAAGTCCTCGGGCTCGGGCTTCAAAAAATGAGCCCGAACTCATCTCTAGGCCCGACACGGTAAAGTAAGCATCGCATCGGGGCGCTGTCTTCGAAGGTGCGCAATATCGAGCTCAAAACGTGGAAAATGTATAAAAGGGGAGCCTTTTTTACGTTTGCAGGTGGGCGCCACGTACCTTAGGGTCGCTCCTGGGAAATTTTACAAAATTTCGGCTACCTCGTACTCCAAGGGGCATAAAATAGATCTAATAAACTTTTAAGCAGTGAGTTCAGTGGAAACATAGATAATATGGTACAGCATAATAATACACAGAAAGGAGCAGAGGAAAAATTCGAAATACCTAAAAATTCCGAACAATATATATTCTCGGAGAAAAAAGTGATAAATAAAAAAATTCTAGGAATCGACAAAAAATTCGCATTATCCAAGTTTCACGGAAGAATAGTACGCACGTTTCGGGTGGTACAAAGGGTCCACCCTTCCTTTCAGGAGCGTGTTGAAGGAGGGTCGACCTTTTGTACCATCCGAAACGTGCATACTGTTTATATGATTTTTGTTTAAGTGAGTTTATAATAATATTCTATATGCATATAAGCATTTAACGGCGTTCCTATGCTCAGCCTTTTCGCTTTCATTATTGAAAAGATGCAGCGGAGAATACTATCCTGGGACCTAAGTCGGATGACTTTTTAAGGGGTTCTAATGGGTATTCACGTTACATCTGGAGAAAGCCGACCAAAACTCCAGACAGTTAGATCGACAGCTCCGCGAATTGACCCGAAACCGGGACCTTCACACTTCAGTATTCATTATCCAATTCTCAGACTCTTTTGTTTACATATATTTGATAAATTTTCAGACCCTTATTATCGCATGGGCAAATCGGGACTTTGCCCGGACAGTTGCCGGGACAGTTTCAAATGTTGTTCTAAAATATACTTTTATATGTCAAAATTTTAAATTTTATGAAAAAAAAAACAAATTTTATAGATGGGATCCCTCAAATTCATCAATGTCCGGGACCCCTGTTGGTCATAATACGGCCCTGTAAATTTTTATAAGCTACGTTCGGGCTAAATGAATAGCGTGTAATTATATTCAAATTCCTTACAAACATAAAATAAGAAGCCCCTCACTTTCCAGAGCAATTGAGAAAAACGAAATTCACAGCTTCACAGAGAAAAAAAAAAAAAAAAAAAAAAACTATTTTAATATAATAAAATTTAATATAACAGCTATTACGGCAACTTTTAAGCTGAATAATTACAACATATATATATATATATCAAGAAGTTAATATGGTGCGAGGGGGGGGGGAGAGAACCGCTACAGTTAGATGCTTTGAAAATTGGCGAGTTTGGCGTATTTTCGAGTGCATTAAGTTAGCAACCATTTTCTTTTTTTTTGTCTTTAATTTCGGTCGCATACATTGCATACGTTGAGGAACGAGAGAGTTATAATTGATGAATTACGAATCAAGTACACTTTTTTGGATACACATTTTTTCCGGTTTTTCATTGTTGTACAACTTTCGAAAAGTTTAATTGCTTTAGTTAACGTAAAGCTGTTCAAGACAACTAATTTGGTTTCGTAGTTTGGAGCAATATAAGAATAAAGTTGCTTCAACGTTAAAACCCTGTTGGTGTATGAAACAACTTTGATAGATTCTAAGAATTCTACAACAATACTTCGTATGTTTTCTTTGATAAAAACTACGGAACAGCTAGGATAGCTTGCCACTAATGACGACATTTCATTATTTGGCGATTTATACATGCTCACAACCTATAATTACTGCTCATTTAAGGTTCCCGGAAAACCGATATCCATATATTACATAATCCTTTGCAGATTGGCGTATTTAGCACCACGAATTATATCATCTCGCCGCGCTGGCAAATATCCAAAGTGTACTATAACTGCTATAATGGCACAGTTAACACTACCAAATATTTCTACTGGTAGCCAATACTCCAGCTGGACCGAACCGGCTTTAAAATAATCTGCATTTTAATTATTTTTCATTTTCAAGATATTGGGTTTTAACTTTTTTGAATTAGCGGTTTAGATTCATCCTGCTTGGAAAGATGCCATTTTGTCAGATCGTACCTAATGCCAAGATGGCGCTTTTAAAATCAGTTACAATTAGTTATTCTGTTTTGCAAAAACGAATAATCGCTAATTCTAAACTCCTGTTGTCTAAACGAACTTACTATTTGAAAATTGTTGTGTAACACACTTTGAGTTATTTATTTCATATACTTTTTAATTTGGCGTAAAAAGGGTGTCATTCTATTTCACATTTGTCAATTTCATACGATTCTACATACTTGGAATTGCTTTGTTGCAAAGGAATGAATGATTTTATGTCAAATCTGGCAACCATCATGTTTTAATTTTTTCTTTCACTCCCTCTTTGATCGTTCTTTTCGATCCTTTGAATTAAGCGTCTACTGCAACTGCTTTAAAACATATTCGGTTATCGGTACATTATACGAAAAAAAAGTATTTTTAGTCTGTTCTTTATGCATGGGCCCCAGTATGGTCGAGTGGCTATAGACACTGAGCATGGTAGATGGCTGAAGTGTGAAGGTCCCGGGTTCGGGATAATCGCGCGGCCATATGGTGGTAGAGACCCCGGATAGTCCAATTCTTCGGATAAATAGCAGCTACCCTCCATTTGGTGCTAGCACGATGAGTGTCGAATAGAATAAGTGAGTATTTTTGTACCTGCTAGGTCAATCTCGACACTGGGACCAACCAATCAAAAAGCACGGATTTGTCTCCTTTTTTTAAAACAAACTAGGGGCCAAGGCCCCTAGACTCGCTACGCTCGCTTTTCGTATGAAGCATTCCGCCCCTAATAAGGCTTATTCGTAAGGCATAATTTGAAATCTTGCTTAAGTAGCTAAATAGATAAAATAACCTAAATAGATTAATAGATAAATTCACCTTAGTACCTACTCAAATACTAATATATAAAATCCTTGAGAGATTTATCCGTAAGTAATTGCACTACTTTGTTCAAATAACGCTTCATCATAGATGTTTTGGTCATACTGAACAGCATCGCGCTGTAAAGCACGTTTTATTTTTATTTTACTGGCTCGAGAACACCGATAGACGCGTGCGATCTCTTCGAATTATACAACGCGTGATGTCAAATTGCCGTCACCTGAACCCTTCTGGGGAATTTGATTGGTTGATGGAAGTTTATTATTTCGCTCGTAAAGCAAATTTTATCATCTAATGCATTTTTTAAATCGTGACATTAAAATGACGTCAGTTTCGCTCGTGAAATTTAACTTAAATTATTGAAACAAAAGTAGTTATTTTCATGTTTTAAACTGATCTACTTTTATCGGATATAAACGCTTACATATGTAGATGGTGAGTCACGTGACTCGTAAAAGAAGATTTGATAATCTGATCACGTGAAATAAAACCGCTTATTACAATTATATACTAATTCGTGTGATTTAACCTGAAAACATTATTGCAAAGGCGTAAATATTGTCTTTTTCTTCGACACACGTGCATATTATTGTCGTACCGCGATGCATTATACATATAAACCTTCCTCTTGAATCACTCTCATAGCTGCCAAGTGTTCCGTATTATACGGATTAGTTCCGTTTTTTGAACTTAGTTCCGTAAATACGTATTTAAGCCAAAATGTTCCGTTTTCCAGCTTCTGTGTAAGGATTCTTAAAAATTAATAGAAAATAAAGGAAAATCGTGTACATTTTCAGCTTTTTGCAAAGCATTTATGCTTAGTTGTCAAAATATTTCAAATAAGTCAATAAATTTAATTGAATGATATTTATCTTATTCTTTCAGGAATTTATTACATTAATCATTTAAGTCTAATGTAGAAAACAAGCAAAGTTAAGTACATTTTATTTTTCTAAATTAATGATTATATATGCAAATCATCTCTATACACATGATAATTTAATTTTGTTAATGTAAAATTTTTAATTGTACATTTAATGGTACATTTCATGACCACTCACTGTGTTCCTTATTTCTGATTTTATGACCAAGTTCTGTGTTCCTTATTTTTTTCTTGGAAGGTTGGCAGCTATGCGACTCTATCTATTGCTGAAAACTGCATTAAAATCCGTTGAGAAGTTTAAAAGATCTAAGCGAACAGACAGCGGAAGTGACTTCATTTCATTTTATACTATGTAATGATTACTCTCAGTAATGGAATTTTAATATGTATTTTGATTTTCATTACATATATATATATATACTAGCTGAAGTGCCCGTCGTTGACGGGTTAGTACTGAATGCAAATTTTCAAAAAAGCAAGAACTTTCGTCAGCATTGTAGGAGTACACAGAATGGATGTAGTATGTTGCCAAAGTATAGAAAGCGAAGTTATAATTTTTATTCATTGTTAAAATATTACAGGTTAGAGAGTAACTAAATAATATCATTTCATTCGCTTTAGTCGTAATTATGTGATGCGCAAACGAATATTTACGCATATTGCAATAATTTTCGCAAAATCTCAAAATCTAATCAATATTTTTGAAAAATTGGAAGCCTGTGTTTTAAGTTGAGTGACCATCAATTATGATACCAAATTTCATTTCAATCGCTTCAGTCGTTTATACGTGATGCTCGAACAGAAATTTACGCAGTTTGAAAGGATTTTCGCAAAATCTCAAAATCCAATCAAGATTTTTAAAAATTTCGACGCCTATGTTTTAAGTTGTGTAACCACCTATCATGACACCAAATTTCATATCATTCGCTTCAGTCATTTTTACGTGATGCTTGAGCAAAAAAAGCGTCAGAATGGCAGAACGACAGAATGACAGAACTACAGACAGACACACTTTTTCTTGAGGGTCGCACCGGATTCCTAGGTGCTCGAAACGGATAGAAATCGCAAAATGTTTGAATTCTAAGAAATGTGCAGACAAAAGTCTAATTTTATTTACATAGATATGTACCATATTAATTAGCCCGAATATAAGACGGTGTTTTTTTGACTGATCACTTCCTGTAAAAGAAAACCTGACTCGCACTAAATTCGAGGCCAAAATATAGGATTTTTCTAATCATCTTGAAAATTTTCTGGGTCGCATTATATTCCGGCTAATACTGTAGATAGATAGACAGATATATAAAAATTAATATGCATATAAATATTTATCCATAAGAATAAACAATTTTCAATGATAGAAACAAGTTTTCAAGCACATTATTTTTATTTGCAAAAATGCTCATGCTTTTTTCCTAAATAATGCAAACGAAGAAAACACAACCGACAGAAAAATGTAAAATTTAGAGTTTTTAAATAATGTTTCATTTTCAAGAATAACATTAAACATTATTAGTCTGTTCATTTTGATTTTCATTATATATAGATAGATACATACATATTTAAAAATTAATATGCATATAAATATTTATCTACAAGAATAAACAATTTTCAAAGATATAAATAAGTTTCTAAACAAATTATTATTTTTCTTCTTCATTTACAAACAAGAAAGATAAATCATTCCAAACGCATCGATTATAAAACAGTTTCCAACACAAGAGTATTTTTGGCGATTAATTGTCCTTAAATCTAGCGAGATTTTGGAGATACTGTTATAAACATTCTTATACCTATTGTACTGCGCTTGAAATAGATTAATGTCTCTCAACTGCTATAGATCGTAATGGAGTTCTTTTGAGTGTCCCTGTAGAAGAGCTATTAGTAACACAGACACGATCTTCAATGGATAACGTTATTTTAAATATGAGCCTTAATAACATCTAAGCCAACTTTGCTTTCGTTGAGAAAACCAAATATCTGAAAAATAATCTTTCAATAATGCCTGACCATAGAGCGTGATGTTCTTTCAAGAATGCCTGACCAGAGCGTGATGTATTGGATTTTTTTTCTCTTGGCTCCTGTAAATGTACAATAAATGCTACAGACATTATTTTCAATAGGGTACACGGCAATGTACATAGAAAAAAGATATATAATTTTCTCACTAATTGGTGTATATTTACGGCAGTTAGAGGACGGTCGGACGGACAGGGCAATGAGGCGTTTCGGACAGCCACGGGGCTACTGTGCATACTGTGTACTTACAAATCAGGCCACTGTCATTTGAAAAGTTATCTGAATGGCAATTTTCAATAGAGATAAATACAAAATTCACTAATGTACCTCCGTGTACGCCCTTTTGGAGGTCCATTGTTTCTCACATTATTTTATTTCACGCCCCCCCCCCCTACCCGCTCTCTCAACTCAAAAAATAATTACACCTAGAGATGATCGCCCCAAACCCTAGGCTATTAGACCGACAGCAGTGCGGGCAAAGGCGGATCCAAGGGGAGGGCGCAGGGGGCGCGCGCCCCCTCCGAGAAAAATATATTTACACTAGATAAATGGGGCTTTCACCAATATTAAGTGGACTTTACACTAGATAAAATGAGTATTCATGATTTGCGCCCCCTCCGAAAAAAGTTTCTGGATCCGCCATGAGTGCGGGACGCCAGAACCCTGGACCTTCGTACTACAGACAATGTTCAGTGCCTACTCGGCTAGATTTGCGTTGCAGAAAGCTGATTTTATCGGGATGCTTCTTTTCTATGTTTCGTGAAAATCTGACTTAATTAATATAAGACTAAAACCCCAGATGCATGAAGTCGCAATATAGTATATTGCTGCTTTTAATGCGATTTGTTTTGCTTGGAAGCTAATGTAATCGGAATGACTCTTAAAGTGTAGTTGATGTTACTTCAAACATCGGGGGTTTTTGTAAAGCTTGCTTTACACGATTGTGTTAAAAGAGTGTACACCGAAAAATGTAATTACAGCGCAGATAGCAACTCTTAAGTGCGCAATACGGGTGTTTTTTTCAATTCCTACTATTAGTTCACTCTCTCCCTATATATATATAACTTGTTCAAATTTTTAATCGTTAATAGAATACTTTTTCATTCATCAACTCAAGTTCAAATACATTTTTTTAACTTGTTTTGGTCCTAATCGACTGGATAATTTATCTACAGGACCGCCCAAAAAGGTTCTGAATACATTACGCTCTTGGCCGAAATTCATTAAACTCCCATTTCTCAAAAACTATTAAACGTAGAATGTTGAAATTTCATATATAAGGTTGTTGTAACATCTAGTAGTGCATCTCAATTTTTGATTCCAAACTTCTGGACAGTTATTTGCAGGACCACCCAAAAGAATTCATTAATGTCTATGGACATCTTCAGTATATTACATCTGCAGTCAGTCATTGTTTGGTCCATGCCCAAAATCTCGCCATTTGTCATCCACCTTGGCAGTTTTGGCGAAATATCGTCAAATTTGCCGATAGTCAGTCATTTGGTCCATGCCCAAAATATCGTCATTTGTCTTCGTCCTTGGCGAGTTTTGGGGAAATATCGCCAAATTTGGGAATAGTCAGTCATTGTTTGGTCCATGACCAAAATCTCGCCATTTTTCGTCGACCCTGGCAAGTTTTGCCGAAATGTCGCTAAAAATAATTTCGCAGAACTCTAAATCTTTTAACCGTAGAATGGTGAAATTTTGTATTTAGAACTATTGTAATATCAATATAACAATGCAACATCAATATAACAAACAATATAATTATCATATACAACTGTTAAGTACAATAAGCCTTATATGAAGCTCGTAAACAAACAAACGAAAGAAAAAGGAAACATTGAAAAAAAAAATCATTTTATATATGGTTCCCAATTTCAGCTTATATTCATTGAATAGCAGTTTTTTTTCTTTTTTCTTTGGTGCATGTGTGGGTTTTTGAGATAATTTCTCTCAAAATGGTTAAAGTATTCTTCAGTTAAAAGCGTTTCTATTATTATAATTTCATTGCAAACCTAAATAAAGTTTTTCAAACAGTGCATCAGATATACAATTTTCCTCTTCCTGCTGTACCTCCAAACGAAATATTATGACTAAAATAAGATAAAACAACTGCAATAAGAAATTCCGAATAGCTTTTCTTTGTTACGTTTTATTTCTTTTACCGAGAAGAATTCTCAAGTTTCTTTTCTTTGGATCGCGCCAGATGTGTTGTTTTACATCGAATTTTCAGCGTTGATTCTCTAAAAAACGCGGCAAAGAGTTATTTTAACAAAACATAAAGCTTTGGGAGGTTTAAGGTTCTCCGGGCCTTTCTAAAGAGATTTAAAATTGGTATAGCTACTGTTCGAAAACGGAGAACATGTTATCAAATGGATATTGATTCGAGAACTCTTTTAACATAGTTCGTGGTTTTATATATAAAAAATCTTAGACTGTCTTTTCCGTATCTTACGAAACATATGCACCCCTACTAGCAGTAAATGATCAGTTTTTCATTAGCAAATGACCGATTCGTACGATGTTTCATTGCGTTTCGTTGCTTAGTGAAATTCAGTACTTGGACCAGAAACCAAAATTCCATCTAAAACCAATGATCGTTAGGTTCGCTGCAGACATAGAATGGGCAAAAAAGGTGATTGGGATTTAATATAACCTGCGTGATCAGAAAAAATGCCTAAATTTGACTCGAATAAGCTTAAATACTAGGTTCTGTAAGCCGTTAATTTATTCTGAATGCACCTTTAATCAGTTTGTTCAGATGTAATTGGTCACTAACCTTTTTTTTTTTTTTTTTTTTTTTACAAGGTATAATTATTTAAAACCAAAAAAATCTATAGGGATGGTGTAGAAAACTTCATAATAAGCTGAAATATTTCAGTGCCATGTTTTTTCATTTTTTATTACGTTTATTTTATGTTTTGCAGTGTTAGAGAATTTTTGATGGCTAAATCTTATAAATATTTGTAATTAGAATATTTAAGTAAATGCGGTTTGTTAACACACTTTAATTAATATGTATGCTTGAGCTATTAAAATTATTTTTCGCAAATTTTGGATAATTATTGTGGTAGATTTATTAATTTCCGAAATTTGTCTGTTTTGGTGTGCTACAATCCGTGAACTGCGGTTAATTCTCAGAAAACGGGAGAAAACGAATCCATATTAATTTTCTAGAGTTTTTTAAAATTATTTTTATCAAGTTTAACGAATTTTTCACGAAGGTGAAAATGGAATTTTCAAAAAAATTTTAATTTATTGAGTATACATGATTTTATTATTTTCCGAACATGTACCATGTAAGTAAAGTATTGTAATTATGAAAATATTTGACTTCGAGATTTTGATGTATTTAACGTTCTGAGGTCTTCTGAATTCATTTATGCTATTTTTACGATGATGTAATTATGCATGTGTGGATGTGTCTGTGTATGTGAGTCAACACGATAGCGTCTAAACGGCGCATTCGATTAAGCTCAAATTTGGTATATATATATATTATCTTTTCTATATTTGTGTTTTATTGTGTTAGCTAAAGGTAATTAGCTATTCAATTGTTAGCACTCAAATGGCAGATTGGGTTTAGTGGGACTTCAGTAATTTTTCTTTTTTTTTTTCTCTCTTTTTTTTCCTTTTACGGGATTTTTGGTAGGAATGTTAGGTTGAGCCTGTAGTTAATGTGCGGAAATTTGTATACAGCCTCAAGCGGATGGAGAGCTTTCATTAAGAAACTGTGTTTTCATAAGAAAATCTCCAGTTGTTAGGAATACATAAAACCGTTTATAGCAACCATCTGAAAGTCGGCTAAACATGCAGTATTCTCAAAAGAATTTAGCACAAAAGTTGTGTCAGGATTTTAATAAAAAGGCAAGTCGCAAAAAATAAATGGAAGTTTTCAAAATCAGGGACAGTGTTGGTAGGAATTCGGTAGAAGAAGAACTTTCGCAAAGGAATGGAATTTAAATGCACGTGCATATTCATGAATACAGAGAAAGGTGTTCTTTAGCTAAACATAAGAAAAGGAAATTTATTAATATTTTTAAGGGTTGCGGTCGGAAAAGTTTAAAGAAATCTTGGTGAAAGTCGGCTATATAAATTTCATCTTTTGGCGTTCTTTGAAAAGAGTGGGCAAGCGATGCTTCTCCAGGTGAACGCTTTTTTCAACCGCTGAATGCCCTGACGTTGTTGTCGTGGTCAGGGCTAAGTGGTCAACTTTGCGGGCAGCTTTGATGTTGGTCGGTGTAAATTTGTAAACAAGCTTAAAGTAAAGAAAAAAATATAATACACATCAAGGGGAAGAAACTGAAAATAAAATATAAGAAAAACATGGATGTGTTGGCCATAAGGCCGTTAAAATCCAATGAGAAAATAAAAGATTGAGGAATGACCAATTGCGAGTTAGGCAGAAAAAATTTTAGGCCAAAGAGTTGATAATTGGACGGTTTAGGAGAATTAGGAGCCACAGAGTGGCTAAACTAATTATTTACAAGTTTAGGGAAAAAAGTGGGGGAAGAAGGCAGAGCAAAACCGCGTTGCACAGGCAGAGAGAGCAGAATGTTTTTTATAGAGTTTAGATTTGAGATCTGAGATTTTTAAGTGCACACATATGTGGATATTTTTTTGTGATCATTTATTAGTTTTAGAAAAAAAAAAATGATCATCTCTTCTCTGCACCGGACTACAGGTAAATCCAACTGCCATCACTTAGTCTTTTGAGTGACTTTCTGTAATCGTGTATAATACTCTTAATAATTACTAAAGTAGTTATATAGTGTTATAGTAAAGAATAGTAATTTAATTGTTCTAAATTATTCCATTTCGAAATCCGTTTAGATAATTATATAAACGTAAATGTAAATACACTCATGTCCATAAATTAAGGATAATGAAGTTCAGGCAAAGAAAGAGAAAGAAGCAAAACAAATTTGACTTATTTGTAAAGTCTATTTATTAAACAAAAAGTAAAGAGCAAAAAAGATGCTGTATATTTGACATAATTAATAAAAATTGCAAGTTTTACTCCCTTGACCAAATTTCAAAAAAGAACCTATTTACAAAAAACAGTATAACATGGTTAGTAGGATGGTTAATACGGAGTATGTCTCCCGGACGATGCAATACAGGCCTGACAACGCCTAGGCATGCTGAGTATCAAATGATCAATCTGATTTTGGGGAATATTACACCACTCATCAAGCAATGCACTCCGAAGTTCCGGTAGACAGGTGGGAGGGGGGTTGACGGGCTGCAATTCGTCGGCCAAGCATATCCCGCACATGCTCTTTTGGATTCAAGTCCGGTGAGTATGCTGGCCAATGCATACGGGTGATATCCTCCGATTGAAGGCATTCGTCTACAATGTTTGCACGGTGAGGACGGGCGTTGTCATCCATAAACACAAATTCAGCACCCATGGCGCCCCGAAACAAAGGTACATGTTGTTCCAGAATGACATCCCGATAGATGTGGCCTGTCATCGTTACACTCTGAACATGCAGGTCAGTTCGGGAACCAAGAATAATTCCTCCCCAAACGAGCCATCCTGCACCACCGTAACGGTGTCTTTCAATGGTGTTCTCTTGGTGGTAACGGGTACCTGGCGCTCTCCAGATGAATGTCCGGCGAGAATCAGACTCCAAACTAAACCTGGACTCGTCGGAAAACATCACACAAGACCACTGTTGCGGTGTCCACAATGCATGCTCTCTACTCCAGGTTAATCGCAGGCGACAGTGAGTTGCGGTAAGTGGAACACATCTGACAGGCCTTCGAGCATATAGACCAATGTGCCCTAAGCGTCTGTACACGGTCTGCCTTGAAACTGTCGTACCGGTAGCTGGAGAGAGCTGACGAGACAGGTCTGATGCTGTACTCCGTCTGTTTCTTTTGGCAGTAACTGCCAAATAGCGGTCCTCATTCGGCGTTGTAACTCTGGGGCGACCTGTGCTGTAACGTCTACTCACATTACCATCATCTTGGAATCGTTGCCAAAGCCTGGAGATGACACTCTGGGCGATTCCAAGTTCCTCGGATACTTCCAGCTGGGTACGTCCACATTCCAGTCGTCCGATAATTCTGCCACGTAAAACATCAACCAAATGCCTCCTTTGTGCCATAACTATGCGGTTTTTGCACTGAAAGGCTTTCACAGCGCTTGTGAACAATTTTACTTCTTTGCCACCATTCCTTATATACCCCTCTCTTACACTCTCGTCATTTTGACGTACCACCCACGCCATCTAGTGGTTTCCTGTAATTTGCATATTCTTCTTCAAGATGTGTGTGATCATTCCACAGGGGAAATTTTTATTTTAGAGATCAATTTCGGTGTGATTCTGAATTATCCTTAATTTATGGACATGAGTGTATGATCTTTATGCTTAATAAATGTCTTGTTATGTTTATTTTAAATCCATTTATTTTATGTCTTAATTTTAGGATCGCCCATCAGTACTGCGGCAATACACAACGCTATAGTACTTTATTTTGCAGTTAATTAAAAAATATTAAAAACCTCTTATGAATTATTATTTAAAAACTGATGGGTCGGTTTAACATTAGGGTGGCACTTAAATACGTGCAATTTTTCTGAAGTTAAAATTTTGGTGCTCCTAGCCCCTAATCCTTTTCCAATCTATAAGAAAGCAGGCTCTGTAAAATTTAATCCTAATCGGAGAATTTTAAGGTGACCCTCAAACACCTTGAAGCTTGAACATATACTGACATACTTAGAAATAAGGAATTTGTACTCGTTTCTGAGTACTTTGTCATCTTGTCATAGCTCCGAGTTCTTTACGCTTAAATTTAAGCAGCACGTGCACTCATTTTTTAAATTGGAATTTATTTTAAAACCCGCCATGTATTTATTTACGATGCAAATGTACTTAAAAAGTGCGAGCACATTAAAGTACTCATTTTTAAGAACTTTATTTTTGTGTAGTCTATGCAACAATTAACTCCCTTTCAAAAGCGGTATTCTTTTCCCTGTTCCGACAAACTATTTTTCTTCTTATATAAATTGATGTGGGCATATCCAGGAAATACCAGCAAATGTTTAAAAACATTATGAATCAAATTTCTCAATAGTTAGTTTTAAAAATTTCTGGAATATCATGAAAATTTTCAAAATTATTATTATTATTACTATTATTTTTTACAAAAGTGCACTTCTATAAGAGAAACACATTTTTATTTAAAGCAATAATTTATGTAAATATAACTAACTAAAATATAAATAAAGCATAATTTGAACGAACATTGAATTTTGTATTATTTTTCCCTAAGAGAGGATTTAGTATCAGTTGGATAGTTTTTTTCGATGTTTAGCAAATGAAAAGAAATTGTTTCTCAGTTTCATCTTTTGTGAGAATGTTGTTATAGTCCTGAACAAGTTTGACACCTCTTTCTGTAACGCCATTCACAACAACTAAATTCCGAATTTTTCTATTCCACTTTTATAACTAGGATCAAATTTCCACTTTAAAGGATCTTTGCCGAGGAAATCGGTGCTAATAGAAGATCTTATGAAAAAAGTCTCTGCACCAGACGTTAAAAAAGACGCAAATTCGTTGTTTATAAAAAAAGAAAAATCATTTCGGTACAGAATGTACTTCTTCAACTGATTTTTTTCTTCTTCCTCTTCTTCGTCTTCGCCTGCATTTAGCATAATTTGAGCTCTATTTGTTCTAACTGATGGAGCATTCTCACCAAATAATGATAGAGCCACAGTTTCAGGAGCTAAGTACCAGCCAGAGATGATTAGAAAATTTTTTCGCAGTACCCATAGCAATTTCTGGATTAATATCCTGATAATTTATCAGCTAACGCATGGGATAAGAAATCATGAAAAGGTGCTTTAAATGCGTCTGATGACAGAAACCAAGCTGGAACGTACACTCTAGTAAGGAAAATGTTGATTATTTCTAAAGTTTTTCTCCTTGTCACATAACTGAAATTGATTTTGAAACATAGATATCTTAATGTATAAACTGCTTTTGACATCCACCTACAATGTAACACTAACTAGTTTCATTATTATTATTGCATAGGAAAACCGTTTTGATCAGTGTTATGTGTTTATATGGCTTTACGGCCAAAACTATATTTAGAATACCTGATGTTGGGCCTTAGATTACGATTATATTAATAATAATAGCAATTAAAAAACACTTTGTACTGATTAAATTAAATAAAACATGCAATGATTTCCATTATTAGTGATTACAAAGGTTACACATGAAATAATTAAAATTAAAAAACAATAATCTGGAAAAAATGACTTTTTTTCTGAGCGATTTCAAAACTTCATCGACAACGACGATTATTGTACGTGACCTTGTTATTGTCCAATTGAGCTAAAATTTTACAAAGAACCTTATTTTGATGATTGAAACAAGATAGGGTGTTGGAAGCAAAGTTTTTAATAAGTTGTAAAATAAGGGCTACCCTAATTTATATTACAGACCATTCTCTCACGACCGGCATTGATTTTGGTCATTATAGGACTTATAGTTTTTGTACAGGGCTACAAAAAATAGTTTTTATACATTATGGCCTATAGACGCAAATTATTGAAAGAACTCTATCGTCTGTTTAGTAGAGAAGAGACGGGCTCATCCCAAGCCGAAACCGCGCTAGGGCTCGTGGGAATTCATTATTGAACATACTCCTTGCAAATAGATTTTGAAAAGTGATTGATGGAGAAATAAACAAATGTTATAATTTTAAAAAATAATATTATTTAATAAACTTTAATATAAAGGATTAGAAAGTGCATTAAGAGTTTGCTATCATATTTGTCTTTAATTTTCACAAACAGCAAAATTTATAATATTCCATCAATGAAGTATTTGACTTTCATTTGTCTATTAGCTGAATTTTCGGGATTGGGGTCGGGCTCCGACTAAAATAATATCGCTCGGGCACGGCCTTTAAAAACTGAGCCAGAACCCATCTCTACCATATGGTGCCTTTGATAGAGAGCTGAAATTAGGTACGCATATTGCAGGTCAGTGACATTCATACTATATAGATTTTGGTGTAGAAGGGCTTGCATATTTCTACAGGGCTACAAAAAAAAAAAAAAAAGTATTCTTACATACTGCGACCTATACACTCAAATTATTTGAAGTACGCTAGAGTCCGAACACTACATCCGATTAAGTTGAATCAAACTAATTAAACTCTTGGTAAAGATCAAGCGTTCGGAAAGTCGAGAAGGGGTCACCCTAGACTGTTTTTTTTTTAATACAGAGTTGTAAAATCGTTTTTGACGTTCAGTCACTAACTCCGTCATTTCTGTACAATAATCTTCATTTCTGTCACACAAGTGCTTCAGAAAATGCTAAAGTAAAAAATGCAAAAGACAAAAACATTCTTTTAAAATTACCTATCAAGTATAACATTCTGGATAAAAGGAGAAAAATTCGTTGCTTTAAAAAGTGTGAAAGAAATGATGCAAAAATATCAATCTTATTTCGTTCCATTTTGTGCGAATCACACATACCCAGGCAGCACAACAAATTCTTAGAACGTTTGTGAACGTTCAGCGAACATTGCTGTGCTGCCTGGATGGGAGTACCTCTCACCAAACAGGACAAAATATTAGATATCAAGAGAATATATACAGAAATAAATTCGGAATGCATAATACTTTTTAAATGCCTGTTGCGGACATATTTGATTTCTATTTGGTGAAAATGGCGCGCACATTGTGTGAAAATTTTATAGTACTTCTAAAATTTTACATGCTGGCTTTCAAAAGTTATTTCTGAATATAAGGACTTATATATTAAATAGAAATTATTTGAACGTATGCATATAGAATGAAGAACATTGGCAATTTCGGGCTTTATTCACTGAACGGGGTAAAAAATCATTTCTCTACATAGAGAATGAATAAGAATATCCGAGCTCCAATGTTTTTACGTTTAAAAACAGCCTTATATCTCTGAAAGAAAGTTACATGTATCCGGATAAAGTTTTATTCTGTTTTTCTGTAAATAGAAAGAGTGACTTTTATGCTAAAATACGTTTCGGGGAAGGCTAGGTGATATCAGATTTTGTATGAAGATTCACGGTGCCCGAAAAAATACTTTATGTGAGGTGAATAACATTTCTTTGAATTTCCATGTTTGAAGTACAACATACTCCAGACTTGAAAAGGTTGGAATTTAGAATAGGCGAAGTTATAAATTCAACACGAAGAAAATCTTTTATACGGAATAGCTTTAAGATGAAAACATTGTGAGATATGGTTTGAAATAACTTGTAAATTTCACGCGTATTTATCGCTCGAGACAATTCATATTTAGGTGATAATGGATGTTACAGAATTTAATTTTGAAATATAAGCTCCAAATATTATTGAATTAAGAAAATACTGCAGGGATTTCCTTTCCGTGCCCTGTTGCTTCCTCGCTTTGGTCTTTGAATGCTCTGTTGTGGTACAGAGTGCACTCTTAACATTGTAATTCAGCAATTTAAAGAGTTCTAACGCTTTATTTACGTTACATAGCATTACATGAGAAAAGCGCCCGAAACTCCAGACCGTTAGATCGACAGCCGCGCTATAGACAAGAAAAAAAATTAACCCAGGATCTATTTAACATTAAAAATTATATTTAGAAATACTTAAATCGAAAATTCACTGTTTCAACATTCAAAAATTTAAATCAAAAACATTACCATTCTGGAGTTAAAATATGCTTTAAAACCATTGTAACAGAAAAAAGAAGTTTATGTAAGAGTTTGAAAATTTTCCAATTTCATCATTTTTTACGATGATCGACAAGCACGTCAAAAATAAACGTTATAACGGTGACACTATCATCTATAAAGTTCTCGAAATTTTAAACTTCATCATGTAATATATCTGGAATAAACTTCTTATATTCGGAGAATGTCAGATTGCTTTTCAGATAAATGGCAGAAATCCATATAATTTATTCTTCAGCAGATGTTCTACTTTAGACGTATTGGAGCCATTTTTGTTCCTTCATCATCTAGAACGCATAAGGCATGAAGCAGGATTGAAGTTTACGCTGCACTTTTCCGATGAAACCTGCACCATTCTTGAAAAGTTGAAAGTTTGAAGTCATTATGGCGTTTAGATTAATAGTTTTTCTTTGGTTGCTTGCCTAGAAACATTGGATTTCGTTCAAAATCACATAACGATATATTTGATATTGCGTTTGAACATTGGACCTCAGCTTTTGAGAGTATCTTACATGCATTTTATAGAGTTCTAGTTCTTTCTCTATAAGATTGCTGAAATCTGCAGATGAAACTGCTGCATGAAACATTTCGTGGATCATAGCATCGTAGAAACAACTTTGTGTGACACAACGAGCATTCCACAAGAGAAATGTAATTTTGCGCATCAACTAAACATATTATCCATATTATGTACTGAAGTGATTAAAGATGTTTTTGTTGATATTTTGGGCAGCGCCTTTCCACATTATATTACTTTTGAAGATTTTTTCTTTGTTTTAAATAACGGGAGGGTATTTGCCGATTAGGTGTTCACCACTACCATAGGTTGGAGGTATTGGCCATTCTCAGTGTCCTTGCTAAAGAGGGGGGGGTCATGAAAAATTCTATTAAGCTTGGCAAATTTAGATTCCTAGATGGCAAACTTGGTAAACAATTTTGACAAAAACCATTATTTACTTCTGATACACTTGGCAAAATTGCGCAAACCTAGTTGGCAAAAGTAACAAGTTGGTAATATAGTTGATTAAAAAAAAAAGTCGGTAAAAACCGATATTTGACTGGACAGTTTATCAACATTCCCCCTAAAAAGTCTTAGCAACGGCTCCGCATTCTATTATGGAGGCACCCAATAGGTGGCCAACTTACCCCTATGAAGGGACATACGAGTCAACACCCAAAACCGAGGAATCGAACCTGGACCCAAGGTATGATAGAATACTACTTTTGGAGTAGTTAATTGTATTTTCTATTGCTATTTTGACCACCATTTTCTGGGCTTAAAAAACAGAAATACAATGGCAGAATCTATGTGTAAAGAAGAAATTTGTTTTAAGACAGCAAAAAATGAATGAAACTGAAAAATAGTTCTTGCATTATATTAAAATATGTGATCTACACCATACTGGGTAGAAGTAGGTGTAGATAGTTACCAATGAAATGTCGTGCGTTTACGTAACGTGAAAGAAAGCTCCGCGTATTTTTAGTTTTATTTGTAAAATTTCGAGTAAGTAGATCTTATTTCTGAGGTGAAGCAACGCCAGACATCACAGAGTTTGAAGTAGTACTTTAAATCATCATCAGTGTTGAGCAACGTATGCGATGATCCCACCATTCGAAAAACAGGCATTTCTTTTTACGCAGATATTCTTTCTCGGCAAAAAAGGTACACTGAAGAATATTTTTCACTGGAATATATTTATAAGTCGAAATATATGGTATTTATGTTTGGAAGTACGCCCACAGTTCGCTTAAAATGCGAACTGTGGGCGCACATTCCAAGCGTCTGCTTTCCATAAATATTAGGTTGTACGAAAGTTTTCCGCCACTCCAAGTATTGCCTGCACAAGCAGTTCGCGTTGGTGTCTTTGCCAATATTTTGTAAAACGATTTTTGTTATTTGAAAGAAAAGACTTGTTTTAGAGCACTGTGTTGTGAAATCCGTAAAACAAAATCGTTATGATTAAGTATAAGGTGTCTGAAATGGAACTACCACGCTACCAGATTGATCCATCATTTACTCTCAGTTCTGTCGCAAAAAGTCAGCTACAGAATGACACTGAATCATGTGTACAGCTTAAGGTACTACTGTTGTATCATATGACATTGTGAAGATTTGGTACCGAAAGTTCAAAAACGAGGACTAGGATATTAAAGAAGCAGAGCGCTCTGGCCGGCCTACTGATGCTGATGAGACCCGCCTACGAGAATTTGTGGAAGAAGATAAAATATTCATCCACGAGAGCTAGCTAAAAGAGTTAGACTTTAGTGCCATGTCCATCAGTCGCGCTAAGCATCGCATAAAATTGACATATGAGGTCAATAGCTGGGTACCGCGTGAGCTGACTCAAGCAAATCTGGCGGAAAACTTTCATTACAACCTGATATATCCAGAATGTTCTTGAGAAAAAAAAATTCGTCACGTGGATTTTGAACACCATTGAAAACAAACCAGGTACGCTGAACGCTCGGAAAGATTCGGAACCTTTCTTTACAAACTTTCTTTAATAACTATAAAATCTATATGTTGCGTGACCGGTTTCAGAAAAATAATTAAAGCGCTGTAATCAACCTTCAGGATTTGTTAAAGCTACATTCATTTTGGAAAATATTGCTATTTTATCTATAAATCCTTCCTGGATGTTTTACAACCATTACAGACTTTTCATTCGCAAAAATATATAGTACAGATTATGAAGAGATACTCCTAGGAAAAGAAGCTCGAGTCTCTAAAAAAATTGATTGCTTAGAAACTTGTTCTAAAAATTGCACCATTTAAAATAAAAACCCTGGTGATAATGCTTAATAAGCCTGTACGAAATAAGCACTGTCAAACAATATGGTACTTGCTGATAAATATTAAAAATGAATGATTCTCAAGAATAGCTTATGTTAAAGAGAATTTCATATTTGAACTTCGTGCTCAAATTTTTATAGAATCTATCATTTTAAAATCTTTTCAGCAATTGACTAGACAAAGAAAACAATTAAAAGGAACCAAAGATAGATCAGATTCTACATTTCGGATGAAACTGAATTAAAGATTCGATTAACAAGTTTACATTAAACTACTGGCAACTTAAAACATTTTGTCTTCCTATCCGCGTAATCTTAATGTTTGAAGCGTTAGATCTTCATTACTCATTAGGACATTAACAAAATCTTTAAACTCGCCACACTCCTCTTCAACACACTTTGAATGCACTTAAGGGAAGAAATTAGGCTAAGCTTGATTAATTGAACACATTCTAACGTCATTTGTTGGTGGTCTTCTAATAACTTTAAAATGCTAAAATCATTTTGTAAAGTCTATACAGCTATTGTTTCAAATAAGCATTAGCTTTGTACATGTCACTGCATTAAAATTTAGGGTAAGTATACGGATGAAATTGTGACATATGCCTTATTTGCGATTTATTTTGAATATTTTAAGTGCAGTGGACCTTCCAATAACAAGGCAGATACTTTCCGTGATATATGAATCTGTGTTGTACGAGTCATAAACACATGAACATCATCAACAGTGTTAAAAGCTAATACAGGAACATCTGCTTCATTCTTTTATCGTGTAGTACGGGTCTTTCAAGCACAATACCGTCCTACCACATAAGTTAGGTAATGGTCCGACCACGGTCACGTGCCTCCCTCAAGAACTATGCCAAAAGTCGCCAAGCTTGGCCACTTTTGGTGTATGTGTGTGCATATTTAACTCTCAAATCTCAAAAACTATTATGAAATTTCATATATAAGAATGTTGTAACATCTAGTTGTGCATCTCGATTTTTGGTTCCAATCTACTGGAGAGTTTATTTACAGGACCACCGAAAAGAATTTCAGTACCTTAATGTCTATGGACATCTTCAATATAATACAACTGTAGACAGTCATTGTTTGGTACATGCCCAAAATCTCGCCGTCTCTCCTCGACCTTGGCGAGTTTTGGCGAAATATCGCCAAATTTGGCGATAGTCAGTCATTTGGTCCATGCCCAAAGTATCGCCATTTGTTATCGTTCTTGGCGAGTTTTGGCGGAATATCGCCAAATTTGGCGATAATCTGTCATTGTTTGGTTCTTGCTTAAAATCTCGCCAAATGTCGTCGACATTGACGAGTTTCGCCGAAATATCGCCAAATTTGGCGCCAAAAATTATTTCCTATTTTGTATAACTCTAAAACTTTAACCCGTAGATCTTTTAACTTTGTATTTAGAACTATTGTAATATCTAACTGTTTTCAATATCTTTTTTGACAGCAATCGACTGAGAATTTATTTACATGGTGAGCCAAATGACTTTGAATACATTGAGGTGTATAGATGCATTCAATTCATTGAAAGTCTGTGGTCAATGACTACTTTGGCTATCCCCAAAATCTCGCTGACTATCTCAAGTTTGTCGGCTTTTGGTGAAATATCGCCAAATAAAGTGTCAGAAGGAAATCTTTCAAATTGAACTCAGCTTGGCGATATCGAAATATTTGCCTAGAAATCGCTAAACCTTACTATTATTGATATTTTATCTCTTTCAAACAAATAAATTTAGAGGAAGTGCATCGAAAATATTTTTGATCTAATGGACGTGCAAGGAAGTCATGTGTTGGACACATCAGATTTTTTAACGTGTTATAGGAAAAAGATCGCAATTTTTCTGCCGCGTTATACGAATTCATCTTATATGAAACCGTGTCAAAGGGAGGTCTACTGCATAAGAGTTTCTAAGTTCAATATGACTTTTTTTTCTTCCAATGGGCCGGCACTTGCTCATCAAGCATTTTGTCACTACTAAGGCCCGAATTACCGGCCATTTTATTATGGGAGCACCCAGTGGGCTGCCAACCTGTTAAATATGACTTATACATAAAAAATGTGTGCTCATCGGGAAGTATTTGTATAAGTTAAAATTTTACTAAAGAATGCAACATTACAATTTCGATTATCATATGCTAACATTACTACTATAAAACCACGCTATGAGGGTATTCGATATAACGATAAATTCCTGTATAAACGATAAAATTTTGCGGTCCTGCAGAATTTCCATACAATATGATCTCTCTTCAATATAACGATACATCCCTCTAGAACGATAATTTTATTTGGTCCCATAAGTATCACTGTATCAAGGTTTTACTGCATTATTATCATCGTTTAAGATATCGTGTATGTGTTTTATTTGTTCAAACGTTCCAGCATAAAAAATTCTGTTCAGCCATCTTCAATAAACATTTGTGGAAAACCTAACACTTTATTTTGGAAAAGAATCTAAAGCAGTATTTACGCCATAAGTGCCAGACATCACGCTATTGTCTCCAACCCATTATTACTTCTGAGTAACCAGATAAAATTGTCATATATGCAGCATAAAATAAATCACGAAAGTCTCCAGGGAAATTTTTAAGGACAAAAAATCTCTGCCATTCTACGAAAGGCACTAAATCTCTATGATGTAAACATTGGTGGAAACCGCGTGATTTCGTGATATTGTTTTTGAATTTTTCAATGTATGTTCTGCTATTGTCATCATGACTGTAAATCGATATTATAGATGTAATGCTTAATAAATTAAGCAAGCTGTAATATAATGAATAGTGTTACAATTTTTTTAACTATTAATTGAATAACAATCAAAAATGTCAGATTTATATCACTGTTTAAAAATCTCATAAATGCAAAGTTCTTTGGATTATACAGGTGTAAAATATGTTTGTTGAATTCAAATTTTTAAAGTAGAAGCGTGTGCGTTTTTAGTTTGTGTACTTTATTTTTATTCATTATATTAAGTTGTATGTGTGTTTTACATATAATCCTTACATTTCCTGTTTTAAACACTTCAAACATGAAAATAGTATCTAGAGCTCATTTTCTCTTTACTACAACTCCTTTTTTCAATTCAAATTTATTTTTCATGCCGTGAAATCACCTAGCTCACAATTTTAGCAGAAGATCATCCTTTTTTATTTTCACTTTTAACCTTGAACCCAGGTTTAACCTTTTCAATCCCATCTTTGAAAATGTGCAAAGGCGGAGATTCACCGCTTTTGCACATTTCAAAGATCTGTGCCTTTTACCAGAACCGATCTTTTGTGTTATGTGTAGAGCCCAATGTAGCATTACTGAGTGTACTGAAGAGGAATTTTAAAAATATCACTTTTTCAAAAATGAGATCAGAAGGTTTAATCTTTGTTCTAGGATATAGTTAACGCCATTACTACATTAAACTCCACAATCTTGCGTACGGTCTACCTGAAGTAGTTGTGAAGGGAGCATAACTTTAATTTTGCTCTTTTCAAGAATTTGAAGGATTAAAACCCTGCCTTTCACGAACGATTTTTAAGATTCAGCTAAGTGTAACATATTTTCATGATACAATTAGCACATTTTCAAAGATGGGATTGATAAGGTTAAACCTGGGTTCAAAATTAAAGGTGAAAATAAAAAAGGATGATCTATTCTTTTGCTAAAACGGTACATTTAGATATTTTTGTACACGTTGATCCCTAAAATTAGAAAGAAAAACCTAATTTGATATGCCGATTACTAAATACTTGAGTTCACTGGTAGTTTCCATCGATTAAAGAAAGTGAAATCAGATTATCTGTTATTAAAAATGAACAATGTTCTTCATTTTCAAAGGATGTTGCATTATTTTAAATTGTCATAGAGTACAAAGAATATTTCGAATTTCGGTAACTCAAATTTCACTCCGTTTGAAAAGGAGTTGTTCAAAGAGGATTTTAATAAAACCTTCTAGCGATATTCACATAAAAAGAGATTTTTTTTTCTTTTGCGAACGAGAATCTTTGAAGTATCTCTAGATCTCCAGAAACCTGATTTGAAACATCTCAGTCAAATAATAAAAAATAAAAAAAAACTAAGTAATATGCAGAAAAAAAGGCGATGTTTCATCTTTATTTGACTTAATCCGCATTTTCGAAAAATATGCGCAGAAAGAAAATATATACTTTCAACATATGCTAGCTCGGTATTTCAATCTATCGGATATCCGTAAATAATTCCAAGAGCTTAAAAGAAAGCACAGAAAATCTTTCGACTCAGTTTGATTCTAACTAAGAAGAAAAAATACAAGAATATCGGATAACATAGAAGGTATATTTCTGGGATGTACAGTTTCTAAGCAAATTTTGTATTAAAAAATTTGAATATATGTGGCAAACTTATGCATTGATATTGAGTCTGTGTTCTGGTGAAATTTACTTGAATATTGGAATTGAAAATATTTTTGCTGAATGAAATATTATGTTACAAGCTTGAGATTTAATGGGAAATATATTTTTAGTTTATTTCATTATAATTCATTTTATATGAAAATATTGGAAGCTCAGTTGTATCGCGAAACTTATGACGTCAGCCTCGAAACTTTCCCAAGGAAACTTGTTGTTTCTTAGAATTCAGAGTATCAACATGATCAGAATAATTGTCTATACACCAAGCCAACGCGAGAGCATACGGTTCTACAAACTTAAGAGTCCGTCCACTATGCTGTTTGAACAGCCAGTATTTGAACCAGTGCACTTCGATACCAAGTCTGACTGCTTGCGAAATGGAAAGCCATAGTTATAACTGTTTTCGCTCTTTATTTTCCTTGTTTTGCCATCAAATTGTGTCCTAGTTATTGCAATCAAACCGGTGTCTGAAACGTGTTACTTTTTTTCCTCATCCTATTTTTTTAGTCATTATACTGTCATTGCAATATCTCAATACCATTTCAGCCCGGCCATCATTGTATTAGCACTGTATCATACCGTATTATCATTGCATCATGTATTGTCATCCTGTTCTATCGGCTTTTTACTTCATTGTACGGAGTATAATGAAGTAATGTGTGATTCCGAAAAATTTCGGGGGCCGAATTTCGACGAAAAAACCGACTTTAACTACCTCTAAATTTACTTTTAAGAATTTCTTCGACGCATCTCATCATACGGTAGCATGCACGATGATATAAATGCGTCTGAAGCTCATTTTGACCAACGGTGAGTCTGTTTTGACCAGTTTTTCCATGCCGCCTTTACGTACGTACATACGTAGGTACATATATATCTATGTATGTATGTAACTCGCATATCTCAAAAACTGTTGGTCGTAGAACGTTGATATTTTATATTTAGGATTGTGCTAACATCTAGTTGTGCACCCCACCTTGTGGTTCCAATCGACGGGATAGTTCATCTACAGGACCGCCCAAAAGATTTGAAATACATTACGTTCTATGGGCCGAAAGTCATCAAACTGCCATATCTAAAAAAATATTAGGCGTAGAATGTCGTAACTTTATATTTAGGATTGTCGTAACATTCTGGCTGTGCACCCTCTCCCCCCCCTTTCGGTCTCATTCTACTGGATAGTTTATCTACAGGGCCGCTCAAAAGATTCGAAATACATTACACTGCAAAAAAAGTCTGTAAAACGTACAGAAATTACTCGTATTATTTACAGAATAAGTCTGTTCGTAAGAAAAAACAGTTTTTTTTCTGTTTTATCTTTACCCGCGCATGCGTACTAGACGAAGACGTCATTGCTCAACCTGCAAGGCTCATTTCGCCTCCGGCGCAATTAAAACGGCAAGACATTGTACTACGTGCCATTAGCTGGAGCTGGGGAAAAGGGACGGTATATTTAGTTATAACTGCATACGTAGGTTCAGGCGAGTGTTTGATGTTATGTACGGACTTTGTTCACTGGGCGCGTTGGAGTAACCCGGCTCGTTTGGACTTAGAACATTTTTAAGTACTTTAGTGTTTGTAGATAATGTTGACGCCGCGTAATTAATTAGATTAATTAATTGACATAATTAATGTTTAAATCAATAAGTAATTAGCGAGATATAAAGCAATATGTTAATTAATTAGATTGATTACTATTAATTAATTATTAATACAGTAATATTTAACTGGGAGGGAAACCCCCACCACAAGAATAAAAGGAGTTACATGAAAAAATGTAAGAATCCTTGTTTTATTTCCATAAAATGGACATTTAAAATAACTCAGAAAAATTTTAAGGACTTTAGTGTTTGTGAATAATGTTCACGCCCCATGATTAATTAGGATAATTAATGTTAAGATAATAAGTAATTAGACAGATTAATTGATAATTAATTGATTTATTTAAGTTTGTTAAAAATCCAGAAAACACCCTGAATATACATAATGTTATTAAATGGACTTGCAAAAGAGATGAATACTTAATAGTAAAAATTTAATAATTTCTATCAAAAAACATTGTAGTAAATTAACTAAATATATTATTATGTTATGTTGATCTCCAGTAGCCATTCAATAGAAACAAAATTAATGATTTAATTACAATGTATAATTAATATATTTTTTTAACTAATCACCTTTTTTTAACTTGAATAAACATGAAGATATCACAGTGTTTGAAAACTAAATGGTGACACATATAGTAACACTGGACACAGAAGAGGAATCTCAGTCACTGTTGTGTCTCCTCATTGTTGACTGCTAGATGCTGGACCGCATCGGGGCATTTACTCTTATTGTGAGTAGCAACACCGGACTCAGAAGAGGAATCTTAGTGACTGAGTCCCCTCAGTGTTGGCTGCAAGATGTTGTGCCAGAGTGGGGCATTTACTCTCATTGTAAGCAACAATATTGACCTTCTTTGGTAAAAATTGGCATGTAACAATGAGGGGAGGGGGGAAAATGGTTTCTTTTGTAGAAAATGTTTCCAAAAAGGTTGAATTCTTTTTTTTGGGGGGGGCAGTTACCCCTCCGTCTTAACTTTTAATCCGTCCTTGGCGTTTAATGATGGGAAATAGAACAGTTATGGAACTTGATTGTCAATTCGAGACGTTTTACCTACAAAAAAGAAACGAAAAAAATAGCCTGTGAATTTTGATATATTTATTTTAGACTTGCGGGTGAGGGGAGGGGGGGGACTTTTATGTGTAAAACTACGCATCGAAACCAATGGACCAACCAGACAAATCGGCATGTAACTTTGAGGCATGTAACATGATTTTAAGCAGTGCAGGGCATCACTTGATCTGACGCCGTACTATGACGTCACATTTACGACTCTTTCTTCAGCTACTTGCGATTTATGTGCAAAAGTTTCTGGCAACACTGATCGGAGGTGACGCTCTGGGTCGGCTAACGAACGATACGTACCGTTCTCCTCACCATGGCACAGCGTTTATGTCACTGGAAATGGTAGACGGGCGAAGTGTGAAAGTCCCGGGTTTGAGGGTCACATCGCGCGTCCGTCGACCGTTAACCGTTGAGAGTTTTCCGTGGTTTTCTCCGGAAGTTAGCGTAAATACGGATAAGGACCCCTTAGAAAGACCCCCACGGAGGGCACCCCACTTTTTGTTGTCCTTCTGACGAGGATTTATACGTGGGCTTCGAGCCAAGCACACAAATCCGATATACTTGTTCACAACAACTACGTACCGTACATGTTCTTGGTTTTGGGGGGAAATGAACAATAGCAACTTCATGTAACAAGTTAAGTACAACTCTTAAACTGTTTCTCATAAGTTATTTCCTTATTATAGTGTTTGTTTATATTCATTGCACTTTCTAATTGGTCCTAGAACTGTAGTTAGCATTTCTTATTATCTAGTTATCGATATGTTAAATATTTTGGAATGAGTGTTTTTGTTCGCAATCATTTTGTTTGCAGTGCTCCAGTAAGTGAAAGAATATCGCTGAACTTAAACATCGCGGCACTGTGATAAATATATTGTTTATTTTCAGTGTTTGTACTTGAATAGTCGTCTAACACCGAACAATTTATGATGTTTTTAGTGTGTATGTGTGCTCTGGGGGATTTCACATCAAATATAATATATACACTTCCCAGACTTATAAATTTCTATCTTCTATACTTACAATAAGAATTCTGATTTTCTAGGAGTATCTTAAAGTTTCCTAACGCGTAAGTGCCGTCAATAATTTAAATCAATGGGTATATCTTAATAAAGTTTATGAGGTAAACCAAATTAAAGAAATGATATATTTCACCTAAGAACAGAATAATTGTATCTACAAATTATTTATAATTTCCTTGTAATATTTGTTATGTAGTTTTAAATATGTACACACTTTGCAATTCTTTTTGCATATTGCATATTATTATTTCTTAATCCTAGTAAAAATGAATCAAAGAAGCATACTTATTACACTTTTTTTTCAAAGTTAATGAAAAACTTTTAACTACAATTTTGTAAACATTTAAATAAATCAAACCATAGCAATATTTTAAAAAGTATGAAATTTATATGTATATAGCATGTAACTGTTTTTTTTATTTTATTAGTACACAACTGGTAATTAAAATATCAACACCAAGAAGGTGACATGCTACACACAGTGCAGCAATTTTAATGTCGAGTAGTACATCTTATCAAAGAAATATTTCTAGCTTCATAACAGTGTGATTTTCTTTTTTCTACAAATTATGTCATTATCAAAAACAATAATCATTTTCTTCCGTTTTAAAGGTAATTTTACACTTGCTTAAGATAAACAGCTAGATTTTGATTTGAAGTAATTTTACAGTGGGGATTTTCTAGTTTTTTGTATATTCAGGGGCGACTTGAAATTCAGGGAACTTGGAATTCAGCGATTTGGGAAATTTTATATCTGGAAAAGTCAGGGAATTCTGCAAAAATCTCTTCTAAATCAGGGAGATTTAAACTCTTTACAATGTTTATCGTTATTTGATGCAGAATACCGTGTTTACTCGCGTAATAGTCGCACCCCCATTTTGAAGCAGAAAAAACAGCTTTAGAGTTACAATATTATATAGTAGATTTTACCTGCATAATAGTCGCACTTGGACTTTCAACATGAAAAATTGGCAAAAAAGTGCGACTATTACATGAGTAAACATGGTAGGTTTGGCTTCTGGTGATCGGAACAGCTTTAGTATTGGTCATTATTGGCAGTCTTTGTCATAACTTTGTGAAATTTTCAATGGCATTAATATTTTATTTAAATATTATGTATTCATTTTTTAAATTCTTAAAGAGGGATGTATAGATTTTTTTATAATTCTTATTTACGATATTTTAAGCTAACATTTACTCTGTGAGGGGGGGGGGGTTCCACCCCCTCAAACCCCGTTTCTTTCTTTTAAATAAATACAATTTCAGTTTACTAACAACCATAGTCAGATAAAAGAAAAAGCTATCTGCGCACGTAATCCAAAACTATCTGCAAACTCATATGGCTATTTAACGAGGAGGGGGGCGGGTCCTGGGAGTTCGGACACTCCCCCCCCCCTCCCTGAAATTTTGATTTTTGTCATTATAATGATAGTCTTTTTGTGAAAAATTCTGCCTTTTTTACGGTTTGGGCTCCCCCCCCCCCTCCCAAAATGTTTCCTGAATACGTGCTTGCTCGTGATAACTGAAGACATATTGCGTATATGAACACGTGTATATGCATTCGAAGCACACATCTGTGCAACGCGCTTGCACTATAGTGACTAGCTGCTGCTGTTGTGAACATGTATATCGGATTTGTGTGCTTGGCTCGAAGTCCGCTTGTAAATCCTCGTCCGAATGACAAAACAAGGGAGTTACCCTCTGTAGGGGTCTTTACCCGTATTTACCCTAAGTTTCGGAGAAAACCACGAAAAACACCGAACGGTTATGTCGACGGATGTGCGATGGAACCCGAACCCGGGACCTTCACACTTCGGCCGTCTACCATTTTCAGTGATATAACCACTGTGCCATGGTGAGGCTTTGTGCAAGATAAATTGTTTATTTACTTTAATGCATAAATTTTAAATCCATTTCATATCAGTGCCTAGTTATAAAAGTATTTTTTAAATATTTTGCTTATTATACAGTCTGATCATCAACGTTTTAAATTTCAAAATCTCGATTCATAAGTGTATAATCAGTGGCCAATATCCTGAATCAGGAACACTAAACATAAATAGAAATTTTTTATTCAATACTTTTCGTAGTTGAAATATGTAAGAAAGTAATTAAAAATTAGCGCAGATCTGATCTCTCTGTAAGCAGTTCTTTATAAAAGTTTTACATTTAAAAAGAGAGGAATGCTTAAAAATTTGAGCTTTCCCCTTTTAAAAAGTTGAAAATTTATTCGTTTTTCTTATTCATTATTTTTTCAGAAAGATTTGACGAAAATTAAGCATATTGCTAAATGTAGTAAAAATATTTTATCATGTAAATTTATTTCGTATGTTCAATAGCAATGATGCATACAGTCTTCTATTTTAAAACAAGATGGTAATTTTGACATTTTAATTTGGAAGGGCAGGCCCATGGTCAGGATTTTTATTCGGGGAGGCTGAAATATTCAAATACCATAACTTAAACATAGGTATCATGGGGGTCCTATGAAAGGTGCAAGAAAGAGCCCCCCACCCTCCGACATAGGCAAGGCAAAGTGATCATTTTAAAAATGTACTGAAACTTTTTGTATTTTAGTACTGAAGTGTCTGAAATAAGCCTTCTCTAGAATAAGGGTCTTCCCTAGAATACTGGGTGGATGGTGGTAATGCGGCCCCTTGGGTGCCCCTCTCTTGTAGAGGAGCGGGGCTGCAGAGCCTGTTTCCCTAAATCCCCCCCTGTATATAAACATACATATTTGACCTTTCGGGGGGGGGATAGCTCCTCAAGCCTTCCCTTCCCTTTCTACGTGCCTGTCGAGGGTAATTACAACAAGTGCTGCTGAAAAATAAAAATATTATGCTCCTAGCTTGTGCTACGAAATTTCAGTTTATAGATGAGTCAAAAGTAAAATGTGATTTTTTAAACGTGTTTAATTGAAGTAAATTAATTTGTTTCTAGGTGTTTGCTTGGAATAAATACTAACAGAGGATGCAAGAAGAATCCTGATGTGAAAAAACGTGAGGCCGTTAATATGAAAATTCTCAATTTACTTAATAAAATGTCGGCATATGAGCTAATTGACCACTAATCATATAGTAAGAAATACTCATGAATGCTGGGAGCAAATCTATAAAATTATAAACAATAAACTTTGTAAATATTCCTTTGTCTGTACTTTGTAAATACTTTATAAACACTGTATTTTTTTTTCTTAAAATAAATCTAATTTTTCACAATTTTTCTTGACGTATTTCTTTGATTATTAATGGATATTACAAAAATCTAAGCATAGATATATCATGCAAGAATAATTTTAAACTCCTAAAAACTATTTCTGAAAAATAAGATGCATATATGTATATACATTAAAACCTCTACTAACGGTCATCTCCGAAGACTGGCCATCTCTTAAAACACACTGTTAGAAGTTTACAGAATTGAATTGAGACTATTGAATTCACATTAGTGTGAACCTCCAAAGAACGGTTGTCTCATATAATGGCCTTTATTTTATGGGACCAAACGTAGCTGTTTTTCAGAGGTTTCACTCTATATATGTAGTATTTATTTGAACGACACCATCACTACATTAATCAATAGTTTACAAGCAAACATATATATTCTTTTAACTACAATGACGCGCTACAATCACCTAAAAAATAAACGTTACAGTAAATACTTCCACTAACTTCATTTACTACAAATACCCCAACCATTTATTTAGGTACAGTTGACATGACAAACTGATACGCTTCCCTCCCCATGAACATAGAAATTGATGGATACTTGATGGATAATATCAAGAAATAATTTTGAAAGCATTAAAAAATAAACTTTAAACTATATGCTTGGAACATCTACACTCCCACCCCTGATCCATTGATTTGTGTATAAATTTTTGTGCTTTGGAATGCTTTGATCAGTTGGGGGGAGTTAGGGGGGTCATAATCCCCCCCCCATGAGAAATTTTTTGACATACAAAATGTTTATTCTTCACTACATTATCGCACACACGTATACATATATATGAGTTGTAGTAGTCGTAACCCCCATCCCCCCCCCCATGAAAAATTTCTGGCTACGTCCCTGGCATTGATTCATTTGAAATCAGCTTCTTTACTGTTTTACATGATTGATAGCAATCGTTCTTATAAATCTTTCTTTTTTCAACATTATATTTTATTTTGTACAGTTACTTAATTTTAAAGTATGTCCTTGGATGGAATTGATTGAAAATAATTAATGTCACCTATGATTTCAAAACATACTCAAGAATTTATTTTACTTAACATTTTGTAGCAGAATTTTTTTACCACTTAACAGGGCCAATGTCGTCGAAAGAAGCTAGTATATTGTTGTGGAACTGCACTTCTTGTTTCCGGGGTTCGTCGTTCTAAAGTCCAGTTGGTGTAGAACGTGCTGGTAAAAAGTCCACTGGTCAGGATGAAATATATACTTTATTGCTTCTAGAACTTCGTGGAACAATCAGCTGTACAAAATTCACAAGCACAATTAAATAGTAATGTGCTTTTAACAGTTCTCTTAGATCAGAAGCTCTCACAAATGCTGTATTTCTCACACAAAATAAGTCACTTTCACAGGCAAAAGTTCAGTGAATATATTCAAGAGATATCGTACACAATCCCTTAAGACACAGCAATGAAGGATTTACACACAGCACTTTGAAAACAGCTTCGTAAAGCAAGCTAAAAGAGGGCTTCTATAGCGCTATCAATTCACAAAGTAAGCGTACTCTCACTGACAGCTCTTCACACATTGAGCGTTCAACTCGCACTGAACTCTCGGGGCGACGCGCTCTTCTATAAATAGCCGACGCAGAAGGTACAAGAAGTTTCCGGAAAAGTCTTTATTTCTCGAGGGTTCTACATAAAGCGTGAATTATTATTACGTCATAGAAGAGAAATGTTAGGTTATTATGCGTTTTTAATGCAGGAAAACCAACTTCCAGGCCCCATTGGGAAAATCGCGCCAAATGACCAAAATGTCACCAAGCTTGGCGACTTTTGGTGAAATATCGCCAAATTTGGCGCCAAAAAAAGTCCCCAAAAGTGAAGAGATCTAAGCCCTAGGACCAATATTTCTCGAGATTTCTAGAACCTCCCTTAAAAAACAATGGTAAATCGAAACCTGTGTATCTCCGGTTCTAATTGGCCAATTTTGATGCAACAAAAAGCAAAATTTATCTATTTGAAGCATAGAATACGAATTTTAAACCCTTTTAAGCCACAGAGGAGAGGGTTGCCCCGAAAATTCGTAACATTATCATAAATTTACTGAATTTTTTAAGTAATTGTAAGTAAGAAATTTTTTTAAGTAATTTTAAGTAAGGTATTGAATGATTAAAAACAAAAGAAAGTTGTTATAAATACAAAGTATATTTCATAAATAAACTGGTATTGTCTGTAAATTCCGTAAATCAAGCTGTAAAAAAATGGTTAAAGTCTGCTACATTGACAGAACAGAAATATACCGTCGACAAAACACGGGGAATGTGGAAAAATTACAGATTTCTGTAAATTAAATGGAGTATCTAAAAAAAATACAAAAAATGTCTATAAAATAAACGGAGAATCTGTAAAAATTAAAAAAAATACAGAAGAAATCAGTAAAACGCATAGATTTCTGTAAAAGAAACAGAGACTCTGTAAAACACACAAAATATTTCTGTAAAATTGATGAAGAATCTGTAAAAAATTACAGAGGACTTCTGTAAATCACACAGAAGATTTCTGTAAGATAGATGGAGAATCTGAAAAAAAATTACGGAAGACTTCTGTAAAATAAACGGAGAATCTGTAAAAAATTACGGAAGACTTCTGTAAAACGTACAAAATATTTCTGTAAAATTGAAAGACTCAGTAAAAAATTATAGAGGACTTCTGTAAAACACACAGAAAATTTCTGTAAAAAGAAACAGAGAATCTGTAAAAAATTACGGAAGACTTCTGTAAAACACTCAGAAGATGTCTGTAAAATAAACGGAGAATCTGTAAAAATTATGAAAGACTTCTGTAAAACATACAGAAGATTTCTGTAAAATAAACGGAGAATCTGTAAAAAATTACAGAACATTTCTGTTAAATATACGGAAATAAACTGGCGTCCTGGCTGACAGTTTTTTTCTGTAAATTTGACAGACTTTTTTTGCAGTGTACGAAAAGTGTGAGTAGCGAGTGTAGCCGCCTTGGCTCCTAGTTATTTAAAAAAGGAGTCAACAAAAATGTTCCGCCATACTTAGACCAACTCAGTTACTTCATTTCGTACAATGCTGAAAATAGCTAATGTCATCTCCTTGTATTCATGTCTCTATGGTCTCTAGTGTGGTGGATCAGTTATTTGAACAACCCTCCATATCATTCTGTCAGCGCAATGAGCGGTTTCCTTATTTCGAATTCTGTAGACTAGGATCTTAAATAATTTTTCTTCATTCATTTCTCTCGTTCTTAGAAACTACATTAAAAAGCAGTTTACTTCTCGAGCACATTTGGAATAATTATAATAATTTTAAATATTTCATTTCGACTTGAAGCTTCAAACTAGTATCACTGAATTTTCACAACTACTAACTTCCATAATATCACAACTCTGAAACTTTGGAAAATTTTAAGTTATAATTTCTAATCAAATATTGAATCATGGAAAAGATGGAACCTGGAGAAGCTCAAGAAAAATCTGTGCCTTTAAAGAGCATTTCTGTTTCCCGAAGACTTCAGAATGCCATCCGTAAGACCCAAGGTAGTAATGGCGTTAGTTTTCCAGATTTGAAGAAATATTTACGCGACTCGAAGAAGCTTGATTACGCAGTACACGCAGCAGAAATAAAGCTGGCTTTGAAAACTTATGTGGATCGATGCATTTTGACCAAGGACAACGGATTGTATAAGGTATATGTACGATTTAAGTTTTTTTTTTTTTTTTTTTTTTTTTTTCAGGGAGAAAAAACAGATCCTTCAGTGGTCTCTGCAATTCAGCGTAAAATTAACGAGAAAAGAAAAGAGGGAAATATTGCTGAATTTATGATACTGTTGGGGTAACTTGTACTAAAATTCTTTAACCAAATTTTTAACTTTCCAGTTTAAAAAGGAAAGCCTGTTTTAGAAACGCTTCTTGGCAGGATTTCAGAAATCGCACCGCATAGCATGAGCACCCATAGAAATTTTTCTAGATAGAGCAAATTAAAAAAAATTCTTATGGAGTGGGTAATCAGTTAATGAATTGTAAACAAAACAGTTTTACCCAAAAAGAATGCTTATAATTATTGGTGTTTTGAGAATACGGTGATGTCCTAAAGAATTGGCTCAAATGGATCGTCTACTTCTCGTGTCCACATAAATTCAGCATTTGTCGTCCGGCATTGTTCTTTCGTTTTGTAAATAAGCTCTCGTCTATCTCAGCTATTTTTTCAGGACCATCGATTTTTTTTTTCTCACGTTCCGTTAATAATTCTACGTAAACTTATCTTAAGTAGTTGTTCCAATCTACAACTGTATAATGATTCATATCCAATGTAGTTGGTTGTAAGAAATTTGACTGAATTCTACATTATTTGGCGATTTTTCGCTTGCGCCCGGCAAACGTAAACGTACCAAAAATAATTACATTTATACAGGAAATGAATGAGCCATATAGAACATTGCCTTCTTTCTCTAGGTCTAAAATCAAAGCACACTAAGAATAACTAGTAATAAAATAATAAAAAGTCATGTAATTTGTTTTGCTAAAAACTTTTTTGCCAACTAGGTGACATTAGCTATCTTCAGCATTGGACGAAATGAAGTAACTGAGTTCGTCTAGGTATGACGGAACATTTTGTTGACTCCTTTTTAAATAGTTTATCATAATGTGCGAAAACTAAGTCACTACTTAGAATATGAGAAATAAAGGAACAGCGTGGATATTTGATACCCATGGTGACTTTTTTATTCTTTGGCGGCTTGCACATACGCATAATCAGAATCATTTCTCATTAAGGTTGCCATAAAAACATTTCTGCATGTATACGTATCCATAATCCTTTGCAGACCGACTATTTAGCACCACGTATATTTCATCTCACCGCGGTAGGTAAATAAATGTCTTAAAACTTTTACAGTGTTACGAGTGCAGTTTCAGTGTTTGCTCCTTAAAAGTTTTAAATTGTCTTTAAAAAATAAAATTTTTGTTACGAAGACCACTGGGAAAACATACATTGCTTCAGATGATTCTTCTGCTTTGAAATGCACAAATTGTCCCAATTATGGACTTGAAAATTAAAAGTTGCAAAGGGTTAGCAAATACAAAAACTGCGCCAACCTTTTTATCCCGAATTGAAGTTACTTAAAAAGGGGTACTTACGTTGGATACGTCTACCATTTTGACGTGAGTATGTCTTTAAATTTGCTTCCATAGTGGGAGGCATTTCAGAAAACTGATGATAACAAAATCGGGGGATTAAGTTTGATGTTGCAGCTACATATCTATAATCTACATCCAAAATTTTATTACACCACTCGATAACTAAAGGATAAAAAAATTCGGGTAATTACGTATTATCCCGGCGGTCATTCCCGCCAAACTGTTTTTTCATCAAATAAGTTGCCAAACTGTTGACAATCGTATTCAAAACCATTAATAATTTCATGTGCCCGGCATTTATCTCGGCAAAAAATCGCTCGTCTTGGCGGACCGCCGGGATAATACGTAAGTACCCTATTTTTTCGCCAAATTTTGCTGCCAAACTGTTGCCAATCGTCTTCCAAAGCATAAATAATTTCCTGTGTCCGGCATTTATCTTGGTGAAAAATCGCTCGTCTTGGAGGACCGAAGGGATAATACGTAAGTACCCAACATGTAAGTACAGCATTATTTTTTTTTAATGTTTGGTTGCCAATTAGTGTATTTTTATTAATTGTGTGTCTCTTCAAATTCCTTAAATGGTACTCAAATGGTAATGGTAATTAAATGTGATAACTCGCAAGTTCCATTATAAGATAGCGATGAAGAGGAAGAATCGGTGACTATTTTCGAGCAAACGTATGATGAAATCGAGAACGAAGACGATTGCTATGAAGCTGATAATCCTATCGCGGCTGATGTGGAAGAATTTCTGGCTGTGACATTTCGATCGGTACTAGGGACAATAAACTCACAATACTTGGTCCATCAAGAACAGCGAAGCGAAGGAGAATACGCTAAATTTTGGATAAGTTAAATGCACGCGGATTAGGCCTACTAAGAACCCTCCGGGAAAAAAAAAAAAAAAAAAAAACTTCACAAGGTGGTGTGGAAATGAGTTTTTTGGCCAAGACGCAAACTGAACTACACTTTGCGGCGCTCGTACGACAAAACTATTGATTTTACGAAAAAAAGGTAATTACATAAATTGTAGTAAATTTTCCCTAGTTTCTTTTTATGTAATTGATTTTTTCGTGAAACGAGTAGGAAAGGAGATATCGTCAAAAAACTGCTTTTAAGCGCCATTTTTCAAACATGGCGGCGCGAGCGGCAAAGATACGAGGGAGCAACGTTGAAATTCGGAAAGAGCACATCGAAATCTATGAAATTGCTAATTTTCAAAACTCCCGGAAAACTTTCCAGGTAACCCCCTTTTTTTAACCAAATGACTGGACTATATTAAATTGAGTTGGAAAGCGTATGATTATTTAAGAGAGAGCCGTATTTTTTTCCTTGTTCCATAAAACACTTCTTTGGAATTGAAATCTATATTGAAATGACCTACTAAAACTGTTTTACAATTTTCGCCAAGCATATTCTAACAATACTTCGTCTTCATAAATATTGTTCGGAATGTGTATTAAAATCGTCTACCGAAACTGTTTAACAATCTTCGTCAGGCATATTCTAACTACACTTCACCTTTGTTATAAACTAGCGTTTGCCTGTTTCTAGCCAAATTTGAAAGATGTCGCCACGCTTAGTTCAGATTTGAGGACTTATATTTTGGCACCAAACTTGGCGATTAGTTATCAAAAATTGCAAACCTTGGGGGACTTTAAATATTTTATTCTCTCTCCCCCACCCTGCGCTACCTGGCACTTAGAAGTATTTCTCTCTGAAGTAGGCCGTACTGTATGAGAAAAATATTTTGCAGCCCTGTAAAAGATTTAAGTCCTATACACACCAAAATCAATATCAATTGTACGACAGTAGTCTATAATATACGTACCAAGTGTAATCTCAATTGAATGCACCGTTTAAGAGTCAGCGTACTTTTAAGTATTTCTCTTCATACACCGTAATGTATAAGAAGTATACCTTCATACACCGTATGTTTTTTTAGCCCTGCAAAAAACTATACGATAAACGACAAAATCTATACCGGTCGTACGGCTTGGTCTATAATATATCTACCAAATTTGAGCTCAATCGCATGCACTGTTACCCTGTTGAAAATTACACCGAAAAGGTGTCGACGCAAATCGGTATATGAAAACGTATTCAAAGATATGCCCACAAATTATGTCGACAGGAAATTCCGGAGTAAACGAAATAGCACTACTGTTAAAAAGTTAAGAAAAATAAAAGAAAGTATCATCGACTTTTTTCGAGCTTTTTTACTTTCGGAACATGTACCATGTAAGGAAAGTATTGTAATCATGAAAAAATTCGACATCGAGATTTTGGTGTATTGACACATTTTGTGGTCTTCTGAATTTATTTATGCTATTTTTACGAGATGTATGTATGTATGTGTGTATGTGTGCGTGTGTGTATGTGTGTATGTGAGTGAACACGATAGCTCCTAAACGGAGCATTCGATTTAGCTCAAATTGGGTATATATGTTATAAACCACCGTCCTAAGACCGGTATGGATTTTGGTGTGTATAAGACTTATAGTTTTTATACAGGGTTACGACAAAGATTTCTTTTACATTATGGCCTATGGGGGGAAATTCTTGAAAGTGCGCTGACGTTTAAACGGTACATTCGATTGAGCTTAAATTGGTTACATATGTTATAAACCCCCATTATAAGACCGGTATTGATTTTGATGTGTATAGGACTTATAGTTTTTCTACAGGGCAACGACAAAGATTTCTTTTACATTATGGCCTATGGGGGAAATTCTTGAAAGTGCGCTAGCGTTTAAACGATACATTCGATTGAGCTGAAATTAGGTATTTTTGTTATAAACCACCATCATAATACCGGTATTGATTTTGGTGTTAATAGGAATTATAGTTTTCTACGGGGCTACGACAAAGATTTCTTTTACATCATGGTCTATAGGGAGAAATTCTTGAAAGTGAGCAAGCGTTTAAACGGTGCATTCGATTGAGCTCAATTTGGTATATATGTTTGAATTTTTCATCGATTAAAATTTATTTAAATGCTTGGTAATGATCTTAATCGTAAGTGTTCGGAAAGTCGAGTGGAGTCACTCCAGATTTTTTTTAAAAATCTTAATGAGTATTTATCATTCCAGCTTACATTTTGTATACGAATTTCAGTCCACTTCCTATGGTCCGATTGAGTTGAAACTTTGCATACTGATGCAATTCCGATAACACTGAGTGAGTACTGCTGTTTTTAATTTTTCGATGTGTGTGAATCGAACTGATGAATGTCGTGCTTCCATGCAGGATTAATCAGTGGGGATTAATTTAACTTAAGTCTCACTGATCAGCGTACACAGGGCCGCAACTGAAAATAGGGCAAATGGGCCCGCGCAATGCTGAGGTAGAGTTGCAAAAATTCAGGTTTTCTCGGGTGGCGTAATCTGTATTTGCAGTACTGAGTGTATATATCAGCATAGACCCTTTCTATTGCTTTTCTCGAGCTTATACAAAATTAGGACAAAATTTTCGAACATGAAATAAACAATGACGCAACGCAAACGGCGCTTTGCGAAACCTCGACAGAAATACCAAGAAAAAACATTTTTTAGACTAAAAATCAAAGAAATCTAAGATAAAAGAAAGTTTTCAAAATCAAGCTTTTTATTCAAAGATGGATTAAAAGGTGTACAATAATTTTTGAGAAAATTTTCAATATTAAGCACTTTTGCAACACACAAATCCCTCCAGCTTATCGATCATCGGTAGAGATACTTTTAAAACTTGTTAAATGTTACTTTTTAAACTGTAAACATATACATTATTTTTTAAAGCTTGAGGTGCTAACTACTTACTTCTTTATGAGGTCAAAAGAATTAGTAACTCATCAGGCTTTTACAAATCATATAGCCTCAAACTTTAAAATATTGTACATTATTTTGCCTTAAAAAATATTTAATGAATTTTCTAAGTACTTCCATTGGTGATTGATGATGGATTTGCCTGTAGCAATTAGTGTTTGAGCTGGAAAATTTTCTCAAAAATTATTTTATACCTTTTTGCCTGTATTTGAATTGAATAAAAAGTTTCACTTTAAAAGCTTGTTAAATATCAATCTCTTCTAAATAAGAATTTGACCAGATAATTTTTCACTAATGATATTTTTATTGAATTCTACTGCTTCATTGGTTATACTTGTCTACAGATGAATACGGCAGCCAAAGGAGGAGCCGTTCGAAAGGTCGTGAAATCTCGAGCAGTAGAAAAAGCAAAAGCAGGGAAAAGTGTTCCAACCCCAAGGAAAAAGCATCCAGAAGGAAGTGTTCGCGCCCCAGACGTCATTCCAAGTAAACTGCCGTCGCCGAAGAATGATGCTTCAAATTGAAACTTGGCACAAGGTGTAAATTTGTAGTAGATCAGGAAAAAACGTTGCTTGTTATCAGACATTGACCAAAGAAATTGATAACTAGACAGCTCCAAAACTGAGTGATGTGTCTCACATACAGTCTTTTATTGTGTAATAGCTACCAACAGGCATATTTTCAATTTTTATCAGTTGAGTAAACAAAATAATATATTTGAAAGCAATAAATACATCTAAAATACCAGTTTTCTGAGTATTTTTCTTGTTAGAAAACTAAGACGGTACTCTAATGAAAGTTTAAAATTCGATGTTTTCAGGGGAAAAATATTACGTGAAATAATGTATGCAAATTTTTAAAGGACGCATTGTAGGCATGTTCTGGGGTGAGATTCCAATGAAACGCGCGCGATCAAGTTTGAATCGAACGCTTTTCAGTCCACAGTTCGAACGTTTTGACAGAATGCTTCCGATGAAAAAAACCTATCGCGCTGTCACGTGATCAAAACACGATTGGCTTGTTTCAGTTGAATAAGAAACATTGATATCTTTCGAAGTTTCCCCTGTTCGACGCGGAAAACGTTCGAATTGCGTTTCACTTGAATCTCGCCCTAATATTTTTTGAAGACATCAATATTTATGCAATAACATATAGTACGCATTTCAGGAAAGTTTTAGAATGCGATTTTTAGAATAAATGTCTAAAAACGAATAAATTTCTAAGAATAAATTTCTAAGATTGATAAAAAATGGCTAATTTTGGAAAACTGCTTTAAATTATTGTTAACCCTCACTGTTCCTTAAGCTTTTTATCATCGACAAAAAACATTTGCTGAGAGTGTAAACCTTTAAATTCAGAATCGTATTTCGAAGTTCCAATTTTAATTATACACATAGCATTTCATTTAATAAGATCTAAACTTGCATTTAAGAAATGAAAATGACAGACAATAATTTCAATACTACTAAAAATGACTACCTTGGGAAAGGCTTTGGCAGTAACTGGACAACTCTAATTTCTTTCCAAAAAAAAATTCGATGCTGCCATAAAAGAAAATCTTTTTCAGTCAACCAGATAAACAAAGAAATGTCAAGGAACAGAATTTATTAGTCTGAAACTAGCTTGTTCTATACGCTAACATCAGAGGAGAAAATTAAACTCGTAGTAAAAAGTAACTTCTTAACAGGTACTTAGAGCACCATCGTTTTAACTACAAGCAACCCAAATTAGCACCTTTTTTGACAGAATTGCCTTCAGTTAATTTTATTTCAAAGGTAAAACTAATCCATGGTTTATGCTGAAAAACCACTGAAATCTTTTACTTTTGTTTATCGGTATCGCGAAAGAGGCCAGTCTTCAATCTTGGTCACCCCAAATAAGGCATATCAAAGCTAAATGAAATCGCAAAAATAGGAAAATATTTTACTCATGACATAACTTTTGCGTCAGAAATATTAATGTGACTTGATACGTACAAGGAAACTTCCCCGGAAAGTTACTAGTACAGATAGAATACAAAGAATGCTATTGATCATAAGTAAACACTTAAAGAAATCTAATGTTTGAAAATTAACATTAACTCTAAAATTAATAAAAAATGGGGTGGAGTTAAAAGAAAATAGGCTTTATCACCATTCGGCGCTTTCTAATTTCTTCCATAAATACCTTTTTAAAAAGTCTGATGTGGACACCACATGATTTCCTTGCACGTCTATTAAATCAAAAATATTTTCGGCGCACTTTATTTAAACTTATTTTGTTTGAAAGAGATAAAATACTGCAATAATACTAAGGTTTAGCGATTTCTAACTAAATATTTCCGATGTCGACAAGCTGGATTCAATTTGAAAGATTTGTTCTTGACGCTTAATTTGGCGATATTTCGCCAAGTGTCAAAAACTCATCTCAGGCTTTCGCCAAAAACCTACAAGCTTGAGACAGTTTCCGAGATTTTGGGGATGGCCAAAGTAGTAATTGACCACAGACTTTCAATGTATTGAATGTAATCATTCATCTTAATATATTTTAAGTCATTAGGGTGACCCTGTAAATAAATTACCCAGTCGATTGCTACCAAAAAAGAGATGCACAGTTAGATGTTACAATAGTTGTAAATACAAATTTTCAAAATTCTACGGTTAAAAGTTTTAGAGTTATGCGAAATACAGAATTATTTTTGGCAACAAATTTGGCGATATTTCGACAAAACACGCCAAGGTCGATGATAAATTGCAAGATTTTGGGCATGGACCAAACAATGGCTGACTACGGATGTATTGAATATGTCCATAGACATTAATGTATAGAAACTCTTTCGGGTGGTCCTGTAAATAAAACTCTCCAGTAGATTGGTACCAAAAATCGAGCTGCACAACTATATTACAACAATCTTACGTCTGAAATTTCAACACTCTACGACTAATAGTTTTTGAGATATGAGAGTTAAATACATAGACACGTACACCAAAAGTCGCCAAGCTTGCCGACTTTTGGCGTAGTTCTTGAGGGAGGCACGTGACCGTGGTCGGACCATTACTATTTGACCACGGATTGGATAGAAACGTAAGCATCCGGTTTAGAGGAGGAAATGGGCATATCCATTACTTGATGGGGATGGCAGTCAGATGTGTGCATGCCGCTGAATTAAATAGACGCAGCTTTGAAGAAGTAAAGCTGCATTCATACTGGCCATTCTGTGCCGTAACCACATTCACTCCGCTCCTCGACCAGTTCATTTGGATTCGCCCTTACTGGCAGCCTGCCAATATTCTACGTGATCCGTGGTACTATAATACCTAACTATATGGTAGGACGGTATTGTGCTAGAAATGGATGAATGTCTATAAAACTGTCATTGACCGTAATGTGTTGAAATGTTTTTGAGTGTTCCTGTAGAACTAAAAGTGATAAAGATACTATTTTCGATAGAGAGATTCTTTTAGTAAACCTTAACAACGCATTACTTCTGAATCGTTTGAAATAGCCTAATATTCCTAAAATACGCTTAATGAATTTCTGCAAATAGTGGGTAATGCATTTAAAATCTTTTGGGTGGCCCTTTAAACAAACTATTCTGTCGATTGGGACCAAAAGGGGAGGTGCAAAACTACATGTTACCACAATCCTAAATACAAAGTTTCAACATTCAACGACCAATAGTTTTTGAGATATGCGAGTTACATACGTACGTACAGATGTCAAGGAAAAACTGGTGAAAATGGACATGCGGTCGGCCAAAATGGGTTGTACATGCATTTATATGAACATAAACACGCATACATGCGTACGATGAGGTGCATCGCAAAAATTCTTAAAAATAAATTTAGAGGTAGTCAAAACCGGTTTTCCGGTCAAAATTTGGATACGGCAATTTTTCGCGATCACATTACTTCTTTATACTTCGTACAAGGAAGCAAAAATGCTTGTTGTAAGCTTTCTCCATTTGCGACCAAATATGTTGCATTTATTTTGTCATAATTTCGGAAAACTTCGACATTTTGATTTTGAGGCTTACTTCTTTTCTGCGTATGGAGATAATATCATATTTTCCGAAGAAAATTTCTCTTAAACCATAAAAACAACCGTAAGTATATTTTTCGTTTGCTCCATTGTATCCTTACGAGGATATATCTATATAAATAAAGCAAAGTGTAAACTGTCTGTTAGTTAGTTAGTTAGTCTGTGTCTTGCCTAGCTCCTAGACGGGAGATCGTAGACTTACCAAATTTTGAATGGAAATTCTCCAGGACGGGTCCCGACATACCTCGAAGCGATATTTTCGAAATTCGAATTATTTTAGATCGAGATGTCGATAAAAAAACTTGTCGCAAAAGGCTCATTTTTTCGCTTCACCATTTCGCAATTGTAACCCTGCAGTGGAAAGGGAGAATTTAGCATATCTAGGTTGCCATATTTGGCAAGTTTATTAAATGATTCAGGCTCTTTAAGTAAAAATAAAAGAATAACGATTTTTTTTTGTTTAGATTATTTGTAAGGTTGTTTTTTAATTAAAATATCGTGTGCATGTGAAATCAGAGCAGGAATGAAATCTTTTATACTCAAAAGAAAAATAGGATTTGGAAATTTTCCGAGACTAAAATGTGCAACTTTTTAATTTGACGAAAAATAATATAGCTGATGTGCGATTTTGAGGAGGATTCTAACGCTTGGCGCTATTTATCGTAATTTAATCGTCTGCTATTTGGGTTATGAATACACCTGAGAATAAGTTTTTGGAATTTTTATTCAGTTGGAATTGTACATTTTTCTGCGCAGCTTTTCTCCATCTATTTCTAATGTATTACATCCAGAAAATGGATGTTAGAAATATCAATTTTAATTTTATGTAGTCACACTCATGAATAATGATATACTTTCCAAATTAATGAAATAAGGAACGAAAATAAAGAAGACCCATGGATTATAATACGCTTTTAATATATAGTACTGTAGTGCGTATTTAAAATCGGAAAATGTTTCAGATTTTCTTACTTTTTTTCCCCCTTTCCGTTTAAGCTCTTCAGAATTAATATAGGACGAAAATAATTTGTACCTTTTTGTGGGTTTTTATCATTTAACTATCTAATTTTTGTAATCAGGGGCGGCCCGACACGGTAAGCATCGCATCTGGGGCGTCATTTCGAACTCAAAAACTAACTAGAGCATAAAAGGTGGCGTCTTCTTTCAAATTAGCAGGGGGCGCCACTTACCTTAGGGCCGCTCCTGTAACCATCTTAATTTTAAATTCCATTGAGAATCCGAGAGATTTCAATGAAAAGGAAGCCTGTGAGGAACAGGATTCTCTCCAAACAAGATTTATTAAGGTGGCGAACCAACTGGTCGCCAAAGGCGGCTAGTCTATATAAATAAAGCAATGTGTAAACTGTCCGTTAGTTAGTTAGTTTGTCTGTGTCTCGCGTAGCTCGCAGACGGGTGATCGTAGACCTACCAAATTTCGTACGGAAATTCTCCAGGACGGGTCCCGACATACCTCGAAGCGATTTTTTCAAAATTCGAATTATTTTAGGAGATATCGATAAAAAACGTGTCGCAAAAGGATAATTTTTTTCCTCGCCATTTCGCAATTGTAACCCCGCAGTGGAAAGAGCGAGGTTTGAGCATATCTAGGTTGCCAGGTTTGGCAAGTTTATTAAATTATTCAGACTCTTGGAGTAAAAATAAAATAATAACGATTTTTTTTGTTTGGATTATTTGTAAGGTTATTTCTTAATTAAAATATCGTGTACATGTGAAATCAGAGCAGGAATGAAATGATTTATACTCAAAAGAAAAATAGAAATTGGAAATTTTCCGAAAATAAATGTGCAACTTTTTAATTTGGCGAAAAATAAAAGGGTTGATGTGCGATTTTGAGAAGATGTGATTCTAGGACCAAGTGCTATTTATCGTCTGCTTTTGCTACTTGAATTATGAATACACCTGAATGAATTTTTAAACTTTATTTCAGTTCGAATTGTACATTTTTCTACGCAGCTTTTCCCCATCTATTTCTAATGTATTACACCCAGAAAGAAAATTGTTAGAATAATATCAATTTTAATTGGGTTTAATCACACTCATCAATAATGATATACTTTCCAACTAAATGGAATAAGGAAAGAAAATAGGGAAGACCCATGGATTATAATACGCTTTTAATACATAGCACTTTAGTACGTATTTAAAATCTGAAAGTGTTCCAGATTTTCTTAGGTTTTTTACTTTCCATTTTTTATAAAGGACAATATATCCAGAAGCTCTTCAGAATTAATATAGGACGAAAATAATTTGTTCCTTTTTGTAGGTTTTTATCATTAAACCACATTTTATTTTTGTAACCAGGGTTGGCCCGACACGATAAGCATCGCATCGGGGCGCCGGCTTCGAAGGGGCGTCATTTTGAACTTAAAAACTAAGTAGAGCATAAAAGGAGGCGTCTTTTTTATGTTAGCAGGGATCTCTGGGGGTCACTTACCCTAGGACCGCTTCTGTTTGTAACCATCTTAATTTCAAATTCCATTCAGAATCGAAGAGACTTCAGTGCCAAGGAAGCCGGCGAGGAGCAGGATTGTCTCCAAACAAGATTTATTAAGATGGCGAACGAACTGGTCGCCTGGGGCGGCTAATTTTATAAATAAAAATGAAATTCTGTTTGTTTGTTTGTTGATTTGATTTGTATACAAATCCACAAAAATGGACCTATCAGCCTGAAATTTTGCACAGATATGTAAAATAATATAGAATAAATCATAGTGCACTTTAAAACTTTGAAAGTCCACCCGTTCCCGGAATTTAAGAGATTTTTTATGTTCTCCACGCAAAAAGCTTTCCGTAATTGTAACCCCTGTAGTGAAAAAAGTGTGAAATAAGGATCGTGGTTGCCATGTGTGGCGATTTTGCCGAATAAGATGTTTTAAATTCTCAAAGTAAAAATAAAAGAATAATAATGATTTTTTTTTTGTTAGTTTATATTTGTAAGATTATTAATTTTTTATTCTAATATCGTGTGCATGGGAAATCGGAGCAGGAATGAAATGTTTTATACGCAAAACAAGAAGAATTGAAGATTTCCGAGGCTAATATGTAATTTTTTTTTAGTTTGGCGAAAAAATAAAATGGCTCAAATGTTGATTTTGAGAAAGTGAGTTCTAGCGGTTTGCACAGTTTTCGGCTTGGCGCAATTAATTGAGAGCTTAAGGAAATAGATTTTTGAAAACAAGTGCAAAGGTTTTATTAGAATACAGCGTTAAATTTTAATGATTCGTGAAGAAATAATGCAGTTATTAAGGGATTTCAAGCGATCTATCTTCAGAATTCTCGCCAATTGAGTACATTGATTTAAGTTGGGGGAATTCCGCCAAATTTCAGAAAATTGAAATCTTCTCATTTAGTACATCGGAGTAACGATGAATAAAACACGTTATAGTTGATAATTTTAAAAAATTCGGCTGTATTAAGGTATTCCACTTTTCAAATAAATGCGTGCTTTACTTTTTGGCGGCCGAACCATTTCCCATATTGATTGCTGCTAAGTCAATGCTTCGAATGATTTCCTGAAAAAACGCTTGCAAAATGGCGTATGTTGGCACTTTGGCGAGGCTTAGATTTGAAACTAGATTTTATTTGAGACTGGGATATATAATGACACTGGTTATAGATAAAAATGAATGTTGGTATGTGTGTATGAGGTTGAAAAACTCCAGCACCGTTGAGCACCGTTGCACCATGAAATTTGGTTCACCTAAATCTTTTATCATTGAGAAGCTTTTTATGGTATCCGTTTTCCTCTAACTTGAAACTAGGTGGCGCAGCAGAACGTCGAATTCTATTCCATTTAGATATTTACTATGCGAATATCGTCCAACCGATTTCGATGAAATTTGGTACACGTGGATATTAGAACGCAGATATTAGAGAATATTTTTCAGTATCCATTTTGCTGTAACTTGTCGCTAAATGGAGCTGCAACGCATCAACTTCTATACCGTTCGACCGATCGGCATAAAATTTTTATACTTACACATTTCAGCACGAAGAATATATTCTAACTGTGTTCCTTTTGATGTTACTCACCACTAGATGGCACTGCAATGCATTATTATTTTAACTCGCCACTAGATGACCCTGCAGCAGGCCAAATTCTTGACCATTCAAACGGTCGCTATGAAAATCAGTATACATAGCTATTTGAACAATGAGAATATTTTGGCGTTATCCATTTTGCTATAACTCGCCACTTGACGGCACTGTAGCAAATCATTACTTTAATTAACCACTAGATCGCGCTGCAGTGTATCACTTCTTGACTGTGCAACTGATCGCTATGAAAATAGGTATACATAGATATTTGAACACGGGGAAGAGTTTTGCCCTATCCATTTTCCTATATAATTTGCCACTAGATGTCGCGTCAACACATGAACTTCAGGGCTGTCCAGCCGATCGTCCTGAAATTTCGTATTCATCGATATCTGAATGCGAAGAATATTTTCGCCGTATCCGTTTTGCTAAAACTGTCCACTAGATTGCGCTACGCCGCATGGCCTTCTGCACCGTACAAACGATTGCCTTGAAATTCGGTATGAATGGTTATTGAACACAATATAAAGCGATATCCATTTTGCTGTATCTCTTTATTGCAATAAATAGTAATCACCACAAATCGTAATATCAAAAATTCCATTCATTCCTGTGCGAAGAACGGGTACTTCAGCTAGTAGAAAATAATTTTATTCAACCAACTGGCTCTGTCGCCCGATACTCGCCAAAGGGTTGCAATAGGCGCAATTTAACTAATTTTTAACATTTAATTTTTCATTTTCGGAGGACAACTGCTAATTTTCTCACATTAGATTTCTTTAACTGTGTATTTGTAACTGAATTAAATTCATTACCATTCGTGAGTGAGCTCCGGGGAGTTTTAATTATACTAATGCAATATATTTTGAACTCGTGAAGGATAAGTTTCGCATTATTCATTTTTGTACACGGAGAAATTGTCTAGAGCTGAAAATCACAACAAATTACTATAAACAGGAGAATGGTCAAATTTTCATAAATTTAAAGCCGCAATATTCTCATCTTTGACATATCTGAACAACATTTCTAACTGATCTGTCAATCAGTGTGGATCTACTAGATTAATTCAAGTTAAAAATACTTACTTTGGAGATATGCATTCTATTGAAGATATATTATTAACTTTATTACAGCATTAATTAGATGCTCTATTTACAGGAGCATGCATTTCCAATATTTACATTTGTTCATTAATGCAGTAAATACACTGGTCTTGAAAAGTTAAAGTACAACAGGTTTTCTGCGTATTGTTTGTAAATGAATGAATTTAGAAACAAAAAATTTGAAGGAAATGTTTACTAAACAGTTATTTATTGAATGCGACACAGAAATTTGCATAAGTTATGCGCAAAAATGATTTACCAAAATAAATAATTAAAGTAAAATAAACAAGTTTGGAGGAAAAGTCTATTGGAAAAAAACAGTACACGACAGTTTTATATGATAAAATATCATAGAAACATATCAAAAATGAGTTCTAATAAGGAATGTGACTACCCCTAACTTGAACGATTGGTGGCATCGACTTTCCATGCTGTCAATAAAGTTACCGAATACCGAAATGGGAAGCAAAAACCGAACACGGAGTAAGCCTTTTTAAAGCTCATCTAATGACTTTGGAGGACACTTAAACCAGCTACCTGCCTACCAAGGCAGTCCCAAACATGTTCTACGGATTCAGGTCTGGAGATTGAGCTAGAAATTCTATTCGCTCCAAACCATGACCCCCAAGATAGTCCTAAATAACCAAAGCTTGGTGAGGTCGTTCATTATCATCCATCAGAATGAAATCATTGCCATTACCACCGACATTTTGGCGGACATATGGATCCAGTAGCTTATCCCGATATCGCGCACGAGTCAGAGTTCCTCCCTGGAACACATGAAGCTCAGTGTGGATCCTTCCCCGAATCATGATTCCACGACCTCTGTAAGTGTGGCTTTCAAAGTGTTGGATTGATGACATCTGGTTCGTTATTCCCTCCAGATCAACAGACGCCTTGCATCGCTCTCCAGTGTGAATCTGAACTCGTCTGTGAAGAGTACAGAAGCCCATCGCTGTCTGGTCCAGGAAACGTGTTCTCTTGCCCTTCTGTGACCCTTCAGACGGACAAGCGGACCCTTCTTTGTCGACCTGTGAGGAGGACAGACACAACTGGTCACCTTGCATAGATACTTGCACTGTGAAGACGTCTTCATAACTTACTAGTGGAGATTCGTACTGTTGTTACAAAGTGGTCTGCAACGAGCTGCAGCACAGTAGTACTTCTTCGGGACGATAGTGCTAGAAAAGGTTTTACGCAGATGTTGTAGCTCATCATCCGCCTGGAGCATGTGTTTTGGACACAGAATCTTCTGATTGATATTGACACCGGAGTCGTTGGACCGCACTGCCAGACACATTGAGAGGCCTAGCAGTATGAACCTGTGACAACCCTAAGTCCATCCCCCGACCGACCGCCACCTTAACGAATTGGGCGAATGGCTTTTCCTAGACATTGCTGGACTCTACTACCTATTTCCAACGAATCTGCCAACAACAATTGTAAATCCACAAAATCTGCACACGTAATTACAAAAGTCCGATATTTGTGTATTTCTCGGTCACTCATATATACCTGCTCTTTTCTATACAATTAAAGGAATAGTTATCGTTTTTGCACAAGTTTTTTAAAAGTTCGTTATTATCATACAAACAATGAATTTTACTGTCCCTGTTTTTTGTATTATTATTATTTTCTTTTTTATGGTGAGCTTCGAAAAGCATGTTGCACCTTAACTTTTGGAGGCCAGTGTAGTTTAATTTATGATTACTTTAATATGGGCTTTAATATGGATTCCTGTGTGTCACTTTATTTGAAGGTGCTAAAAATGTTGAATTTTTTTGCGAGACAGAAAGAAAAGCAGACTAAAATAGAGTACAAACATAGTCTAGATTGAATATAAGTGTGCATACTAGAGGGAACGGTTAGGAGAAAACTTAAGCAGATGAATTTTTTCCTTTGGTAGCAGAGGAAAATGTTAACGAAAGAACACAAAGTACGTGCCCAGTATAACCAACTAGAATTTGATCTTAAAAGGTGGGAAACAAAACCTCTTAAGTACGAAAATTTACAAGTGTTAAGCCAATTCAATTTTAAATGAATCCGAGTCACCAGAAGAATAAAAAATTACAGTAAAACTTTCTTCATTCTTTAAACAGTGTTTTCGGATTGTATCATATATTAAATTTAGCCTTTTAACGATTCAACATAAAACAAAGAAAGCCTTTATGTGATTATCTTATGTACTCATGATAAGAAAATAGTGAAAGTTTTGATTCAGTTAGGTTTTTTGTACATTTCAAGGACTAGTAAAACAGAAGCAGCATTTGCTCTGATAGAGGAAACATTTTAGTGCTTTTTTCTTGTATATTCGTGAAAAAAATACTTCCATTAAAATTCATATATGCATCTGCCTTTATGTGTATGTAAATGATTTATTTTCTGAATTGAAGATTAAAAAGAAATTGAATTGAAGATTAAAAAGAAATAATATTTAATTAATAGTTAAAAAATAATAAAAAATAAAAAAATAAAAGAATAAAAAAAATTTGTAACACTTTCATATTTCAAATACGCATTAAGTGCTACATATTAAAAGCTTATCATAATCCATGCGTCGTCCCTATTTTTCTTCCTTATTCCGTTAAGTTGTAAAGTATATCATTATTCATGAGTGTGCAATATTTTTCTTCCTTGTTCCACTAAGCACTTCTTTGGAATCGAAATCTATATTAAAATCGCCTGCTAACACAGTTTTACGACTTTCGCCAAACACAGTCTAACTATATTTCACCATTATAAATACTGTTTCGAATGTGCATCATAATTAATGAGTGTGCCCTATTTGTCTTCTCGTTCCACAAAACAGTTCTTCAGAATTGGAATCTATATTAAAATAGCCTACAAAAACTGTTTAACAATCTTCGTCAGGCATATTCTAACTATACATACTTCTCCTTTTTAATAAACTGTATAAAGGACTTTAAATCATAAAAAATTTCAAACCTTGGTGACTTCCAAAATATTATCCCCAAATACCCCTCTCTATCTGGCACTTATCTCTTTTAAGTATTCCTCTCTATAGGCTGTAATGTACAAGAAATATTTTTTGTAGCCCTGTAAAACACTATAAGTCCTATACAAAGTACCCACCCAGACAGCACATAAACTTAAATCAAGCTTTACATTTCTTTGAATTTGACGTATTAATACAAGCTTGACAGTTCAATTCATTTTAAGCCTGCAGCAAACTTGAGAAGTCAATTTGAACTGTCAACCTTGAATACAACTCGATTAAAGCTTGACAAGGAAGCTTGCGGTGATGGCGCCATCTGTCGCTGGACATTAAATAAAGAAAAGTTCGTAAAAGTTGTGTTTTATTTTATTATCGCACAAAACATGGACATTAGAACACGCAAGGGGAAGGAATGAATGGGATAAGCCCCCTCTGAAGAGTAACACGAGGGGAGTTTTAGTTTTATTTACATCTAATTAACATTAGTAATTCCATTAACTAATTAATTAGCCCTAAAATAAATTTTAATATAATTAACACAATTTAGTTAGTTAAGACTCATAGTTCAATAAACAAGAAGTTAGGAGTTTTTGAAAACGTATGATATGGCCTATATATGCTTATCACAAAATATCCATTAGTTAACATTTTTTATTTCGTGATGAAGTAAAGAAAATTTCGAACTTTTTGGTGTATCAAGAAAATTTTTTGGAGTGAGAAACTTTGCTCCCTTGCCTCGTAATTGCCATTGCTGGAATTTGCGCACCCATGCGCTAATAATACAAACAGACTAAAAAAAAAAAAACATTAAAATCACTTTTAAATACATAGTCTTGTTCTAAATAAGTATAAATAAATAGGTAATTTTTAATTCAATTTTAGTATTCTTTAAAAATGTTTTATTTTTATGTCGGGAAAATTCAACAGGAAACAAAAATAAGTTAAAATGCTTGTGATAGCAAGAGGCAAGGGGTTGTATGGGGGCCCCAAAATAACCTCTTGCCCAGGGGCCCCGACCACTTATGATCAGGCTCTGGCCGCCACAAAATAATTTATCATCAGTCATAAATGTACTTGACCATAGAATTAAAAAAAGATACTATATTTCCAAATATGGAAATTCTTCAAAATAAAAAATACAATTATACTACGAAATTGATTTAAAAATCAGTCGTTTGTCTCGATTTGAGGCGTCGTTTGTCTCATTCGACACAACATGAGTGTTGCGATATTGAAAGTTTTAATACGTGTGCTGCTGTTAAGTTTATATTATGTTTATTTCCCTATTAGTAGAGTCTCTAAATTACACATAACATTATTTTAATTTTTATTCATCAAATGGAAAAATAAAAGAAACAGATCACCATATCGGCCACTAGATCTCGCCAGAAAACGGCGTGAACTGTCACTTCAAACTTTAGTCATATTAGTCCAAGTCAGTTTGGCCGAGTGGTTATGACGCTGGCCTCCCAACCCAAAGATACTGTGTTTAATCCTATCCTCCGACGTTTGATGGTAACAGGTTAAGATAACTTGAAATTTCAGCGTAGAGGGGAAAATGCGTGGAAAAATAAAATATGTGGGGTGAGTTCGCCGACCGACGCCTCGTGTATTTCGGAAATTTTTTAAGCTTGCTATATCAAGCTTAATGCAAGCTGGGCAAGTGTAAACTAGAACACTTGATTCAAGCTTGCATTAAGCTTACACGCTTGAAATTTTCAAGCTTAATTCAAGTTTATTGACTTGATAAATCAAGCTTGCTGCAAGTTTGCTGTGCTGTCTGGATAGGGACTAGTCCGTACTTCTCGTACATTAGCCTAGGAGTAAAGTGTTGTCTTTTAAGAGGGAAAAACTGACAAGTAGTCTTCCCCTGGTTAACTTTCATATTGTTAGCAGCACACCACTCCTCTAGTTTCTGGAGCGCAGAGTTTAAGATTTGGTTTAAACCATCTTGATCTTTTTTTCTGGCTTCGGCTCATACGACAAGATCATCGGCAAAAAGGGCTGTGTTCAGTAGTCCTTATATCAATAAGAATTACAAGTATGCAGACGTTTGGGATTTTTTTGCATAAATTACAGATACAGATGTGACATTTACAATTTATAATACTGTTACCACATGCCCCCAACATTTAATGTCACACAACATAATGCATATTTTTCTGTCTTAATATAATCCCAAATGACATTTTCTGAGTATTCAAATTAATATTTTTGATGAATTAATTTAATTAGCAGTGTTGCAGTTTAATTAGTTATATTTACTTATTAAACATATCTCTTTTTCAGGTCATTTAACTAGATTTACACCACCTTAACTATTACTTGATCATGATTTAAAAAGTTAGTGGATTACACGCATTGTGCATTACAAAAATATATATATATATTATGCTTGTGAAAAACTTATACTTTTTTACCTGCTTTATTAAACAGGCTTTTTGAATATTATAGTATTTAAATTGAAGTAAACTCGTATTGTTACTTTAAATGTATTCATTATCTTACAAACACAACTCTAGTAAAATATATTATGTTAACAGCGCCACAAAATGTGAATCTTTAATCCTATTTTCAAGAATTCTTCACGATTTTAATATCTCGCAGAGCATAAAAATGTAAGAAACTTAAGTATTTTCAACAGCTTTTTCTTGAGATCATATTCTTTAATCTTTGAATTGTTTAAATTTTTTAATGAATTTATTTATGTTAAATGATTTCCAATTTACTGATACTTACATTAGTTGATTACTTGATTTCATTAGAATTTATCTATAATTGGAAGTTTTAAATAGTCTCAAAAATTTTTGATCTTCAAAATTATAGGTGAACAAATCCGTGAATTGAAAGATTTATAATTATATGAAAGATTTCACGAACTTTTTTATTAAGTAAAAATCGTTTTTTCGTATGTTTTTCTTATAAATCTTGTATGCCATTTAATTTTTGTGCACAAACGGTCCATTTTTTATTAATTAAATTTAACGTAATATCGCCTCTAATGGGTGTAATTAATATTTTGAGACAACCATTTCATTTTTCTTTGTGATGCCAGATAATGACTTTTTATGTGCACATATTCCCCGCCTTCCTTTACTACTTTGTATACTTTTTCATCTCACTTTCACTGTTCATTAATTATAATATTTTTAAAAATCAACTTTTGTAATCTCTCAATAAACTGTTAAAAATTGCACCAACTTATACATTAAATTTCTGGAAAAGAAGCAAAAGCTTAACACGAGTAAGAAAAAAAATCATCATTAAAAATGCAATAAGTTACACTTACATGTTACATTAATTATGCCCACTTTTCAAAAGCATATGACTTGATCAGATCCCACCCCCATCATAGTGTGTGCCAGACATGTAACACGATAAACGAAAACACTATTGATTTCTTGAGTGCATCTACATAGATTTGTTTTATAAAATGTTTGAGAGCACAGAGATTTATATTACAAAAGAACTCGCTAAAAAGAACATTTTACATATACGATCGATAGATCAAAACAATTCCTGATTTTGTTCGTACTATTCCAGATGTGATTTGTTTCAGAAAATGCAGTGAAAAAAAAGTCCTATTTAGTACTAAAACAATAATTTTCTATTTTATTTTAGTATAAAATACTATGCCTTAAAAATTTCAATAGTTTATAATTATCCGTAAAATAAAAATTTTTAAACAGTAATAGTTTCAAAATTAGAGGAACAAAATTCTAGGAGGGGTAGGTTACACCAAGAGGATTCAGAATTACATAGCGATGTGGGGTCGGAAACGTCGTCTTCATGTACCTGTTAAGAATAAATTTAGAAGAAGAGTTCAAATAACAGTGAACTTTCCGACCACGGTTTTCAAAAATTAATGCATCTTTCAGGTATTGTACTTGATAAAAATTGTTAATTCAGAATTCTTTTTTTATTACATTAATCTAACTGCTGGGGGAGAGCCCATTTTTTATGAAACTTTAACCCTTTGAGGCGCAACCCTTTCCCAATGCTGATAAAAGGGCAGCCGTTGCCATCGCTCGACTTAACTACCAGCAAGATGGTAGTTAAGGCTGTGCGGCACAGCCAGCTGCGTCAAAAAAGGGTCTCTAGACCTGAGGCACGTGATGAACGTTTCGATCATCCGCCATCTTGCTGGTAGTTAAGTCGAGTGATGCCCTTTTTTCAGCATTGGGCAATCTATCCAGCTGTTCTGGCATTCTTCCATTTTTCAGCAGATGTCAGTGCTGTTAAAAATAATCGTGACCATTTTTTGACGGGAAATGACGTGCTAAAAAGTAAAGCATTCTCGTGGAGCTATGTCACCCGCAACTATTTTTTATAGAAATCAAATCTATTCTTCGTGTCTGGCAACAGTCAAAACGTCAGAGTTTGGTGTTCCCAGAGCGGGAACACTGCGCGTTAAAGGGCTAAGAATTAGAGGTGGGGAAAACCGTTATTTTCAAAGAACAGTTGTTCACCGTTCCCGTTCTTTTTTAAAGAGCAGTTCTTTTTCCTGTTCTTTTGAGAACAGGTTCTTTGATTTATGGTAGCTTTATTATGACTATTTTATTCAATTTAAAAATGAAAATATACGTCTTTTTAACATGTACTATACTTTAGTACAATAAAACACGCAGTATTGTAAAACCCGCAGTGGTCTGGGCACTAAACTCCGTTGCCATAAGAACACGAAAAGTGAAGCAACATCCGAATTGGCCAGTGCTTGGGAGGGTCAACTTCCTCTCGGCTCGACTGCTGTGGGACCGTGTGCCCTAATGGGAGCTGGTGCAAGTAAAATCTGTCGTGGCTTCAATGTCCTCCAAATTGTTAAACGATACCTCTGGGGGTCCCGATTTCAGGGGGTGGGTCCCTCCTCTGGAATTGGTTCAAAATTAGGGGACCCCAAGCTGAGTCGGAGTTCCTCCCACTGGGGCTCATTAAAATGGAAGCAGCCCCTTCCGCCCATCGCCTGCCTATTTGAGGGATCTGGCACCGCCCTGCCGGTTGCCAGAGGGCATTAGCAACAACAGCAGCAATTGTAAAATGTTTAAAAAAAACTTTGCAACGAACATTCTGGCTTTCTTCAATCAAGTATGTTAACAGTAATTTTTTGTAAAAATATTTTAATGGCAGCTGTCGTCAAAAAAGGGTCTCTAGATCTGTGGCACGCGATGAACGCTTCGATCGTCCGCCCTCTTGCTAGTAGTTAAGTCGAGCGATGGCAACGGCCGCCCTTTTTTCAGCATTGGGAAATGGTTGCGCTTTAAAGGGTAAAAAAGTACATGCTCCAGCTTAAAAATTAAAGACTCCGTTTAAAAAGCTGTAAGTATCAGGCTCCAGATTAAAAATAATACGCGTGTATAAATATGTCGATTGCTTCGACTACGATTTAAGAAAATGAATACGACTTTGGCATATAAAATTACATGGCTTCCGACCAGGGCCATACCTAGAAAATAATTTCGGAGTCGGGGAGCATCGTATATCGGGATAAAATTTTCAGGATATATCCCCCACACCCAATTTCTGTCTAATTTAGCAAGATTAAATTTTTTTTTATTACTGCACAAACATTTCGTTCATTTATGCATCACTCTACTTCATACCCTTCACCATGGGCGCCGGCTGAATATTTCCCAGGGGGGGGGGCAAAGACTACTCAAGGAGGGGGCAAAGACTACTTCAACGTATAGTCACCATGTTGGAAAGAGCAAAAAAGCAAAGGATAACACTGCATACAAAAAGATAACACTGCATACAAAAATCCAGGGGGAGGGGGCATTGCCCCCCTTGCCCTATGCTGCCGGCGCCCATGCCCCTCACCATCCCCACACAGAAAAAAATTTCTGGCTACGTCCCTGTATAAATACACCATGTACATATAATGTAATAAGTTCGGGGGAGCGGCGTCCGAACTCATAGGACCCCCCAGTGGCGGATTAATGCAATTTTGTCGGGGGGGCGGTAAGTTAGAGGATTGACATATACATCCATTTTTTGGAAGAAAAAATAGGATCTTTTACATTAATTTCTTTTTCCTCGGGGGGGCGGTCGCCCCCTCCGCCCCCCCTTTAATCCGCCCTTGCTTCCCCCCCGTCTAAGTACGGCCTTGCTTCTGATTCCAAATCTACAACTTTGACCCTAGCTCAGAACTTAATTAAAGCAAAAGAACAGGGAACAGATTTAATGAAAGATCACCTTTCACCGAAGAACAGTTCTTTTAACCTGTTCAGCAAGAGAACGCCTATTACCCCGTCCCGCTCTTAGCTCTCCGTTCCGAAAAAGAACTCTAGCTCAGGAAAAGAACGCTGAACTAGGTGTTCCCGATCACTGCTCGGAGAACTCCTCGAGTCGTGATCAAAGAACGTGTTCTTTTTCAGCCAATAGGAGAGGCTGTTCCGGAACAGGTTCTTTTTCAGAGAGAGCGTATGAAGCGAAGGCGCGTTTTATATGGAGATAGTGTAATGCTTATATTATTGTTTGACGTTGATAAAATATTTTTTTTTTCGATTTGTTTGTGTTTCAGACTATCATTTTCTTTATTATTAAATTTTTTATTTTGATTCAAATTGAGTAGCTTGGCTGGAATAATAAAAATTGACGAATTGTAATCCTGTGAGTGCATTTCGTATTGAACATATAAGAAAGCTTCTTATTCTTTGCCCGGGTCCTCTTTAAAATTATGGTAGGTTGGGTTAAAAGTTCTATACCCCCCCCCCCCCCCCAGATAATCATCTTCGTTATCATTATTTCTCAAAATAACTAAGATTCCACAATTAGAATTTGATAAAGCTAAAATTGTGAACTTCTGTCCCCGCCATCAGATACGTAGCCAATTTGGGGGAGGGGGGGTCTGCCCCCCCAGAATTTAAATTTTTCTTAGCAAAAAAAATATTAATCGTGCCTTTCAATGAGAAATTTCACCTTTAAGGCATTTTCCAAAATTTCTCTTTTCAACACGCTTGCCTGCCATAAAATTTTGAAGCGTCGGACCTTAATGAACTGAGAACATGTTTTTGCCGTGATCACTGAACAGGGTGTTCCCGTTCTTTCTTGAGAACAGGTTCAAAAGAACAGGGTGTTCATTCTTTCCCCATCTCTATTAAGAATGTAACACACAAACTCGATCCCATTTCATTGTATAGGTTATCTAACCAAAAGCCCTTCATGTTAAAGGGTTAAGAAATTAGACGCACACTTCAACATTTTTTTCTAACTGGTTATAAACAGGTACATGAATACGACGTTTCTGACCTCACATCGCAGTATGATTTTGAACGGTCTTGGTGTAACTTACTCCACTTGAAAGTTTGTTTCTCTAATTTTGAAGCACTCTGCACAGTTTATAAGTATACAAACTGTGTAGGATAAAATATGAATAGTAGTAGAGATAATCAAATTTAAATGTAGAAAGAGTAAATGTTTAATTTTGGACAATCCGTAAAGAAAATGCTCGGAACTACAGAAAATATATTTCAATATTATTAACGTTATAGAGGGTGTTATTAAAACAATTTCATTGCATTTTTAATTTGAATGCTTCCTACTTGGTGCTGTCATTTGGAGGTAAATTTTAAAAATAACGTATATAACTAAATTTTAAATATAATTAAAAAATAGAATTGTACTTTATAGTGAGTAAATAAATTATGCAAGAGAATTTTTTAAAACTTATTAAAACTTTCGTCTCAACGTCAGTACTATACATCGAATACTTTCTCATAGATAACAACCTCAAAAGTGATTTCAATGAAACCTGCTATAATTAATATTATTAATTTGGAGCATAACATTCAAGAATGCCTCAGTCATTCCAAGCATGTTATTACCAAATCTTCTTGCTAATAAATAAATTTGTAATTCCCATCTTTTTGCTAACTACTCAGAATTTTTTCCACCTATATTTCTTTTCATGTACACACATAATATTGGTTACCTAACGAAAATAATTCCCAACAACAGATGAAAAATAGTCGCATAAACTTTCTCACATTTTCAAAATTTATCAGTATACACTTCTTTTTCAAAAAAACTATTTTTCTGCGTACGAAAATTTAATTATGCTGGCGTGACATCTGGTTCTTTTATCACTAAATCTTGTAGGCGACCATTAGGCGTCCTCACAATAAATTTCCAGTGCCGTAACCATGAATATATGATGAACGCTTATTGCGATTTATCTGTTTGAGAATACTAAATAAATGATGATCCCCATTCCTAGTTTAAGCTAAAATATTAAACTCCCAGTTAACGAAGCAGTACATCATATAGCTTGATGATTTCAATGAAAGACTTTATGAATATATCATCTTAATAAGTGGTTATTGTGTAAGCTTTTTATATGCTAATCATTATTTATCAAGTTTGTTTTGTGTGAAATGTATAATTTCTCTATGAGATTAAATTATCAATTTCACAAGTGATCACTTGCAAGACATAAGCATTAGTCACCATTTTGATTAATGATTAAATTTACAATAATCCTATTATAATTTCAACTTGTCGAAAGTTACAGATAGTATGAAAGCCGGCCGCTAAAACAAATAGTGAAGAGAGTATAATTAATTAAGTGCTTTTGAAGCACAGAGTTGTTATCATAGTGAAATGTTGCAGTGGCGTTCATATTGCATTTGTAAGTGATTTGTGGTACTTTACGGTTAAAATGTCATTCTAGAAAACGGCTTTTTTTGAAATATCAACAACTAAATTAAATTATCGAAGGCTAAATCTTTTCAAGGAAGATAGTCAATATTTGGCATGAAAAACTTTTAAAATTCAAATGCGATAAATAAATCCCAGGTTAATTTATCAAACACTGATTTCATAATTGCAAAAATATGTTATTGGCTTGGTTTAACTGCTTATAAAAATCTTGAAAAAAAAGTAAAAATTATTGCTTTCGTACTAGATTCTACAATGCTGATATAACGATGAAAAGTAATATACGTATCTTCATCTTCTACAAAATTTTATGATTATCATTTATAATAAAGGCTACATGCTTTAATTACTTTTTAGTACTTTAAAAGCTGAGCTTATCTTATGAGCTGTGTTAATAAATGTGTAGCTAAGACCTTAACTTTCAGTTATGCTAGTTTTTGTCAATTTTTTGATCTAGCATGAATCCAGATAAAATGGTATTCATCAAGTAATTTAATTATTAATCAGTCTTGGAACCGATTAATTGCAGTTTCGATATAACTTTTTTGTTCAGTTATTCAATCGGATTTTATCCCTATTTTTTTATAGTTTTCATATATTTATTAATTTTATTTATCTTTTTTCTTCATCCTCTGTCCATTCATTAAAAAACATATTTAGGTTTCACATGAATACTTACCATTTTCATTTTGGGATTCAAATCTTCAAAAACCGGACTGTTATTCGCAACATACGCAATGTAGAAGAGAGCTTCTTTTCACAAAATATATTTTTCTGAAACTTAAATTAGCCCTCTGCAGATCGTTAACGCTTATATCGAAGTAAAGTTATTAGAGATTTTAAATTAATTTTATCTCCTCAAAAGTATAATTAAACAACATTTTAAAATAAGTACTTTTTTTTAAATTTTTTATTCAATTTTCCCTGTCCACATATCTTCCCAGTTCAAAGGTTGTTTTTGAATTTCAAACCAATTTCCTATCATCTGATGAATCAGATAATTTTTATACACTTATAATTCTAATGACAATCAGTACTAGTGTTTCTCTTCACACATATTATTAATAGTCTTATTTCATTTTTTATTTTTCGTGTATAGCAAAACTGATTCATAAAAATACGTGTAAGACACTTTCGATCATTACATCACTGGAAACACATTTTGATTTTTTGAAAGATGAAATAAGCATTGATTTTGTATCTTAAACTTTTAATTTTTAGCGGTTTTTCGAAAAGGAATAAAAGATCAATACCTAACCATTATTCTCTTAATTTTTTTTTTTTACACCGTGACATCCAATTACGTCTTTTCAGCGTGAAAACGAACTGTTTTTTCTTAAATATTTTAAAAGAAGAAAGGTGCAAAGTTTCAATTTTTTAATTTTTGACAATTTTTAATCAGAAACGGTAGCTGTCAAAAGAAGCTGCCACCGAAATCATTTCTAGCCATGCCTCTGGTTGTCATGAAGAACACTTGCTCCCCAGTAGAAAAAAGAATGACTTTAAGTGAAAGAATGCAATGCTCTGTGAATATATCTGTTTTTATTTTATTCCAGTCCACAGAGAGTAAGATAATACTTTGCGATTGTTAGTACAAAGTAATTATTATATCAGGTAAACAGTTTCACAGGAATTTTTTTTTCGTACCCGGTTTACTGTTTACCTGGCTAGAAGAGACGATTGAACACTAGTTATATGCAGGACTACCGACAGGATTTCGGGACCCAGGGCAAGTAGTTTAGACGGGATGCCTCCCCCACTAAACAAAGTCTTCTAGATCCATTTTTTATCCAGAAAAGTTTCTTAAACACTTTAGGATTTGCAGAGTTTAAATTTACCGTAGGCTATATATGCAAAACCTTCTACATGATAAAACTTCCATAAAATTAAAGTATTTTATCAGTAATGTACGTATAATTCTGAAATTTTATCTTAATACAGAGTTTAAATACAGAGTAATAAATTGTATACAGAGAATCACTGATACAATTAAATCTAAGACTTTTTAAAGTGTTGAATACTCGCTATTTAAAAACTAAATCAGAGTTATAAAATTGGTAGCCATATAAATAACGCAGAAAGAAAAATGTTAGAAAACACCAATGAGAGTTATTGCCAAAGGCCGATTTCGGTAAGTATAACTTACCAACACCAATGCGAAAATGTATTGTCGCACTGATGATGGTAACTCATATTTCCATCAATTCCTACGAATGCAGATGCATGAGCCAAAAAAAAAAGGTTTTGGGAGACACAAATATGTTATTTTCCCATTGGAATCTGAATACTAAAAATTTGTAACATACTTTCTCCAGGCCTGGACTCCGGGGCAATTGCCCCCCCCTGTCCCCTTCCTCTCGGTGCTCCTGGTTTTTGGGTTCTTGTTTTCCCTGAAAATTTTGGCGCAGATTGCACTGCGCGGCATCTCTCTCTTTCTCTCTTTAAATAATTCTTGGATTGAAGTTTGAATTTTCACTAGCCGAAATTTTCCATGTTTCCCTGGAATAAGTTCAGATATGTGTTCTAAAAGCTAGTTGATTCGTTTCTTATTGCCAGATCCCACCCAAACAATATCACCTACAGAAATAGTATTACTTGTTTGCTTTCTGCTCCCTCGTTGGATAAGCACTCCTAAGTACTCTGATCTGAATCAGTTTCTCAAATTCTTGAGTAATGCTTGTCTATATTTGATTCTTTTTCTGAGTGATTTCTAATCAGCAGCATCAACATCTGGAAGCTTGTATTCTTGAATGTCCTGAAGCAACAATGATGGCGACACAGGTTTAATGGCTTTATCTTCAGTGATGCAGATCAGAGGTCTTGAAATTATGACACATTCACTATCGGCCAAAATAGTCGTCATTTCTTCATAATTTAAACTCACTTGTTCTACACTCTTTTCAGCAGATCTTTCATTATTCGGATGAGTCTTTCCCAACAGCCACCCCACGAGGAAGCTGTTGGCGGGTTGAACTTCCATTCAATAGCATTAACAGCCCCATGCTATTGAATGGAAGTTCAACCCAATTATTGGGATCGTATCCACCTAACTGGATACGATCCCAATCCAATCGTTTCAACGAATTGGCCGCTCCGACGAAATTGGAGCCATTGTACAATATACAGTTGAGCATCTTCCTCTGTGCGAGCATGAATCTTCAAAATGCCACCAGAAAAGCATTCGTTCAAGTTGAAGTAACTAGTTCGAAATTGACCGCTCAATACACGGCGCAGGTAAAAATCAGTAACCAGCCTTTCTTGTTCTCTTTTTGAAATAGCGAGACAGCCATGTCTTCGCCAGTAATTTGGAATACTGCTGCATCTTTCACACGATTTTCAGGAAATGAGGAAGTTACAGTTTCTATATTTTTGAAGCTAAACTTTTTACAAATAACACAGTTAACTAACACTCGTTTCACAGTTTTCCTTCCGTGTAGACTCTAATACTTTTCTCAAAGGACATTCAATAGTATCTGGACTCCAACATGTCAGTTCTTAACATGAAAAAAGGCTAGAAATCGTACGGCAGGAAGATCTTACACACAATAAACATTCATTGCCACACTGTACTTTCAATCCTAACTAATATTATAAATGCGAAAGTGAGTTTGTTTGTTTATGACGCTTTCATGCCTAAACCGCTGAATCGATTATAATGAATTGTGGTTTAGATATAGATAGGACTCTGGAGAAGGTTATAGGCTACTTAGAATTTTAGATTTTTAATTACTTTTTTAATTATTAATTAAAAACCGTTTTTACGTTGCCATGCTTGGCGAGTTTCGTCCGTATCAAATGATTCATGTTTTGAGCTAACAAGAATGCTATTACTTCAATAAAGAAGCGCGTGCATCTGAAAAACATTAAATACCACGGAAATTATTCCAGTTTTATGCCAAATCTATCTATAATAATAAAAATGATTGTTCTCCAACGAATGTGTTCCGATTCTAAAACTTTTTCACTGATTGAAAGCTACATTATTCCTGAGTATTTTTGTTTGTTTGTTTTTGGATTAAGACCGACTGACTGCACTAGGGTCCTAGGCCCATATGGGGAATTCCTCTGTGGTGGACTTTCTAAGGAATCCTGGCCTGTATTTACGCGAGGTTTTTCAGAAAACCACGGAAAACTGCGAGCGGCTAGGTCGACAGGCACGTCCGGGGTTTGAACCTGGCACCTCCCGCCTTGCAGTTTTGAGAACAGAACTTCTTAGACACTGGTGGCACCCTAAGTGTTATACGCTACCTTTAATGCATATATCACACATAGTTCTTTTAAAGGGATGCTCATAAGAATTACACTACGCTCTATGTGTATCTCTGTAAATACTGAACCGATTCCTAAACTTTTTTTACTGATAGTAAAGAAAGTTACACTATTCTTAATGAAGTGTAAGTGATGTACTTGAATAGTATAGTAGTTAAAGCGACACCTTTCTTGAGTAGTATAGGCTAAAATTCATGCATGTAGCGTAAATAGTTCCTTTACAGGAACACTCAAAATAATTCTAATACATTACGCTCTCTGGGTATCTCTGTAACTACAGAACCGATTCTAAAACTTTTTCACAAATAGAAAGCTGCTCTATTCCTCATTAACATAGGCTAAAATTCATGCATATAGCATAAATATTTCTTTTACAAAATAGTTCGCAAATACTGCCGTAACTGTCTCTATTCGCCAAATGCCTGAATAAAATCTAAATTTAGTAACTCTGCATACTCTGCTATTTTAAATGAAGTATACTACTATGCATTATACTTCATTTAAAACAAGTAAAAAGCAAATAATATTTAAATGCAGTTTCTTTTGTCGCAAACATATTTGTTATTCATACATGCTTCATTTCTCTCGGGACCTAATTCTAAAGCCGACGCGGACGAAGTCGCGGGTAGCAGCTAGTAAATTATAAGTTTCGGCCGCGTTTTTTCAAAGTTTCATGTGAAATTTCATTGATTCATAGCTTCATTGTTTACCGACGAAAAAAAAAACAGTTTTGGTACGAACAAAGAATAGGCTTTGTTTACAGAAGACAGAGGCACTGCATTCGGAAGAAACTTCGGCTTCACGGTAAACTGATGTCAGTCGCTGGAATTTGGCGCACTCGCACTTCTTCTGCAACTACGCCAGTCTTGTTAATTAATAGCCACCCCTCGTATAATTGTAAGACCTTGACGTGCTAATCCTACTTTGGATCTCATATATAAGTAAGTAGCGATGGCAGTTACTTATATATGAGATATATAAGTAAGTAAGCTACGGTGACAAAAATATGAATAAAACTTATTCATATTTTTGATAGAAGGATAGTAGGTGGAAATCTGAAATAAATGTGACAGTGCAAACCAGAAGTGATACACTGCATCATAGTATTTTTCTAATAGTTTACCCATTCGACTACTAGAGAAACAAATTCTGAGACTTGAGACTGGTTTTCCATTGAAGGGGTGACGCTTTTCTTTTCTAGTCGTTTTCGTTCTCATGCGCTTTCACTCATTTTTATTTCAGTATTCCGCCCTTTTTTTTCAAAAATTCACGCTTCAAAACAATCATTTTTGCAGTAAAAAGTTGCCGATACAGATCCTAAGGCTGTTTATCTTTCAAACTATACGGTGGGGTATGTTCCTCGGTAGTCCAGTCATTTATGTGAATGGCTCATCTCTTATAAAGATCAGGGCCCCCCTTCCTTAGAATTACAAGATTGTTGAATATTCTTACCACACTGCATTATTTTCTCAGTTTATAAAATAAGTATTAATGGAGTTAAGACTTTTATTACTACTATGAGAGAATAATTGCTAAAACAGTGAAGAAAATTGCCCGTTATTTATAAATTCATTATTAGCTATTTCACCTCAAAAATAGTTCTTTCATATCTCAGTAAGTCTAAACATATTGCCACACATTTTATTACTTTCCGGAATATAGTCTCCACGGTTAACTTTTAGAAATATACTTCATTAATGATGACGTGAAATAAAAGTAAACCATTTCACTTTTGAAGCAAAAAATAGCAGTGTATTCAGAAGATTTCATCAATTTCTAGAGTGAACCTTATCCGCAAAGCAATCTACCCCTTAAGATGAGATCGCCGAGAAATCTTAGAAAATCCATTTAATTTCCCTTTATAAGATTGTTTGCTTTATCTCGTGTGAGATTATAGATATTTCTCAAGCAATGTACTTTTAGGATATATTCGGGACATAACTGAATATTCATATGTAACGTGGCTTGTTTGGAAAGATTAACGTAGGACTCAGAATAAATATCTAAAGAGTTTCCAATGAAACTGATATTTTAAGCATCTTTCACAGTTAATTAAAACACTCTCAGGCTTGTATTCATTGTGTTTAAAATCAAAATTGATCAAGAACTTTATAAAACAACACATAAATTAAAAATCAATATACATATAAATAATAATATTTAATAATTTTTTTTTAAATTTATGTGTTTTACTTTACAAAGTGATTGAATGATTTTATACTTCACCATTATTTACATGGGAAATTCTATAATATTTCTTTGCTACACATATTTGAACTTTAATACGCACACACGCACAGACATATTTATTATTATTATCATCTTAAAATTGTGTAACACCAATTTTTCTCGTTTTCGTCGAGTAGAATATATATATTTATAATGTCTCTCTCTCTCTATATATATAATGTCTAATGTAGCCTGATTGTTGCATAAGATGTCCACTTGCAGGGTGGTAACAACAACAACAACAACAAAAAAAGACTTTCCCTATATATGAAACTGTCTTTTCAACCAATCGAACGAAAACTCCAGACATGAATATATGAGCTGGAGACTGTGATGATTTTAAACAAGGTAGAGCTCGTGGTTACGGTTGCATTGGAAATTTAAAATTTTTTTCAAATTGAACGCCCACTTGTTTTTCTTTCGGAAGTTGATCAGCACTTGAAAATCATAAGTGGTGTTGGAAAGATACACATGTGACAAAAATTAGTGTCGTAAAATATTTCAAATGAATGCATTGTAACGAACCACTGTGAACACACAGAAAAGGTGGATTGACACTTTCATTATACTCCTCTTTTGTATATTTTTTGTCAGCACCGTTGCAACAGAAATTGAGATTTATTCTCAAAATCAAACATATCATAGATGGAAAAAAAAAGCTTTTCCAAGGTGAGATCGATGTCACAGTACTTTAGTTTTTTTTTTTTTTTAATGAAACTAGTTTACATAATCCTATTTAATTGCTCTCATGAAAAAACTTAATTTCCGGATTTAAACACCAGTTTTTATTGATAAAGAAGAACGAAATAAGTAACATTAATTAAATCTCGGAGACCTGAGTTGAAAATTCAACTGATAAAAATAACTTTGTCTTGTTTCTATCAAACATTTACCTCTGGTTCGTTTTTTTTAATTGAGAATATTTTAGAGAAAGATTAACCAAACTTTTAATCACATTTTTTTAGGGATTTTCTTTAATGCCGTTAATTTGTTATCAAGCTCTTCGAACGGAAATTTGTTAAGTTCTTCAATTTACATTTTTTAAGCTTGATAATCCTACATTTTCTTAAAGTATTTTTCTTAAAATGCCGAATGATAAGAATTGAGTTAAAACTTGGTCTTAAGCGAAACAAAATACTGAAATTCATTTTATTTTTTATTTTAAATGCCCTTTCATGTCAATCAGATAGTGATAAAGTGTGGATAAGGAAATAAATACAGATTCCGAGACAAACAATTTCTTTTTGGACTGATGCAACATTTTGAAAACTAAAACTAAAATAAATATACAAAATATGTAAGCTATTTACAGAAACTCACAAGCAATTGAACTTTTCCAGCAAAAGCAGGTACCATTATGGCTGAGTAGATAAGGCACTGAACATGGTAGAAGTTTAATGTATGGAAGTTCGGTGTTCTGGACTACCGCACGGCTGACGATCTAACGTTCTAGAGTTCTGGGCGTTTTTTTCATGATTTAACGTGGATATGCATTAGAGTCCCTTAAATGTCGTTCAAAGCATCCTTTTGGACTTATACTTCCGAGTAGGTTTTCCTTAACATACCAGGACAGCAAAACGCTTCAACAAAATCATAACTTTCTCAAAAATCATGGACTAGCAGAAGAAACTCTTATAGTCTACGATCCAGCGACCGCCAGACGTTCGTCATAGTATAAAAGCTGAAACTTTCTCTGCGCATACCCCCCAACAGAGGTAGGAACAATCGGCCACTGTAAAGTTTGGATGACAGTGGCTTTGGCAGGTAACAGGTGGCAAAGGTGTATAAAATTGCAGAATATTTTCGTCATTTCATAAAGCTTAATTTTTTTATATGCTCTTCTTCGCAATACAAGTAATCACTTTATCCCTTGCCAGACACTTTTCAATCGTGGCAAACCCCCGCCAGACAATCTCAAAGTCATGGAAAACTGTTGTGTTCGTAAACTCCCGCGACGAAGTAAGTCAAGCTGTCACAAAGTGCAAAGCACATTTTATACTGCTACTTCTGAACTTTCTTACGATGCTGCAGCGCGCTCGTAATAGAATTACGTTTTCAATGACTTTGAGGTTGTCTGGCGGGGGTTTGCCACGATGGAAGAGTGTCTGGCAAGGAATAAAGTGATTTCTAGTACTGCGAAGAAGAACATATTAAAAAATTAAGCTTTATGAAATAACGAAAATTTTCTTCAATTTTATACACTTTTGCCACCTGTTACCTGCCAAATCCACGATCATCCAAACTTTATAGTGGCCGATTGTTCCTACCTCTACTGGGGAATATGCGCAGAGAAAGTTTCAGCTTTTATACTATGGCGAAGGTCTGGCGGTCGCGGGCTCTTGCTCTATTAGCTTTCTGTCATCCCTTTAACGCCCTGAAATTGACTTACTTAAAATATAAAAATGTCCTTGAGAAATTGGGATATTTCTGTAGAAACAATATTTGTTCATATTTTTTTTTTGGTGTGTTTAAATCTTCATGCAAGCTTTGAGTTTTGGACAAATATTATTTCGTTACTTTGTTAAGATCCCCCCCAACTGAAAATCGTGTTAGGTGTAAGTTTGTAACGGAGTTAAGTGTCCTTGTTCATTTGAACAGCTGAAGTTTAAAATAATTGAAAGGATTTGTTAAATAATTTTCGGAAAAGTATGCATTAATATGAACAGCATTTACAATTTTCATTATTGATTTAAAGAAAAAAGTAAAATTTAGACAGTATTTCAAATTTTAGAATCGGTAAAATTTTCATTCTAGGTTTTGGAAAGAAACATCAAATAGAAATCTATACAAGTAACAGTATTGTAATAGGATAAAATTTCCACTTTATTAGAAAGGCTTTGTTGAAATTCCGAATAATTATTTCGTGTTAAAAGTATTTTCCCTAAACCACTCATATTTGCTTTTTGAAGTATTTTTTAGTAATAATCTTTATTTTTTTATCATGTCAAAGATGAATCGTCGAGGAATTTTATGTAATTGCAAAGAAATTTAGTTGTTGAAATTGAAATTAACACTGAAATTTAATGACGTAACTTTTAATTTCATGTCTAGTTCTGCTAGTTAAAATTGAACTTTTAATAAAAAGAAGGAAGATTTTTTGATATTTTTTAGCAGCTTAAAATTAATTTCTTTTAGTAAATGTTATCTCACCATCCTGAAGATAGGTTTGTATAGACGGGCTTTATTTCTTGCTCTTTATTTTAAAAATGCAAGTAACTGGTTACGATTGATGCACCTTTTGTTTAATGTTTTAAAAACATTGAATTTAATGTAAATATAAATTGGCAGATATGACGCAAACGTTACGTTTGCGAGTAAAACAATTTTTTAGTGTGTTTCAGACTCAATTTAGATGGGAATAACATCTATAAAGTGAACCAGAAAAATATGCACTATCTCAGCTTTGAAAGAACGGTTAATCAGCTAGTTGATATGTAAGGTTAAAAGCGTGTAAAGTATTACTTTTCTTCAAAATTATCTAGGCTTTTCTAAAGTTTTTATGGTTTTTAACTGTATAGTGTATTTAGAATAAAATATATTATGAATAAATTATTTATTTATGTTTAGAAAATGTAAGGAGTTAATTCTCATGTTAATTGGATATGCATAACATGAAGTACATCTAATTTTTCTCTCATTTTGTCAATGTTTTTATTTAAAATTGAGCTTCATAAATAACATTAATGAAGCTCAGTTTTATTATTTCTGTATAATAAAATTAATTCTGTTGAGTTACACTTAATTGAAAGCTTGTAACTTTCAAGTGAAATATTGGAAGCGACAGTTTAGAAAAAAAAATGTTCCCGACAATATTAAAAGAACTTTACAACGATAAATATGGCCAACGATAAAAAAGACCAGGAGATATAACTTTAAAGAGATTTCACTAAGTTACATAAAATGTTTCGATGATATCCAATAAGAATTGTCAAAAAAGAACGAACATTTCAGCTTCACCTGATTTCATTCGCATTTTTGAATAATATGCATTCAGAAATATGCCCAACATATGTCCGCATTTTATATTTTATCGGATATCTGTAAATATGTCTGGGACTTTGAAATAGGGCACATAAAGTATTTATACTGCTGAAAAAAAGGAATTGCGTATGAAAATCGAAAAGAATTACTTCTGGACCAATACAAAATAGTTTCCTGACTATTTTGCATCTTAGTTTGAGTTAAATTTGAATTTCTTAAAAAATATATATTTAATTTTGAGACTGTTTTCCCTGTAGAGGTTGTAATATTAACGTTTCTGAATAAAAACTTATCTTAATAATTTTTAATTATTCATTTCATTTAATACTTTAATAACAATTGCGTGGGTATATGTGGATGGCGCTACTGATGGCTGTTATTAGAGGAAAGGTGAAAAATGTGCAATAGTTCTGAAATATGTGATACTCCTTTTGTAGCCATTGTAAACTATTTAAAGCACATGTCAAGGTTGCGAGAGAAAGACATGGAGGGAACAGAAACCTGCTGTCCACTGTTGTGCCCGCATGGATTGTGTTTGAAAAAATATCGTTTGCCGAATTTTAAAGAGCGTAATTTCAGTGTAAAATATGTTCTGTTGAATGTTATATATTCCTTTTTATTACAAAACTGCTTATAATTAGGTATGATGAGTTGAATTTTAGTTCGAATATTCATTTTGTGAAGCAGCATATTGTTATGCAACTTGATTGAATTTCGGCACAATCCCGCAGTGGAACACATTGCCTGGATTTTGCAGATTTATTTACACGCAGATTTGTTTTGTGATAATATAGCAGTGCTGTTGAGCTTAGCAAATTCGATCAATCCCTAATGATTTACAGAATTTACAGATCCCTTATAATTAACAAAATTAAGTTTGAACAACGAAACATTTGTTTTAGGCTGTAAGTTAAAAAAAAAAATAAAGAAAGAAAGAATCAGTCGTAACTAAATTCACGCAGCAAAATCATAGTTTATAAACATTTCAATAACTTAATTGTTTGTTTTCTGCAGTTTTGATTATGTACAAAATAGAAACAGGTATACAAAGAAATAAAAGAAATGCCTCACAATTTTTATTTATTTATTTTTTGGGGTTTCATAAATTATTTGTAAGGAAAATAAAAGGTTAATGCTTTTAAAAAAACTTTAGCGCTGCAGTTAACACCTCATTTCGTTCTCAAGAAATTTCTGTATATCACCGAATTCCCCAACCTTCTTATTTATTCATCAAATGAAAGTTAAATGCTTTTTTTGCAAAAAAAAAAAACTAAATTAAATAGACTAAAATAAAATAAAAACATTTACAAGAAAAAGAAACTGCATTTTTCTCTTTGTGCAAAAAAGCGTTTTATTGCTGTTCGTATTCATCATAAATACCATTTAAAATTAAAAAAAAGACCCTCTTGAAATAAGTTAAGAGCATTTAAACATAAAATTGGTTATTTGTACCTTAGACTATAAATTTGAAATTTGCAAATAAATACCCCTGAATTACGTAACGATCTTAAGTCACATACGATCTTAATATATCTCTGTATCAGCTGAGTTAGAAAGGAGTCTTGTGAGGTGTGTAAATCCCAGATTTATCAGCAGATTAACTTAGTTTGGAAACTTCTTGGTGGAAGACAGTTGAGCGCATCATTTAATAATTAATAGGTTATGACTAAAGCAGATTTGTCATCACTCATACAGAACTGTCTATGAAAACTAATCTGTATAAGTCTTTTCATTAAGCCTGCTACAGCATTTAAGTGATTTATTGTACACTACGGTGAAAGGCATAAGCTAATTTGAGAAAATTGAATTCCCTATGCTGAATCAGAAGTTATGCTTGAACTACGATTATTTAATTCCATCTACTAACTTCATAAATATTAAGAAAGACTCGGAACACCTTGTTTGATAAATCACATGTTTAAATATTTTGTCAAGGCGAGAGAAAGCTGTGGGGATATATTATTACGGATTATATGCTGTCTGTAGGAATATATTCAAAGAGGGGAAGTAGGCGAGTAATGTATTATTTAAAAGCATTTGGGCTTTTTTAAAATAATGCAATTTTTTAACGGATGAAAAAGAAATCATGTCATTTAGAACCGTTAAAATTCCGCATACAATTTTAGAAGCTGAGTGGTAAAGTAAAAAATAATTAGGAGCAAAAAGAAACAAAAAGTTCTGGAAAAAAAAAAAGAGGTTAAACGTATAGTAGAAAAAAAGTTTAGTTAGTCTCTTCATTTGGAACTATCGCGGGGTATAGTACACAGTCACTGGCCATATTAATAAAAATGCAAACCAAAAGCATATTAGATTGGAGGTCTGATGGGCAAACCACTGTAAAAGGCTGAAGCGAAAACAGTTAACTTTTCCCCTTTCGTGTATAGCTAGAGTCAAATTTAGAAGAGAGGATCAGCAAATACGTGCTTCGTATTATCCCCTGAAATTTAATTTTAAAAAAGGTGGCGAAGAAAGGAAAAAAAAAATTTTTCATGTTACTTAGAATTGTTTTTTTTTAAAGTAGTTCAATACAATCGGAAGCATTCCTTTGGTTCTTAGAAAACAAAAGCAGCTCTATATTTCAGCATTTCAAAATTACCGTTAAAATGAATACATTAATAGTCGGGATTAACTTTAAGCAAAATACTTTTGACTTATGTTATTATATACATTAAAGGAAAGAAAATAGAAGAAAACTGACAGAAACTTCTGTAACTTTCAGATAATTTAAGAAATTTGTAGAACATTATATGGTTTCACCGTAAATTCATACAAAAATATTGTTGAAATGATATAACTGATATAAGAGTGACTGAAGGGAGTGGCAAGTCAGGAATTGTGAGTATAGCTATATGACTTGCTTATTCATTTTGTGAAAAATTTTCTAGATGAATTTAGCAATATTGATAGAAAAATATATCTGACGGTAAAATCCCGAAGCCTGATAAACTTAGGTTTTACCGGTAAAACCTAGCTTTTACCAAAGTGGCTTGGTAAAAGTCCGAGGTGCGCTTTAACATGATTCCATTTCGGGCTTTTACCAAGTCTTTGCGGTAAAACCTTGGAGTTGCCAACGCCTTCCAGTAAAAGCCCGAACGAGGGATTAATTATGATAGGATTTTCCATTCGCAGATATATTGTACGAAGTGTGCCCCATAAAGGTTTAAACAGACTAAATTTTTTTAATTTATAGTATAAATTGTAAAAGTGATGGAAATGAGGTATGATTTAAGAATATGTCGATGGAACCAGATGTTTAAATAATTAAACGGATGCGCAAGCGATTACGATTACGATTATTTTCTTTTTTAGGTGGAGACTAATTAGATTACAGCAATCCCAAATTTAAATTTTGTCGATACGATAATCAAAGAGATAAAAACTTTCGATTACGATTACGCATAGTGAGATAACGATTTAATTACGATTGCAAAATATTTTTTGTTTGCATTCATAGTTTTTTAATTATGAGATTTTTACTCAGAAGAAAGAACTAATTATTACAGCGAAAATACACTCATGTCCATAAATTAAGGATAATGAAGTTCAGGCAAAGAAAGTGAAAGAAGCAAAACAAATTTGACTTATTTGTAAAGTCTATTTATTAAACAAAAAGTAAAGAGCAAAAAAGATGCTGTATGTTTGACATAATTAATAAAAATTGCAAGTTTTACTCCCTTGACCAAATTTCAAAAAAGAACCTATTTACAAAAAACAGTATAACATGGTTAGTAGGATGGTTAATACGGAGTATGTCTCCCGAACGATGCAATACAGGCCTGACAACGCCTAGGCATGCTGAGTATCAAATGATCAATCTGATCTTGGGGAATATTACACCACTCATCAAGCAATGCACTCCGAAGTCCCGGTAGACAGGTGGGAGGGGGTTGACGGGCTGCAATTCGTCGGCCAAGCATATCCCACACATGCGCTATTGGATTCAAGTCCGGTGAGTATGCTGGCCTATGCATACGGGTGATATCCTCCGATTGAAGGCATTCGTCTACAATGTTTGCACGGTGAGGACGGGCGTTGTCATCCATAAACACAAATTCAGCACCCATGGCGCCCCGAAACAAACGTACATGTTGTTCCAGAATGACATCCCGATAGATGTCGCCAGTCATCGTTACACTCTGAACATGCAGGTCAGTTCTGGAACCAAGAATAATTCCTCCCCAAACGAGCCATCCTGCACCACCGTAACGGTGTCTTTCAATAGTGTTCTCTTGGTGGTAACGGGTACCTGGCGCTCTCCAGATGAATGTCCGGCGAGAATCAGACTCCAAACTAAACCTGGACTCGTCGGAAAACATCACACAAGACCACTGTTGCGGTGTCCACAATGCATGCTCTCTACTCCAGGTTAATCGCAGGCGACAGTGAGTTGCGGTAAGTGGAACACATCTGACAGGCCTACGAGCATATAGACCAATGTGCCCTAAGCGTCTGTACATGGTCTGCCTTGAAACTGTCGTACCGGTAGCTGAAGAGAGCTGACGAGACAGGTCTGATGCTGTACTCCGTCTGTTTCTTTTGGCAGTAACTGCCAAATAGCGGTCCTCATTCGGCGTTGTAACTCGGGGGCGACCTGTGCTGTAACGTCTACTCACATTACCATCATCTTGGAATCGTTGCCAAAGCCTGGAGATGACACTCTGGGCGATTCCAAGTTCCTCGGATACTTCCAGCTGGGTACGTCCACATTCCAGTCGTCCGATAATTCTGCCACGTAAAACATCATCCAAATGCCTCCTTTCTGCCATAACTATGCGATTTTTGCACTGAAAGACTTTCACAGCGCTTGTGAACAATTTTACTTCTTTGCCACCATTCCTTATATACCCCTCTCTTACATTCTCGTCATTGTGACGTACCATCCACGCCATCTGGTGGTTTCCTGTAATTTGCATATTCTTCTTCAAGATGTGTGTGATCATTCCACAGGTGGAATTTTTATTTTAGAGATCAATTTCTGTGTGATTCTGAATTATCCTTAATTTATGGACATGAGTGTAGCTCATCTGTCAGAGAAGGCAATTAACAAGAAAACACTAAGTAAGAGAAAATACAAATGTCGATTTCAAATTACTACAATGCTTGGCTTTTCGTCTAAATAAAATTTAATGTACTGTAAAATATATTTTAAATATCGAAGAATACGGCCAGTTTTACTGTAAAGCGAGCCTAGGAGGTCATTTTTTGAATAAGTGAAGTTTTCTTTTAATGCTTCCCAATATCTATTTAAACATGTCCTTGTCCATTTTAGCTTGAAACTGGCGGCAAAATGAAGGGGGAGGGATTGTTTGACTCAACTTTGATTACGAGTTTAAAATGTTTAATCAATGTCCTGCAATAATACAGCAGCTGAGATTTTCCCTTTCTGCCTCTAAATTTCTTCCCCTATCACAGATCTCGGAATGCCTTGCTGGGTTCAGAGAAGACCGAAGAGAGGAAGCAATGCTGTCCACAGAAAGGATAATTTTTGGCTTTACGTCTTTGTGACAATGTTAGTGAACATGTTAAACCGGGGTTCAGTTTTTCAGCATTTTGAATCGACTGTCAAAAACGGGAGCCCCGATAAATTTAACGAAGACTTTACACATAGTTCAATGTGCTTTCTCTCCTATCTTCCTTTGACGTTAAAACTAAAACTGAATGAATGTAATCCTGGTATCGTCTCAAGCGATTAAGATTACGGGGTGCTTCGATTACGATTATTTAGAAAACTAAATTTCTAGATTATGACTAGGTTGCACAAAAAGTGTAATCGATTACGTCTACATGAAGTCTGCATAGAACTGTCTTACAATTATATTTCGAAAAGTTAGAAGAAATAATAAGTAAAAAAGGCAATATTGTTTGCATGTCTTGGCAAGCCTGCACGAGGGGCACCTATCTAGGGGTGAGGTGCCTTGGCCGAAGGATATTTTAAAAAGTTCTAACGCGTATTCACATTACATTTGGAGAAAACCGCGGTAAACTACAGATCGTTAGATCGACTGCCCGGGGACATTCACACATCAGCCATATACCATATTTAGTGTCTTATTAACTTGTCCATGGTGAAGCTACTTATGAAAGGATTTTCCATTCGCAGATATATTGTGTGAATTGTATCCAAAAAGATTAAAAAACACTAGTTTTTTAATTGATGAAATGCACTGTAAAAGTGAAGAAAATGAGGTATGATTTAATAATATGTCGATGGAACTATCTTACAATTATTTTCCGAAAAGTTGCAAGAAATAAATAAGATTGCAATATTTATGCCATTTCACAAATAAGATCCTACGTGAAAAACCAAACTAATGCACAAATTCTCTCAATAACTAAAGCAATTTCAATAGTTTTTAAAAATAGTTTTGGCATTAGTTATATAAAGTACAGGGTGGCCATAATTAAACTGCAAGTGTGTTCAGGATGTGTAATCAAATGTGTTCAAGGGGTGCTGGAGAGAAAACTACCGGGAGTATTCCAGTGAAATTTGGTATCTACACGTTTCAGAACATGCGCAAATCAAATATGCAAAAAAGAAAATCGCCATTTTCACCCAATAGATGGCGCTGTACGGTATTTCAAAGCTCACCGATGGCATATAAAACTTCCAAAACCGATAGACAGAGCATAATGACATTCTAAGAGGCGTATAAACAATAAAAACATTATTTACAGTTTATCAAAATTCCAAGTGAAGGGTGTTACACCAGAGATTTTAAATGATGATAAATAATTAATTACACCGGTAGTTTTCTCTCCAACACACCTTGAACACTTGCAGTTTAATTATGGCCACCCTGTATATATATATAAATATAGTTCAGAAAAAAAATATATAAATTATCGAAGTTGAAGAATGTTGTTGAAAAATGTTGAAAAATGTTGTATGTTTTTCTTTAATATTACTACTTTAATATTTCTTACTACTTGTTACAAAATGTTTGACGTTGTCATTTTAAATTACAAAGCAGATCAGCTGATTTGTGCAGACACATCTTCGTAGTGCACGTCTTTGAACAATTCCACTTGAGTCTTTGTTCCCTAACTAAAGAAAGTTTCTTTACTACTTCGTGTACACTTATTTCTTCTGTATTCAACTTATTAGATATTTAAAAAATTTTCTTTGCAAAAGATAAAATGGTTTCTTGTGTACAATGGGACAAAGTGTATACAATATACCTGCGAACTGAAAATTCTAATCCCTCATTTCGGGCTTTTACCGGAAGACGTCCGTAACTCCTAGATTTTACCGCAAAGACTTGGTAAAAGCTCGAAATGGAATCATATTCGGACTTTTACCAAGCTACTTAGGTAAATGCTAGGTTTTACTGGTAAAAACCTAGGATTACCAGACAGACATATAGCATGTGAAGAATGGACTTGTTCATATATATATATTTTTTTTTTTCCAGTGATTTTTCCTTAACGATATGAGACTGATTCATTTTCACCTTTATTAAATAACATCTACGCCATCGCTATTACCACTGTTTCAAATTTGGTCAAGATCCACATGGACGGTCTTGAATTAGTAAGAGAACAAATGCAGCCAATTTCCATCATAAACATTTACTTCGCCTTCAGCTGCGCGTTCAGCAAAAAAAGAATTTTAAACAATTATCTCTAGAATGTTCTTTTTTGTGCATCTACGATTAATAAGGATGGGAGTTTATTAAACTAACTTGATTTATTTTGATGATTCTACTAAACGGATTATTCTACTATACTGATAATTTCATTAAAATAATATTATTTTCAGTTTTCATAGTGCAGTAACTATACTTAGAATTTTATTTATATCCAAAGTTACTTTTCCTAGAAACATATAAAATTACAGAGAAATTACAACTTTCCCATGAGAATGCCAATATTTATAAGAATTACTTATCCTTGAATAAAAATTATTGCTTAGACATATTAAACAGACTTGAAATAAGCCTCAACATTACCATTCTTGTACGTACTTTATAAAGTTATTCAACACCATTTAAAGATTTTATTTCTTTTAAATGATTTTTTGTTGAACTTAATTTTACATTCGATCATGTTTAGTGAAAATTCTATTTTTTTCGACAATAAAAACAATAAATTTATTTATAAAATGTTCTGCTACTTTTAAGGCATTCTTTAAATAGATATAAAGGTATTATTACTCTGATATTATGAAGGGAAAATATAAATATTATGTAAGAGCAATTTTAATAATAACTGGCGTTGCACAATTTATTGAGTGCTCATCAAATAAAAATTTGGAAGCTTAATATTAATATTGAAATAGTAAATGCAGATTTATTTCGTTTCGCTTGGAATTTAGGATTTTTTTGTTTATTAACTCTTATTCCTGATTTCTAAAAGTTACAAGCATTTTAATATGAATATTTCACAGCATTAAAATAATGAATATTTAAAAGTTTTATCACGAACTTATAACACGTTTTCTTCTTATACTTAATAAATATCTAAATTACTTTTTGACTTTAGTTTGCTGTTAAACATAACCTAAAATTACTGAGAGTCGATCTTTATATAAAGTTTAAAAGTTATGAGAATTTTGCAAACTTTTTTGATTAATTAAATTTATGCTAAATTATTTTGAAATCATTTTATTATTATACATCAAGTAGTTCAATTATTTGAACAATACTCTCTGATTTTAACAGTTTGCTTTTCTAATGGCGTTTATAGGTATTGGCCCCTATTAAGGCCGGAAATATTGGTCACTTTTTTATGGAGGCTCCCAACAGGTGGACCGCCGTTGCCACCTATGAAGGAATGAAATGACACCCAAGCCCATGCCGGAAATCCAACCCGCATCCGTGGTGCGGTAGAATGGTTCTTTTGTCACTGCACAATCCGTACGAGCAGATTTTGATAGTAATATATAGGAATTTTATTATCATAAATAAGTAAGAGTTTCAATTTTCATTTATGCAATGCTCTTTTAATTTAAACATTTTGACTGCTTGTCACAAACGAAAAAGTCAAATTCCCTTTGTTTTAGAAATAATAACTTAAAAAATATGCTTAATTATGATAGTATTTCCTGAAAGTTTTTTTCTTTTGATAAATATCCAGGACCGTGCGGTAGATTTTCTCAGTATGACATCCCCCCCCCCCATTCAAACCCAACCTCCAGACGGAATAGTGGTATAAGAAAACAGTTAAAAAATAATACTGCAACATGGACACTTCCTAGATTTTAATGTTAAATTTTCGCTCTCAAGATTCTCAGCCGTTAGTTGATTTTTTAAAAGAAAAATTTGATTTAACTATGAATACTTCTCGAGTTCAATCAACAACGCGTTTCGGTACAACGATAGATGCTGTATTTTCAAGAAAATTAGCAAATTTAGAGAGTAAAATTTATGTTTCACATTATAGTTACCACAAACCTTTAATTTCATACATAAAAAAATTAGGATGACATTCAAAATTTCAACTACAGCTCCTAAAGAACATAAAGTTTAGTCAACATATTTACTGAGTACTTGGCACAAGATCATTGTCCGTACGCAAAATCTTGTAGAATGCAGAATGAAGATTTGTTGAACAGTTCACATATTAGTAAGTAATATTTTAACAGGCACTAAAAATCAGTGTAGTTTCAATTACTGACACATTGAAAAAAGTTTCAATTTGTCTTTCATTAAATGTCCGCTGTTTTCAAATGCGTCTCTTAAAATGGCGCAGCTTCACAAATCCAGTATTCATCTTCTAAGAGAACACAAAAACTTAAAAATGGTTGGGTTTCACACCGACAGATTTTAACGCGACACACCGATGGAATGAAGACCTAAGCTTGCATCAGCAACTACTTCGTTACCATCTCCAATTCGATATCGTGATGAAGGATCAAGAATTTTGAATTCTATCCTGGAAGAATTCTGCACGGTATCAGCAAAATCAAAGATCTCCGCAACGGTTCGCCGAAACTGATGACATAAGAACTTAGCACTAGTCATTGTTCTGCAACCATTTTTGCACCGAAATTGTGACAAAGATTCAGATGAATTGCACATTCATATCTGGAGAAAACTGGAAGATGTGCCATGCGTTCAACAATTTGTTCATTTTTCAGAAGAGTCCATACGTAAAATTATTTTCAGTTGAAAATTTCTCACTTTAAAACATTCGCTGCTGTTTTTTCAACTACTGATAGCGTCCCTTGAACGGACGCGCTAACGGACGCACGCGTGCAGGAACGGTCAGTCCACACTGGTTTTCTTCTGCGGAAAACTAGTGGAATGGCATCGTGGGCTTTGTTTACATCTTGTTGTTTTGATTTTGTGAAGATATGACTGACGGTGCTACATGACTATGTAACACATCCATTGGAGAGTTAACCGCCAATTCCACATCAAGGACAGTCCACTTCATTCACTGCTATATATACTTCTCCGTCTTCCTTCGTTGCGCAGTTCTGCATGTACGCTGGCCCGCCACAACGTATATGCACAACTGCTGACCATCTCCCTTCTCTTCACCTGGGCAGATGTGGATGTACACTTTTACTCAAAGTGTATACATGCACAACTTTTTAACAACTCTCTAAAGTATTTAATTGCGCTAGAGACTTTCAAAATATTTAGAATGTCTCTTTACAAGCTGTAGTGTGAGCTGTTGCAAACAATAAACCTACAGGAGATTCGAAACACTCGGGGGACAAAATGTTAAACATACGGAATTTTGCAATACTTCCCTAACCAGGTTAACTGCTTGGCCCATTTTTGAATGCAGTTTTTGTGCTGATGAATTTTTATCTGAAAGTTGCATGAGACGTGCAGCTTTACTGTTAGTGTTAGTGTATAGTGCATTGGGAGGAGAAACATTGTTAATTTTTTCAAGTGTTTAATATGATTGATTTATAATTAAAGTAGTTCAAATGTTCTGTAGCAAGAATCTCTTTTCAGATGGAATACCCTTAAGGGTATTCCATCTGTTTTATCGTGTTTCTTTTAAAAATTCCTGAAAGTGATTTTTTTGAAAAATGAAAGTTAGCACGAGAGTTTTGAGCTGTTTTAAAAACAAACCAATGATGTACTCGAAAAAACTAATAATCTTCTTCACTAACAGTAGTTTCTTCCGTAATAGTAAGCTAATATTAATAGCCAGCCCATATGTCTTGTGCAATATTTTGAAAAACAAAATTATGAGCACAAAAATATCGTCCTAAAATCGGACGAAGTGTTGCACATTTCGTGAAATATTGCAAAATTAAGTACTTTAACAATTTTTTCCTGAAATTTTTTAACTCTTATTGGTTTATTGTTCGTGATAGTTTGCAGTACAACTTCTAAAGAAAATAATCTAAATTTTTGTAGTCCCTAGCTCAATTCGATTTTTTAAAAAGCCGTTCAAAAGTTGCAGGATTTCCAAAAAGAACAGTTGTAAGAACTTTTAAACGCAACTGAAAGTTGGTTCAATTTCGAACCTCGAGTCAGACACACTTTGGACACGGTCTCGTTCAAATCATGCCTCTCAGAGACTACGTAAGACAAGTTTAAAAACCGCGACATTTTAATTGACTTTATAAGACGTATTATTTATTGGAGGGAGCATAAGGTAGCGTCGTATTTCGTGTGTGAGTATATTTCCTAGCCAAAACTACTGAAGCTAATAGAGCATGTTTCCGTTACAAAGAACCTCTCGATACCGTAACACTTCGTTATAACGGAAATTTCGTTGGAATGAAATTACGCTAATTTGAATAAAACGGCAGAAAGTTATAGTTATGCAGATTCGGCTGTTATTTTGAAATAAAACCACGTACAATACTTACATATAAGAAAATTTCATTAACTACTCTGATAAGAAAGTTGTAATAAGTTGATTACAATTCACGGAAATCAGCCAGAGAATTTTTTTTTCAAATGAATTTTTTTAATTCTGAAAAAAATATGACTTACCTCTTTAAGGAAATATCAGCCTTTAGTGAATAAAACCCGAAGAAGAGAAAATATATTATAAAATCTACGATTTTCTTCTGAACGGAGGTTGCTGTTATACGTGAGGTGCAGTGGAAGACATAAAACCGTTTTTTTTTTTTTTTTTTTTTTTTTTTTTTTTCCCAGCGCTGCTCTTTACATTTTGTACTGTGAACTCTTATGAAAAAATGAACTTTACAAAATATTCAGGAAAAATTGCTAAACGTTGGGGGAAATTTCACTGTATTACCCCAAACATGTGACTCCTCGGTCCATTTGGAAGACGATTTCTGTGCTGTGCTTATGAATTTTTTCTGAAAGTTGCATGAGACATGCAGCTTCACTGCTACTACTAGTCCATTGTGCATTGGGTGAAGAAGGGCAATTTTTAATTTTTAGAACTGTTTAACATCATTGATTTGCTTTTGAAGCGTCCTGTGAAGACGATCGATCTTCAAATGGAACATCCTTAAGTTGGGATTCCTCACTTCATCCTAAACATTTTTCGGGAAAGAAAAATTCTTAAAATCAATCCAGTGAAACTTCATCTTTCCTGACTTGAAAACGATGTGGGTGACGAAACGCTACCTCATATTTCTTAGAAGCTATGTCTATTGAAAGAGTAGATAGTAATTTGTAATCAACCTGAACTATACTTAATTAACGGTATTTGACTATATTCTATAATATAATGACATAAGTCAGCAATTCCTTAAATAATGAAAAAAAAAATCCGAATGTAGTCAATCAACAGTTTACTAACGTAGTGCCGTAACGTGAATGCACATTAGAATCCCTTAAACGGCCTTCCGACTAAGGATTGAATTGCACCAACAAATTTAATGTTTCTTGAAATTGAGGATATCTGTCACTGATTACTGCTACTCGAACAGAATCAGTAATCTGTTAATCGAATAGTAAATATTCGCAATTTATACTATTCGAACAGTATTCGCGATTTCTATTCGAACAGTATTCACGATTGTAACTATTGGAATATCGCGATTTTTCTAGTGGAATGGTATTTACGATTACTATTCCAATATTATTCGCGATTTCTTTTTAAATAATTTTCGGAATTTTCACTGTTATTTTAGTATTCGCGATTTGACTATTCGGAATTTGGAATGTTATGTGCTTATCGATCAAATGGATTATTCAGATTCGGTTATCTGGAATGCCCTTGATAATCGACTTACGTATTGGCCGGAATATAACGCGATGTTTTTTGACTGATCAATTTCCGTTAAAAACCTGACTCGCACTAAATTCGAGATGTAAATATATGATTTTTCTAATTATCTTGAAGGGAAGTTTTAGGTTCGCGTTATATTCGGGGCCATGATGCATTCGAGCCAATACTGTAATTGGAATTGTTTCGGAGGCGGGCACCTGAATGGAAGGTATTTATGCCTGTAAAACTACTTTCCCCGTTACAACAGTCTGTCTGCCGTCAAGCAGCGGTTACGCTCCGCGTACGCTTTGAATTGACGAGGGAATGAATGCTAAATCCCCGATTGTCGATTCTATCGCCAAAAGTGGACAAATTAAGAGCACTTGAGGCTGTTCTCTTGAAATGAAATCAAGCAAATTTTCAACAATTCTTTAAATAATTTAATTGTGCTTGGAAACATTTAGAAACCCTCTTTGCAAGCTGTACTGTGAACTAACTGTTGCAAACAATAAACCTACTGGAGTTACGAAACACTCGGTAGAAAAAATGCTAAACATACGGAATTTTGCAATACTTTCCTAAACAGGTTAACCCCTTTGCCCATTTTGGAAGGCAATTTTTGTGTTTATGAATTTTTTCCGAAAGTTGCCTGAGACATGCAGCTTTACTGTTAGTATTAGTTCATAGTGCAATAGGCGGAGAAACATTATTAATTTTTTCGAGTGCTTAACATCATTGGTTTGTTATTAAAGCTGTTCAAAAGTCTTGTGACGACGTTCGCCCTTCATATTGAATACCCTTAAGGTGTTTCTTTAAAAAAATATATAGTTTAAAAAACCAAAAAAACACGCTTAAGTGATAAATTGAACTAACCAAAAAGCGAAAAATAATTCTTAATATAGAAATAAATTAATGAACGAAAAATAGTATTATTGTAAAAAAAGCGTGGGGTGCTTTTTGCTATATTTTTGTATCATTTTTGTACTAATCGTACCGATCGAATATTCTCAAGAACTTATATATGGAGCACCCCACGCATTTTTCACAATAATACTATTTTTCGTTCATTAATTTATTTCTATATTAAGAATTATTTTTCGCTTTTTAGTTAGTTCAATTTATCACTTAAGCGTGTTTTTTGGTTTTTTAAACTATATATTTATTTTTCACTTTTTAGTTCGATTTGCTATAAAAGCGTGTTTTTTAGTTTTTTTTAAACTGCATGGATTTAAAATTTATTTTTAATGTTCGATATCTCTCATAAGACACTAAGGAGCACTAAGTTGGAAAGTACTACAAAGAGATAGTTTATTTTCACTGTGCACCAGTGGCGTAGCCAGGATTTTATTTCGGGTGGGCTGCGTATAAAATTTAAAGCTAAAGTTCAATTGTAAGCTAAATATCAAATTGTAAGCTAAGTAAAGGGTCCCATTTAGCCCCCTGAGCCCCCTCTCTGGCTACGCCCCTGCTGCGCACAAAAGTATTAATCAACCTGCAGTTAAATGCTACCTTCCTCACTAAAAAGGAAAAATAGGTCTCTAATTAACAAATAAAAGTGTGTTAAAAAGAATGGTATTAACATGTTCTTGTACTCAACTCTTCCATAATGTGATGGATGACGATATTTTGTAAAAATAAAAATATTGCCGTGACCAGGATTCGAACCTGGGTTATTACGGCCACAACGCAATGTACTAACCACTATACGATCACGGCCACAGTACGAAAGGGTTTTCTTAAGATTGTAATATTTGGAAGTGTTCTACTTTCAATCAGGATAAGAAATGAGGAAATTAATTAATCCTGGCGATCCTGATCAGGATACTGAGATAAACTTATAAAATTATTGTACTGTCACCGGTTCATGATAAATGTACAAAGTTTGAATTAAATCTGACCGTTTAAAGTGGGTAAAAATCGAGTTCAAAGGAGTCGGTTACAAGCATACAAACATACACACAGGTAAAGCTAATAAAAGCGTGTTAAAAAAATACTGAAAGTGTTTCTTTTGAAAAATGAAAGGCAGCGCGGGATTTTTGAGCTGCTTTAAAAACAAAGAGATAATGTTAAACACTCGAAAAAACTAATAATCTTTTTCACTAACTGCACTATCTTCTGTAATAATAAACTAATATTAACAACCAACCCATATGTCTTATGCAAGGCTTAGAAAGAAAAAAATTATGAGCAAAAACTGGACAACGAAAATGGGACGAATTGTTGGGGAAATGTTGTAAAATTAAGTATGTTAACATTTTTTTCCTGATCGTTTTTTAACCCCCCACTCTCGCCAACCTAAAAAATTGCCACACTTTGGCGAGCTTTGCTGTCATGGATCTCTAGGAGTTAGACACAAGTTTCAACTCCTCCAAAGGAACTAGATGAAAACTAAAGTGAAAAAATTAGCGATAAACACACAAGTTAAGGAATTTGAAGACACTTAATTATTAAAACTACATTAATTGGCCACCCAAAATAAATAAAAATGTAACGGAATGCTGTACTTACATGTTGTTCCAAATCGTCATTTTAATTCTAAATTATGATTGTCACATAAATACAAAATATCGTCATGGTAACTGATTATGTTTAATTATCGCCATCTTGGCGAGAGTCGGGGCGTTAAAGTAAGAATCAAACCAAGAAAGACAAACACGGCACACTCATGGATTATGATGCACATTCGGAACAATATTTAAAACGGTGAAGTATAGTTGAAATATACGATTGTAAAATAGTTTTAGTAGGCGATTTTAAGATAGATTTCGATTCCAAAGGTGGGTTTTATGAAACAAGGAAGAAAAATACGGCACACTCATGAATAATGATACACTTTCCAACTTAATGGAATAAGGAAGAAAGTAGGGACGATGCATAAATTATGATACGCTTTTAATACATAGCACTTTAATGCGTATTTAAAATCTGAAAGTGTTTCAGATTTCAATCCTTTTGTTATAAATTTTAATTTGTATCACTCTTAATGGAAAACCCTTTATAATGGACATAATTGAGCAACTCTTCCAATAATAGGGAAAAAATGGCTCTGTATGTAGCCAAACAACAGTTTACTTAACACTAAAAAATGACTGAAATGTTTAAATTAATTATTTTTAAATTTAAAATTTTGTTTTTTTATTGATTTTATTTGTTTTTTACATCACATTTATTTAACGTCATCAATATGCTTATACTAACTACAAATCATACATTGGAGTGTTAACCGCCGATTCTACATAAAGGACAGTCCCCTTTATTTACTGCTGCATATACTTTTCCGTCTTCCTTCGTTGCGCAGTCTTGAAGGGAAAAACCGCGACATTTTAATTTACTTTATAAGACGTATTATTTTATTGGAGGGAGCGTAAGGTAGCGTCGTAGTTCGTGTGTGAGTATATTTCCTAGCCAAAACTACTGCAGCTAATAGAGCATGTTTCCGTTACAAAGAACCTCTCGATACCGTAACACTTCGTTATAACGGAAATTTCGTTGGAATGAAATTACGCTAATTTGAATAAAACGGCAGAAAGTTATAGTTATGCAGATTCGGCTGTTATTTTGAAATAAAACCACGTACAATGCTTACATATAAGAAAATTTCATTAACTACTGTGATAAGAAAGTTGTAATAAGTTGATTGCAATTCACGGAAATCAGCCAGAGAATTTTTTTCAAATTAATTTTTTTAATTCTGAAAAAAAAGTGACTTACCTCTTTAGGAAATATCAGCCTTTAGTGAATAAAACCCGAAGAAGCGAAAATATTTTATGAAATCTACGATTTTCTTCTGAACGGAGGGTGCTGTTGTACATGAGATACAGTGGAAGACATAAAACCGTTTTTTTTTTTTTTTTTTTTTTTTTTTTTTTTTTTTCTCCCAGCGCTGCTCTTTACATTTTGTACTGTGAACTCTTATGAAAAAATGAACTTTACAAAATACTCAGGAAAAATTGCTAAACGTTGGGGGAAATTTCACTGTATTACCCCAAACATGTGACTCCTCGGTCCATTTTGAAGACGATTTCTGTGCTGTGCTTATGAATTTTTTCTGAAAGTTGCATGAGACATGCAGCTTC
>JAWZYV010013806.1:0-180548 GCA_038373885.1 Cheiracanthium punctorium
ATTGAATCAGCTTAGATCACGATTGCATGTTCTATTAAAGTAGATTGTTTTAAGTAGACAGCTTTACGCTCACTTTCTAATCATGTCGAACACCCTCCTTCCCCCCAAAAAGAGCACTAGTGAATTTTCAGACGTCTGTTTTATGATTAAAGGATTCGATTTTCTTTCATTATTCGATTAGGATTGGATGATAACATGTCTAATTTCTTACGTAAATTCTTAATCCTTTTAACCCTTTGACGCGCAGTGTTCCCGCTCTGGGAACACCAAACTCTGACGTTTTGACTGTTGCCAGTCATGAAGAATAGATTTGATTTCTATAAAAATAGTTGCGGGAGACATAGCTCCACGAGAATCCTTTTCCCTTTTAGCACGTCATTTCCCGTAAAAAAATGGTCACGATTATTTTTAACAGCATTGACATCTGCTGAAAAATGGAAGAATGCGAGAACAGCTGGACAGATTGCCCAATGCTGAAAAAAGGGCAGCCGTTGCCATCGCTCGACTTAACTACCAGCAAGATGGCGGACGATCGAAACGTTCATCGCGTGCCACAGATCTAGAGACCCCTTTTTTGACGACAGCTGGCTGTGCTTCAGCATTGGGCAATCTATCCGGCTGTTCTCGCATTCTTCCATTTTTGCAGCAGATGTCAGTGCTGTTCAAAATAATCGTGACCATTTTTTTTAAGGGAAATGACGTGCTAAAAAGTAAAGGATTCTCGTGGGAGCTATGTCACCCGCGACTATTTTTAATAGAAGTCAAATCTACTCTTCGTGACTGGCAACAGTCAAAACGTCAGAGTTTGGTGTTCCCAGAGCGGGAACACTGCGCGTTAAAGGGTTAACTTTATCTTGCAATTTTTTCAAGTCAATTTTAATAACATTTAATTTTTCTATAAATTTTTCAATCAAAAAAGGGGGTCTCTAGATCTGTGGCACGCGATGAACGTTTCGATCGTCCGCCATCTTGCTGGTAGTTAAGTTGAGCGATGGCAACGGCTGCCCTTTTTCCAGCATTGGGAAAGGGTTGCGCCTCAAAGGGCTGAGGAGGTCATGCTTCAACACGGTCTGTACTGCCTGGGAGTCTCATTTACGAAGCTCTTTCTTAATTTCAACCATACATCTTTTAGTGCTCTTATACTACGCATAGCCATTAGAGATGAGTTCGGGCTCATTTTTTGAAGCCCGAGCCCGAAGACTTTTAATCCGAGCCCGCCCGAGCCCGAGCAATATTATTTAAGTCGGAGCCCGAGCCCGAAATTTCAGATAAAGATAAATAAAATTCAATAAAATTCAAAGTAGTAATTCTTTGATAGAATACAATAAATTTTGCCGTTTGTGCAAATTAAAGACAAATATATTGTAGTTGCAAATTTTGAATGCACTTTCTAATTCTTTATATCTTTGTTTATGAAATAATGTCCGATCTCATGACTCATTAAGCAATATAAGCCGTCGTTCTGAAATACCTAAGAGCTTCACGCGCCTTCTAGGCACCCGTGCCGCTATTTTTACTTTCCGAACATGTACGGAATGTTGTAAGGAAAGTATTGTAATCATGAAAAAATTCGACTTCGAGATTTTGGTGTATTGACACGTTTTGAGGTCTTCTGAATTCATTTATGCTATTTTTACGAGATGTATGTATGTATGTGTGTATGTGTGTGTGTGTGTATGTGTGTGTGTGTGTATGTGAGTGAACACGATAGCTCCTGAACAAGGCATGCGATTGAGCTCAAATTGGGTATATATGTTATAAACCACCGTCGCAAGACCGGTATTGATTTTGGTGTGTATAGGACTTACAGTTTTTCTACAGGGCTACGACAAAGATTTCTTTTACATTATGGCCTATGGAGGAAAATTCTGGAAAGTGCGCTAGCGTTTAAACGGTACATTCGATTGAGCTCAAATTGGGTATACATGTTATAAACCACCATTGTAAGACCGGTATTGATTTTGATGTTTATAGGACTTATAGTTTTTCTACAGGGCTACGACAAAGATTTCTTTTACATTATGGCCTATGGGGAGAAATTCTTGAAAGTGCGCTAGCGTTTAAACGGTACATTCGATCGAGCTTCAATTTGGTATATATGTTTGAATGATTCATCGATTAAAATTTATTTAAATGCTTGGTAATGATCTTAATCGTAAGTGTTCGGAAAGTCGAGTGGAGTCACTCCAGATTTTTTTCCATATCAATCACTTTTTAAAAATCTGTTTCAAAGAATATGTTCAAAAAAATAGAAATTTTTCACGAGCTCGGCTCGGGCTGAGCCCGTCTCATCTCTAATAGCCATTCTGTTACATTTATATACCTCGTGCGTCCCTCATCCAACCTTATTCGGGCACGGACGCAACTTTTTTTACACGCACGCGGAGGGAGACGCTTCCCGTCCGCGACTCCTTTTTGGACAACGCCTCGTCCTCACGCGTCTTCATTTAACCCCTCCGTCCCACGGTTCACCGCGTCTCCACAATGGGACAAGCAAGGTCAATGTCCCGCCCAGTACGGGGGGGGGGGCAAGAATCGGCAAAAACAACGCGGACACAGGTCATCGGACAATGGAATTAAAAAAAAAAAAAAATACAACGAATGGACCTCGACGAGGCTCAAGTTGAGCGTTTTGCATTTATTGTTGCTAACGTTATTATTATTACCATCGTCTTCATTACGACTCAGATTACAGAAGATAGTGGTGAGCAAGATGTGCGGTTATAGTTTCGGTATAGCGAGCTTATGGGTGATTCTGAAAAATTCTTTATAGTGAGATTCTATCACGACTGAATTGGCAATTGGTTTTTTTCTTTATTTTACTGTAGGAATATTCTATTCGTTAATATGAAATATTCGAAAACCTGAATTACGACTCAGATTACAGAAGATAGTGGTGAGCAAGATGTGCGGTTACAGTTTCGGTATAGCGAGCTTATGGGTGATTCTGAAAAATTCTTTATAGTGAGATTCTATCACGACTGAATTTGTAATTGATTTTTTTCTTTATTTTACTGTAGGAATATTTTATTCGTTAATATGAAATATTCGAAAAATTGAATTACGACTCAGATTACAAAAGATAATGGTGAGCAAGATGTGCGGTTATAGTTTCGGTATAGCGAGCTTATTGGTGATTCTGAAAAATTCTTTATAGTGAGATTCTATCACGACTGAATTTGTAATTGATTTTTTTCTTTATTTTACTGTAGGTATATTTTATTCGTTAATATGAAATATTCGAAAACCTGAATTACGACTCAGATTACAGAAGATAGTGGTGAGCAAGATGTGCGGTTACAGTTTCGGTATAGCGAGCTTATGGGTGATTCTGAAAAATTCTTTATAGTGAGATTCTATCACGACTGAATTTGCAATTGATTTTTTTCTTTATTTTACTGTAGGAATATTTTATTCGTTAATATGAAATATTCGAAAAGCTGAAGTGCATGAAAATATTTTACTCGTTAATATAAAATACTCGAAAATGGGAAGTTCGTTGTAATGGAGTGTTACTGTATTTTAATAACAATTGTTGACTCGTTAAATGAAATACAGTCGAACCTAGAATTAGCGAATGAATTGTGACCCACAATTCTGTTCGTTAAATCGAATATCAATTTTTGTAAAGAGTATGGTATAAAAATATCAATGCAAAATACCCTCAGATATTGATATGAAAAACAGAATGATTATAGTTTATGCGAGTTTAAAAATTATAAGTTACACGTTAAGAGATCAACTTTAAAATTATCTAAATTCTTTAATAAGAGTATGGTATAAAAATATCAATGCAAAATACCCTCAGATATTGATATGAAAAACAGAATGATTATAGTTTATGCGAGCTTAAAAATTATAAGTTACACGATAAGAGATCAACTTTAAAATTATCTAAATTCTTTAATAAGAGTATGGTATAAAAATATCAATGCAAAATACCCTCAGATATTGATATGAAAAACAGAATGATTATAGTTTATGCGAGTTTAAAAATTATAAGTTACACGTTAAGAGATCAACTTTAAAATTATCTAAATTCTTTAATAAGAGTATGGTATAAAAATATCAATGCAAAATACCCTCAGATATTGATATGAAAAACAGAATGATTATAGTTTATGCGAGCTTAAAAATTATAAGTTACACGATAAGAGATCAACTTTAAAATTATCTAAATTCTTTAATAAGAGTATGGTATAAAAATATCAATGCAAAATACCCTCAGATATCGATATGAAAAACAGAATGATTATAGTTTATGCGAGTTTAAAAATTATAAAATACACGTTAAGAGATCAACTTTAAAATTATCTGAATTCTTTAATGTTACTTGTTCTTAAAACTTAATACATAATACATACATACTTATTGGCACTTTGGAAAGAAATCCTTGATAGTGCTTTGTTTTGCCTTTCCAAACCTTTTTATCGATATTAATTTTGTATGCGAAAAATTCAAACTTTTAGTTTTATGAGCGAATTTTATTTCAGCGATTGTTGTTCGTTAAATCAAAGCTAAAAATTCATTAAATCAGAGCATTTAAGCACCCTTTCTGTCGGGACAGAAAAAATATTCGTTAAATCGGAGAATTCGTTAAATCAAAGTACATTAAATCGAGGTTCGACTGTATTCGTAAAAATGAAGTTGCTATAATGAGAAGTTATTATATTTTAAGAAAAATATTTAACTCGCTAATATAAACTATTCGAAAAAAGTGAAGTTTGTTGTAACGAAATTTTACTATATTTTAATAAAAATATTTTACTCGTTACTATGAAATATTTGAAAAACTGAAGTTTCTTGTAACGAGATATTACTACATTTTAATAGAAATATTTCATTTGCTTATATGAAATACAGTAAAACACCGTTTAACTGTTTCTCATTTATATACGACTTTTACATTAATACGTCGTTTTTGTAAAGTCCCGATCCATTCCTACTCATTTTAATAAAAAAATCTGGAGTGACTCCACTCGACTTTCCGAACACTTACGATTAAGATCATTACCAAGCATTTAAATAAATTTGAATCGATGAATAATTCAAACATATATACCAAATTGAAACTCAATCGAATGCACCGTTTAAACGCTTGCGCACTTTCAAGAATTTCTCCCCATATGCCATTATGCCATAATATAAAAGAAATTTTTGTCGCAGCCCTGTAGAAAAACTACAAGTCTTATACACACCAAACTCAATACCGGTATTAAGATGGTGATTTATAACATATATACCCAATTTTAGCTTAATCAAAGGTACCGTTTAAACGCTAGCGCACTTTCAAGAATTTCCCCCCATAGGCCAGAATGTAAAAGAAATCTTTGTAGTATCCCTGTAGGAGAACTATAAGTCCTATAACACACCAAAATCAATACCGGTCTTAAGACGGTGATTTATAACATATATACCCAATTTCAGATCAATCGCAGGTACCGTTTAAACGCTAGCGCACTTTCAAGAATTTCCCCCCATAGGCCAGAATGTAAAAGAAATCTTTGTCGTAGCCCTGTAGGAGAACTATAAGTCCTATACACACCAAAATCAATACCGGTCTTAAGATAGCGGTTTATAACATATATACCCAATTTGAGCCCAATCGAATCTACCGTTTAAACGCTAGCACACTTTCAAGAATTTCCCCCCCATAGGCCATAATGTAAGAGAAATCTTTGTCGTAGCCCTGTAGAAAAACTATAAGTCCTATACACACCAAAATCAATACCGGTCTCGCGACGGTGGTTTATGACATATATATCCAATTTGAGCTCAATCGAAAGCTCCGTTCAGGAGCTATCGTGTTCACTCACATACACACAAACACACATACACACACACACACACATACACACATACATACATACATCTCGTAAAAATAGCATAAATGGATTCAGAAGCCCTCAAAACGTGTAAAAACACCAAAATCTCGAAGTCGAATTTTTTCATGATTACAATACTTTCCTTACATGGTACATGTTCGGAAAGTAAAAATGCTTCGTTTATAAGACGCACAATTTCGGTAATTCGTCGTTTTTAACCTTCCTAAATTTTGAAAATTTTCTTCTCGGTCGTTATTTTCCTATTATTAGTAAGGATTTAGGGAAATCTTCTCTTAGATAGAGCATCTAATAAGGGATGTAAAGTGAGATGCACCTTTAACCACCTTCCTTTAAACTTGTATTAAAAGACTTCTTTTGTTTGTCAGAAAAAAACGCTTGAAAAGCACTTAATTCAACCCATAAGACTCTGATTAATAATCAAGGACCATTAGACGACCAGGAAAGATTATTTTTAATTAAAAGTCCATATGAACATAAATTACGTCATAACTGATATGCAGTGTTTAATAATTAAAGATATGCAGCATTTAAGATAGAGTACAATAAAGGTAGAATTTGTTTCCCTTTCATGATAAAAGTTTTATTTTTTATCAGGTTGTAACGAAAGTTTTCTGCCAAATCTGCTTGAAAAACTAAGTTCTAAATCCTTAAATAACTAACGAGTGGTTAATTACTGCCTACATCAATAGACCTGCCAGAGCTCTCTGCTTCTTGAATGTCATAGTCCTTGTTTCTGAACTCTCGGTACCAAACCTGCACAGTGTCACATGATGCAGCAATGATACTTATATAGCTACATATAATTCGTTGATATTCTGTAGCTGACTTTTTGCAACAAAACTGGAAGTAAATGATGGTTCTAATTCGCTAAAGTGATAGTTCCACTTGAGACACGTTGTATTTAATTTTTTTTTTTTTACAGATTTCACAACACAGTGTTATAAAGTAAGTCTCTTTCTTTCGTTTGACAAAATATGAGAAAGTACGCCAACGCGAAATGTGTGCTGACGATGTTTGCAGTGGCGGGAAACTTTCGTTACAACCTAATACAAGGCAGTTATTTTTTCATTGTATTAGCATCTGGCAAAAAAAAAAAAATAAATAAATAAATAAAACACCTTAAAATTGTTATATATACTCAAATTAACATTGGTAGAGTTAAACCTGTAAGTTGTTTATTAATGTTTCAGTTATACGTCCTTTCATTTATGCATCGTTTTAAATGGGTCCCTTGAAAGACGTATATAAACGGTGCTTTTCTGTTATTTAAAAAAGGGAAATTTGTCGTAATGAAATTTTATTATATTTTTATAGAAATATTTTATTTGTGAAATTTTATTCTTAAACAGTTTATTGTAACGAGTTTTTACTGTACCAAATTTTACTTTTGTTACAATCAAGTTGTAAGGAGATTTCACAATATTTCATTCGTTAATCTGAAACAATCGCAAAAATGAAGTAACGACGCTCCATTTCATTTTTAACAGAAATGTTTTGTTCATTAGTTTGCATTCGTGTTTAGTTTTTTGTAAAGAGTCTTTACAGTACCTTAAGTTTTTACTATATTTATTAAAAATTCGTTGTAACGAGATTTTACTATATTTAAGTACAGAAATATTTTATTCACTAATCTGAAATATTCATATAGGTGAAGTTCGACGTATATAGCTAGGGATAAGCACGGAGATGGAAAGAGAAATAGGATTGTGTGGTCTCTCAAACAGCTGCAAAGCTTGGTCTCGTCTCCCAAAACTCCTATACACTAAGGATTTAAATTGTCTGTCTCGTCTCGCATGAAACTGTAAATTCCTGCACTGCAAAAAGGTTGTTAAACTGACAGGAAAAACTGTCAAACAGGACACCAGTTTATTTCCGTATATTTTACAGAAGTCTTCGGCATTCTTTTTCGTATACGGAAAATTTCTCTAAAATAAACTGAGAATCTAAAATTTATGGAAGACTTCTGAAAAAAAAAAAAAAAAAAAATAATAATAATAATAATAATAAACTGGCTTCCTGCACGCTTAAATTTATCGATTAAAACTAACACTCTTTTATTGATTAAATTTCTTATCGGCTGATTTAAATCCTTTTACGCTAAAAATTTCCGAAAAATACTCTTTAAAGGCAATAATTTGTAAACTCCACTCCCCAATTTGCCTCAACGCTCCCAATTCGCTAGATTCAATTTAGCTCTATTTTCACCTAAATCTTGTGTATTTGAGAATTTCTCCCCCTCGAAAAGAGACCATATCGTATTACTATCACGTGACCAACGCTCTTCAACGGACAACGATAACGGAAGGATGCCCCACACCATAGTCACCTCGCGGGCATCGAAGTACAAGCATGTCGTTATCAAAATATGAATTAAAAGAATTTCTGAAGAGGATACTGGATACATTTTACTTAATGCTAAGTCCTTTTGCTGTGGGTGCTTACTTCTCAGTGTATTCTATTGTTATAATTTTATCTTGTATCCGAATACCAAATGCATCTTTTCATACTCAGAATTGTGAAATAAATTCAACCTAAATATGGAGAGGATGCTTTCGGTAAAAATTTCGTTTTAATGGACATAGTTTCTTAAGATTAGATTATTAAAATCTCGTAGCTGTTGTAAAACAAATGAAGTTATGATATCTTTAATCAAGTGAGTAAGTACTATTTTACCTTTTTCATGTCAACAAATTTGGTTGCTGTTTTAATTAAATCTCACAACTGGTTTAGCCATGTTTCCGTTTCTGTATTCTGACTGTACTGTGAATTCGTTTTATAACTAGAGACTATAATGAAATTATATTCTATTTATTAAAAAAAATACTTTTTGCATTAAGATATATGTAATGTGTATTAAGATATATGTAATGTATTTGCCTTGATTTAAAATTTATTTTCTCGGCTTATAATCATAGATTACAGCTCTGATAATATAAAATGAAGAAAACGAATAATTCAAACATTTTTAACTATGCACTATTTATCATTATTAATTATTACTCAACTTAAAATTGCACCGTGAACAATTAATGTCAGAAAAAGAAAATACTAGAAAGCACTGAGTTAACAGCCTTAAATAACAAATTGCAGTGTAATATATTAATCGAAAACAGCAAATTTTCATAAAACACCCTTTTTATAGCTTAAAATAATAATCTTAATTGAGTGCAGATATATTAATCAAAAAAGGAATGATTTTGTAAAAACGCTCATTCTATAGCTTAAATAATAATCCTAATTGAGTACAGTTATATTAATCAAAAACGGACAGATTTTGTAAAAACACTTCTCTTTTTTTATTATTATTTAGGCTAAATGGAGCTGTTGTACAATGCTCAAAAATGCAGAATTTTTCGCTCCATTAATTTTTCTCGATTAATGGAGCAAATTTTACTCAATCGAGAGAATGGCTATTTGAAGTCAAAAGTTGAGTAAAAATATACTCCGTTTGATTATTATTTTACTCAGTAGATTTAAGCATGTGGCTGACAATATTTTTCTGTAAATTTGGCAGACTTTTTTTGCAGAGTGTTTCACATCGCAAAATTCCTATACATCGCATAAATACACGATACTTTTTCTATTATTGGTACAGTCCTTTACCAATTTTGTTTAAACATATCTCTGAGCATTTTTATGATAAAAGGCTGAAATTTTGTCCATCAACTGATAAATGCATGGGGGCACATTTCGCTAGTTAGAATTTTTTCAGACTGGAGCTGTATAACAAATTAAATTTGGTACTTAGTTAGATTTAACCCCTTAAATTTTTCGCGAACACATTACTTCCTTATACTCCGTACAAGGAAGTAAAAAATGTATTAAATTGTACAGCTTATAGTCCAGACCGCTGTGTGATTTCGTGTTAACTGATTTTTCATGTTAGGTGTTTTCATGTTAAACGTATTTCACTGTATTTCGAATGTATCTAGTAATGGATTAATTCGAAAAGCTTCATTCATTCATGCCCATCACTATCTGAGGCTCTATTGTTACGTAAACCGCCGATTTCTATAAGCTCCGTAAGGTTTGTTTTTTTTTTTTTTTTTGAAGAAATGATTGTTTAAAAATTTCATCCGTTTGTAAATGTTATGTGGCAATAGTGTGCAGTGATAACCATGGTTCCCTAAGATACTAAGTACAGGCTCTCTGAAAAGCTTCGTTTTTGCGTACTAGCAATGTTTCGCCCTTTCGCCAATTCGGCGCTAGTACCTGACCTTATTAGAGTTGCCAACTATACCGGAGAAAAAGTGACTTAAATCAGTTAAAAGTAGCCAGAAATGGCTAAAAACGTTTTCAAGCTGAGAAAAAAATATAAAATTTCTTTGACGTTTTTAAGTGCTTGTGCTGCTGAAATATGCTTGTTTGCTGATGCTTTTTGAGTCATTTGGACTTTCATTTCCGATTTACAAAATACTTCCACGCTTAAATCTATTGATTAAAACTAACACTCATTTATTGATTAGATTTCTTATCGGCCGATTTAAATCCTTTTACGCCAAAAAATACTCATTCAAGACAATAATTTGTGAATGCCTCAATTCGCCCCAGCACTCCCGATCCGCTATATTCTATTTAACTCACTTTCCGCAAAAATCTTGTCTATTGGAGAATTCTGACTTCTCCCCCACGACCCATATCCTATTACTATCGCGTGACCCAGCGCTGTTAACGGATAACGCTTCATAGTAAAAAACGCGGGCATAGCTGTTTGTGTGTGTATTCGCTTGATAGTTTTATGTTATATCCGAGTACCAAATGCATCTTTTTCATATTCAGAGTTGTGAAATAAATTCAGCCTAGATATGGAGGAGATGCTTTAGGTAAAGATTTCGCTTAAATGACATAGTTTCTTACGATTGGATTATAAAAAGCTGTTGTAAAACAAATGAAGTTAGGATATCTCCACCCAAAGTGAGTAAGTAGTATTTTACCTTTTTCATGTCAATAAATTGGGTTGCTGCTTTAATTAAATCTCACAGCTGGTTTAACCATGATTGCATTTCTGTATTCTGACTGTACTGTAAATTCGTTTTATAACGAGAGACTATAGTGAAATTATATTCTATTTATTAAAAAAATACTTTTTTATAGTGTATTAAGATGTATGTAATGTATTTGCCTTGATTTAAAATTTATTTTCTCGGGCTTATAATCATAGATTACAGCTCTGATAGTAAAAAATGAAGAAAACGAATCATTCAATATATTAATCAAAAACAGCAAATTTTAATAAAACACCCTTTTTCTAGCTTAAAATAATAATCTTAATTGAGTACAGATATGCTAATTAAAAAAGGGCTGATTTTGCAAAAACGCTTATTCTATAGCTTAAATAATAATCATAATTGAGTACAGTTATTTGAATCAAAAACGGACAGACACTCCTCGTTTTTGATTATTATTTAGCCTAAATGGAGCTGTTGTAGAATGCTCAAAAATTGAGAATTTTTCGCTCCATTGATTTTTGTCGATAAATTGAGCAAATTTTACTCAATCGGGAGAATGGCTGTTTGAAGTCAAAAATTGAGTAAAAATATACTCCGTTTGATTATTATTTTACTCAATACATTTAAGCGTGTCGGTATTGCCAGTTTGCACAGATCTTTTTCTCTGGCAGAGTTGGTAACACTGATAGGGTCAGGTACTAGCGCCAAATCGGCGAAGGAGCGAAACTTTGCTCGTACACAAAATCCCATAGGCGAAACTGGTTTTCGGACAGCCTGTACTTGGTATCTTAAGGAGCCATGGTGATAATAAATGTGTCTCTCTATTCTAAAAAAAAGTAACGGCCGCTGCCGACGCCGCTGCTGTCAAGAGCTTGTTTGACTAAACCGAGAGGATTTGAATTTCGAGAAACATGTCCAAGGATTCGGAAAATTCAGAGGAACCATGATAAGCTGACTTAAATTATAAAATCGAATTATTTGAAAAGATATTAATAAAAACTGAAAAAATAAAACATAATGGTTCACAGATTTGGTTTAAAATCATTCATTCTTTTGCAACAAAGCAATTCCAAGTCTGTAGAATCGCGTGAAATAGACAAACATGAAGTACGATTACAGCAATTTTACGCCAAATTAAAAAGTATATGAAGTAAATAACTCAAAGTGTGTTACACAAAATTGACAATTTTCAAATAGTAGGTTCGCTTAGACAACAGGAGTTTAGAAGTAGCGATTATTCGTTTTTCCAAAACAGAATAACTTATTGTAATTGATTTTAAAAGCGCCATCTTGACATTAGGTACGATCTGGCAAAATGGTATCTTTCCAAGCAGAGTGAATCTAAACCGCGAGTTCAAAAATGTTAGAACCCAATATCTTGAAAATGAAAAATAATTAAAATGCAGATTATTTTAAAGCCTGTTCGGTCCAGCTGAAGTATTTCCTACCAGTGGACATATTTGGTGACGTTAACTATACCATTATAGCAGTTATAGTACACTTTGGATATTTGCCAGCTCGGCGAGAGGATATAATTCGAGGCCGGTGCGTAGCCAGGAAAATTTTTCGGGTGGGGGGGGATAGGAACTTATATGTGTATAAATAGACGGAATTTCATCACTAATCCAAAAATTTCGGGGGGGATATATCCCGATATCCCCCCCCTGGCTACGCCGCTGATTCGAGGTGATAAATACGCCAATCTGCAAAGGATTATGTATATGAAAATATGGATAACGGTTTTCCTTGAACCTTAAATGAACAGTAATTATAGGTTGTGAGCATGTGTAAATCGCCAAATAATGAAAAGTCGCCATGGGTGGCAAGCTATCCTAGCTGTTCCGTAGTTTTTTATCAAAGAAAACATATGAAGTACTGTTTTTTTAGAGCTAATTATTAACTATACATGCACGCAAGTCGCCAAATTATGAAAATTCACCATAATTGGCTAATACGCAAGGTGTTTCGTGGGTTTCACATAATTAAAAATAGTGCGAAATTTAAATTTTTTATGTTCCAAGCAACATGCATGAACCAAGCAATGTGTAGCTCGGTAACATTCTATCTGATCCAACCTTTGGGTTTTGTTTGTTGAAATTATGCCTTATTTACGAATAAGCCTTATTAGGGGCCGATTGCCTCATACGAAAAGCGAGAGTAGCGAGTCTAGGGGCCTTGTCCGGATACTCTCAATACCTATATATCGGTGATTATTATTTTTTTTTCTTTCAGGCTTACAAGAACTGCAAGAATAGCCAACTCTTCTCTATTTCGCAAAATCACTGGAAAAAGCAATAGCTGAAAAGTTATTCTTGAAATCCACCTCTCCAAAGCGTATAAATACCTCTTTATTATATAGACTCCGCAGAACTCCCCATCAGAACGAACATAATGCTAAAAAAAAATTCTATCACTATCGCGGTGACACTAAAAAGAGGACGTGTCACGTGTCCCTCTTGCCACCCCCCGGTTGGGCACGTGACAATTGCATTGTTCGCTGCGCACAACAAAAGGTGGGCCCATCCTGCCAATAGGAATCGCCCTGACCCGGACACGTGACACGCCTCGGTTCACGCCCACCCCCGCGCCACTGGGAAGCCGGCGGGGATGGGGGAGGATGGAGAGCACCTTTTTCGGGATGCGAGGGGATGCCCCCCCCCCACTACGAGAGAGAGGAGAAGTGGGTCCCCTCACTTGTGGCTTCACTGCAGTGACTCTCTTTCGGCAGGGAAAGTAGATGTACAGGTTATGTTGCGAGTAGAGTTTCGGGCAGTGTTATCAATTTAAGGGATTTGTCGATAAATTTAGCGAGTTTTGATTGTACTAGGGGTATACGGTTTCTACTTTGGGATTTTTTTGGTTGGAATACATGCATCGATTTTTTTTTCTCTGATTTGAGGACTTGTGATAAATTTTGGGTATTTAAAAAAAAAAAAAAAAAAAAAAATTAAAAAACGTACACTTTGAAAAACTGACCAATAGTTATACAGGAAAAAAAAAATGATGAAAATATTACAATAATTGAATAAAACGTTATGTACATAAGAAATATAGTTTAAAAATTAACGAATCTTCAGACATATCCATCCTCAAGCTTTTAAATGTTTTCCGATATGATATTTTTAATACTCAAGATATGCCGTGTTTATTTGCGTAATAGCGTGTTTATTCCGTTTGCGTAATGCCGTGTTTATTTGCGCACTTTTTTTGCCAAATTTTCATGGTGAAAGTCTAGGTACGACTATTGTGCGGGGAAATCTAATACGCATTGTAACCTCTAAAGCTAAAACATGACGGATATTATAATCTTTATAATCTGATATTATAGTCACTAATTTACCAAATGTTTCGAGATTAGGTGCCGCATATTAAATAATCTTTTCGTCAGTGGCACAGGCACTGTTTTTTAATAGTAATATTTTTATAGACATAAATGAAGGTCAAATACGTGACTGCGACTTTTATGCGGGGAAAATATTTTGATGATCTTTTCTTCAAAACAGGGGTGCGACTATTATGCGAGGGAGACTATTACGTGAGGGAGACTATTACGCGAATGAACAAGGTATTTATTTATTTATTTTCTATCAAGCATTATTACATATGAAAATAATTTGCTATAGAAAGAAATTTAGTTCTCGAAAAATAAGTATTAACGATAAAAGAAATTGTTTACACAATTGGTTCTTTCGAGAGAGAAGTGAGATTTTCAAACAGCTTGCTACCTTTTCAGGGCAATGTATGGTCCAACTTAATAAGCGACGGGGTGTGACTATTATGCGAGGGCAACTTTTACGCGAATAAACACTGTAGTATTCATATTTCTAGAATAGTACACTTTTTTGGTTTTAATTTTTTTATTATTTTTATTTTCTTTTTCTTTTATTTTGTTTTTGTTATTACATTGAAACATTTTGCGGTTTGGAGGAGGGGAGGGGGGGTTCAAAATCCCCCCAAAACTCTCAGTGACATAAATTACCTACTATTTGTAGAAATGCATTGAAAATACTACCACACTGAAACATTAAACTTGAAGCCCCTTCCCCTCAATCTTTTTTCAGGCCACAGCTCTATTTATTAATATTCCATTAAACAGCTTTCGTAGATTTATTAACTACTTTGGGCAATTATTGGTAAATATTTATGGTAGAGCATGGGCAGACAAATCAAAATCGTACTCACTTTTCAATTTTGATTTGATTTGATTTTGCGGTTGAGGCAAAGATGGCAGAAGGCGACCTGCCTAAAGCGGAGTAGTTGCTTTGTATGTAGGACTTTTTAAGCGGTTCTAACGCGCATTCACACGCTTAATTCGGAGGAGCAAAAATAATGATCAAAGAGGGAGTGATAGGGAAAATTGTTGGTTTCGTTCTTTTTTTCATCGAAATCCACAGTATTAACGCAAAAATGCTCTTTAAGTACTCTTTTTCCCAGAAACCCACACCCCGCTTCCTGTTTACCAAAATACTGATAACGTTCTCCCCGAATATTTCGCTCAGCGCCGCGACCGAAAAACGCTCCTTAAGGAGAAGTGCACTTTCAAGTACGGAAAGGATCAAAAATTCGCTCCGACTAATCCAATTTCGATCGTTTGAATTAAGCGTGCACATTACATCTGGAGAAAAGCGCCCGAAATTCCCGGCCGTTAGATCGACAGCTGCGTGATAGGCCAGAACGCTGAACCTTTACACTTCAGCCATTTACCATCTTCAGTGTCTTATTCAATTGGCCATGGTCACCCTGCGATAGGCCAGAACGCTGGGCCTCCACGCATCAGCCATTTACCATGTTCCGTGACTTATCCATTCAGCTATGGTGAAGGCTGTAGCCACTTTGATGAAAAATGAAAGTGAGACTTCTTTTACAAACAATCAGAATAAACCGTTTATTATTAGTGCTGCGTAAATCCCGAAACTGACTTGTATTTCTTAAGTTTTTAATGCTAGAAAATTGCATGCTTGCATCTATTGATTACAACTAACACTCCTTTATTGATTAAATTTCTTATCGGCTGATTTAAACACTTTTACGCCAAAAATATCCGAAAAATACTCATTAAAGACAATAATTTGTAAACTCCTCAATTCGCTTAAATGCTCAGGATTCGCTAGATTCTACTTAACTCCATTTTTCACTTAAATCTTGTCTTAAATCTTGAGTATTCTGAATTTTCTCCCCACGAAAATATATGTTTCTTACCATATCATATTACTATCATGCGACCAACGCTCTTCAACGGACAACCATGCCATAGTCATCTCGCGGGAATCGAAGGACAAGCATGTCGTTATCAAAATATGAAGTAAAAGAATTTCTGAAGAAGATACTGGATGCACTTATGCCAAGTCCTTTTGTTGTGGATGCTTAGTTATGTGTGTATTCGCTTGTGATAATTTTGTTTTATATCCGAATACCAAATGCATCTTTTTCATATTCAGAGTTGTGAAATAAATTCAGCCTAGATATGGAGGAGATGTTTTAGGTAAAGATTTCACTTTAATGACATAGTTTCTTACGATTGGATTATAAAAAGCTGTTGTAAAACAAATGAAGTTATGATATCTCCACTCAAAGTGAGTAAGTAGTATTTTACCCTTTCCTTGTAAATAAATTTGGTTGCAGCTTTAATTATATATCACAGCTGGTTTAACCATAATTTTCTGTATTCTGATTGTACTGTGAATTCGTTTTATAACGAGAGAATATAGCGAAATGATATTCTATTTATTAAAAAAAAAAATACTTTTTTATAGTGTATTAAGATATATGCAATGTATTTGCCTTGATTTAAAATTTATTTTCTCGGGCTTATAATCATAGATTACAGCTCTGATATAAAAAATGAAGAAAATGAATGATTCAATATATTAATCAAAAACAGCAAATTTCAATAAAACACCCTTTTTCTACCTTAAAATAATAATCTTAATTGAGTACAGATGTATTAATTAAAAAAGGGCTGATTTTGTAAAAACGCTCATTCTATAGCTTAAATAATAATCATAATTGAGTACAGTTATATTAATCAAAAACGGACAGACACTCCTCTTTTTTGATTATTATTTAGCCTAAATGGAGCTGTCAGGGGCGAAGCCAAGGGGGGGTTTAGGGGATCATACCCCCCCCCCATGAGGAATTTTTTGCCATACAAAATGTATATTCTTTACTCCCTCATCACACATATGTATGCATATATGTGACTTTCAGTAGTCATAACCCCACCCCCCATGAAAAATTTCTGGCTACGCCCCTGGGAGCTGTTGTATAATGCTCAAAAATTGAGAATTTTTCGCTCCACTGATTTTTGTCGATGAATGGAGCAAATTTTACTCAATCGGGAGAATGACTGTTTGAAGTCAAAAATTGAGTAAAAATATACCCCGTTCGATTGTTACACTGCTGGCCATCGTAAATGCAACACCCTGAAGGAAGCATGCAAATAATATGAAATTTACAACATGCATTAGCTGAGGTGAGATATGCAAATGATTAGAATTTCAGCGCAGACGCACATCAAGCGCGCCTGTGGCGCCACCTCAAAGCGCTATTTAAGGCTTGGAGATTTCGACGGTTTCAAGTACAGCAATTGTGTTTTTCTTGCTTTTTTTTCAAAAAAACGATAAATTATGCCTCGTAGGAAACAACGATCATCTTTTGATCAAGTATCCGAGTTTGACAGAGGAAGGATAGTGGCATACCGAGATTGTGGGTTATCTTTCAGGGAAATCGGTCGTCGTATTGGACGAAACCAAACAACTGTGATGCGGATATGTGATCGTTGGGTGCAGGAGGGTACGACGGACAGACGTGATCGACCGCATCGACCTCAGTGCACCACGTCACGTGATGACAGGCAGATTGTACGCATGGCAGTGACGGACCGCTCAGTCACATCACGAACCATATCACAGCAGATTCAGTCTGTAACGCATCATCCAGTGTCTGCGCGTACCATTCGACGTCGTTTACAGCAGAATGGTCTGTCCGCAAGACGTCCGTTGCTTTGTCTACCTCTGACGCGGAACCACAGACGTCTCCGCCGCCAATGGTGCGATGAAAGAAGGATGTGGACGACAGAATGGAATGAAATTCTCTTTACTGACGAGTCACGCTTCTGTATGCAACACCACGACGGTCGGATTCGAGTCTGGAGACACCGTGGAGAGAGGATGCTGAACAGCTGCATTATGCACCGTCACACTGGTCCTGCACCGGGTATTATGGTATGGGGCGGTATCGGATATCTCTCTCGCACTCCTCTAGTACGCATTGCCGGTACTTTAACCAGCCAGCGCTACATCTCCGAGGTGTTGGAGCCAGTTGTCCTTTCTTACCTTCAGGGCTTGCCAACAGCCATATTTCAGCAGGATAATGCACGGCCACACGTGGCACGCATTGTCCAAGGGTTCTTCGTCAATCACCAGATTGAATTGCTTCCCTGGCCGGCGCGCTCTCCGGATCTTTCGCCGATAGAAAACATGTGGTCCATGGTTGCTCAACGACTGACCCAGAGTTCATCCCCAGCTGTCACACCAGATCAACTTTGGCAACGTGTGGAAGCTGCTTGGTCTGCTGTACCCCAAGAACACATTCAAAGTCTCTTTGAATCAATGCCGAGGCGTGTGGCAGCTGTGATCTCCAACAACGGCGGCTACTCTGGGTACTGATTTTGGCAGGAACCACGCTTCATAGAATGCTGTAAATTTAATCATTTGTTACTTGGTCAACATGTTATCTACACAATAAATTTTGTTGTGATATCTCTTGTTTTTCTTGGTGTTGCAATTTGGGTGGCCAGCAGTGTATTTTACTCAATAGATTTAAGCGTGTGGGATACATAGAATGTAAGTCACATTTAAACTGTAATCAAGTTTCCCCCCATTGGTGATAAGGCACAGCGGCTGTATCCCTTTTGTGCCCAACACTGATTCCCCTGAGGTCTATCAGTAATCCTCCCCATTGTAACAAGCAGATTAAAATGAATCTCTGTCCATCTCTCCATCCATATAATCGCATTTGATCGGTAAAGTTAATACTTGATTCCGAGTTACAATTTTTTGAAGAAGGATAAGTATCGAATATCGGAAAAAAATCGATACGTTTTAAAATGTATCATATGATTTAAAAAAAAAAGAAACAAAAAAAAAAGTTACTTTTCACACCGATACTTGTGTATAACCATATTGTTTTATAAAGATATGTTTTTGTTGCTGTTGTTGGATTACGGCCAATTAGCTACATGTGGGCTCTAGGGGGTGGGGTGCTCTCCGTGGGGGACTTTCTAAGAAGTGCTAACCCATATTTACGCTTTCGGAGGAAACCATGCAGAAAACTCCGAGCGATTAGGTGGGCTGACGTGGCCTGGTTCTGAACCAGGCACCTTCCGTCTCCCATTTCAGAGGGCTCGGCCACTGGTGGGGCGCTTTTTTTTTCTTATAAAGATAAACCTGCTTATAACGATAATTTCTTTGGCCCCGAGGAAATTCTTATTTAATGTATTTTTCTACCTGTCTGCAGCGTGCTGCAACCACAGCACTTTTTAGATGTACCTATTTAAAACGATAATTTGAACTCTTACAACAACAACACAATTATCATATATATATGACCTGTATAAAACTGCTATAAAGTATAATTATCCCAGTAAATTTCTAACTTCCATTTTATATCCTCTATGTAATAAAAAAAAAACTGTATGTCCTAAACAGAATATTGGTTGGTGAGGATGGAGTTGGTTGTTGGTTCTTTCTATAATTAAAAAAAAAAAATCATAAAGTATATATCTATATATTTTATTATTAAAAAAAAATTCTATAATTAAGAATAGTTGATTACTGGTACTTTTTCCTTTTTTATGTGAGTCTGTAACCAATGAAGCCATACAGAGTACTGTTCTACCAAAATATTTTACAATAATATTAGCATAAATTGCAATTAATAAATGTGTATAATTATTATCAATATCATTACCGTTAAAATTATTTCTACAGTTTTTCTCCTTTTCCACAACTTCAACTAAGTACTTCTTAGCTACTGCAGCTAGTACTACGTTAAACGTAGGCTAGCTATACTAGTGTTATATTTATTTTATTATTTATTCATTTAATTATTACCATTTTTATTCTTTTTATCTATTCATTTAATTATTACCATTTTTATTCTTTTTATCTATTCATTTAATTATTACTTTTTATTTATTCCTTTCCTTTCCATACTTCCAAAATATTATTAATATATCATTTTTTTTCACACTCCATGGCATTACTTGTCTATTGATGGCATTAAGTCTTCTCTGATGGCAACATGCACTAATACTGCCTCCATTACTGAGCTTTGATCTTCTTGTCGGTCCAGTTCCTCGTTGTTTATTTCTAATAGCTACGGTCGCGCCCCCAAGTTACAAAAGGACCCTAATTTTGGTCAGGTAACATGCAGAAAACTAGCTATTATTGTTTTTCTCGATTAAATTGAAATGTGTGTGCGGTGGCGCCTGATGATAGAGCACACCATTTCAATTTTCCATTCCATTTTCCGTCTATTTGTGGATACATGTGATTAGGCTTAAAAAGCCCACCAGTTCTAATTTGGCGCTTTATATCCAATTTATCCACTCTTTCATTGCCTTAAAAGGCTATATTTAAACACTTATCCGGTATAAGCTCGTTAATTGGCACCATGTGCTATCTACATTTTTATTTTTATATTTTTTTCACTTTATCAATGGATTATCTTGGGATTTCACTTTACGTAAGTAAGCTATTATATATATATATATAACAGCATAAAATATAACAGTTATAAGCAAGAATTAAAAACCACATTTTGAAAAGATAATAAATAAATAAAAAAAAATTAATAAAGACTAAGCCAAATAAAGATATATATATATATATATATATACGCATCTTTTTTATGGGGGTGGGTGGGTTGACGGGGGAATACTATTAATGATCCAGAATGTATGATAAATAAAAGATTACGTTGTGGGAGTAGAAAAAGTAAGCCCTTTCAGTCCTAAGGCGCCTTGTACTTCTAAGACTAGAAGTCAATGCCCGTTATGGAGGATATTACAACGGGCGCTAGAAAAAACATTTGACGAAACCATGTCTACACTCAATCTGTTTAATCTTCGTCCATATAAAATAAATAACTTCATATTAAATTTTTATTATGCACCCAAATCGAGTTTCATGCTCTTTTGGAAACGCGCGGAAACTTTTTCGCTTTCGAACGATTTCGTTTGGTGCACTCAGCCCCTCTTATATTATTGCCAGCAGACGATCCTTTTAATGAAAAAAAAATCAGCTTTGTTATTTGGAAAAACTATTTTAAACGAATTGAAATCCCAATTGTCTATCGTCGTTTTCACTTGAAACAGCTTATTCTGTCACGCAAATGATTCACTTTTTTATTCTCGGAAGTAAAATGAAGGTGAAAAGAGCGAAAAATCGCTTAAAAATGAGGGAATCGGTGGATTTTCAGATTTTTACAGGAGCACAGATTGTTTTTTTTTATATTTTTTATACATAATTATGAAAATTTTTAAGCGGATAGTATAAATGGTGTATGTTATTACACCTTTTCTGTTTTTTAATCCTTTTAAACTTTTTAATCTTTTTGAACATTTTATAATCTTCCTGGAGTAATAGCGGCAAAATATTTATATTGAAGTGGTTCCCCGGAATGGTTTGTAGGGATCAGCGCAACTATAAAGTAGGATTTTGATGTGTCAAAGCTAATAAAAGTCTTTAACCCTTTGAGGCGCAACCCTTTCCCAATGCTGAAAAAAAGAGCACAGCCGGCTGTCGTCAAAAAAGGGGTCTCTAGATCTGTGGCACGCGATGAACGTTTCGATCGTCCGCCATCTTGCTGGTAGTTAAGTCGAGCGATGGCAACGGCTGCCCTTTTTTCAGCATGTGGCAATCGATCCAGCTGTTTTCGCATTCTTCCACTTTCCAGCAGATGCCAGTGCGGTTAAAAATAATCGTGACCATTTTTTTACGGGAAATGACGTGCTAAAAAGTAAAGGATTCTCGAGGAGCTATGTCACCCACAACTATTTTTATAGAAATCCAATCTATTCTTCGTGACTGGCAACAGTCAAAACATCAGAGTTTGGTGATCCCAGAGCGGGACCACTGCGCGTTAAAGGGTTAAATCTGTAGCAGTGTGGCGTAAAACATTCTTTGAAGAAAAATTACTTCTTTTGTAATTCTGTAAATTATGTATGTACATTTTACGCATATTTTTATGCATATTGTTAGTAAAAATTACATCTAATGCACCTTATCGAATCGTAAAAGAAAGTGCAATTTAGTAAACTCAAAATCAAAGGATGGTAATTAATGTGTTACCTATATACGTTGAACTTTTATAAAAAAAAAAAAAAATTCATCAACCGAACTTCTTCAAAGACAATTTACAAGTCGTACAAATTGATGATGGGAGTTTTATTTCTGCAAGGGAAATATATTTTATTTTTATTTTCATAATTAGAGAACACTTTTAATACGCAATAAATACCAAGGATGTAGCCAGGAGGTGGGCCACTACAAGTGGCGAATCCAGGTGGTCTCACCCTCCCCCTCTCCAAAAAAAAAAAAAAAAAAAGTTACAGTACAATCCTGATAACCCGACATATGGAACCAGACAACTGCCAGATTACCAAAAAAGGTTTACCAACACACTGTTTGACTGCATTTGGCATGGAATACTGACAATCTGCAAGTAATGGTGAATCCAAGTGAACCGGTCGAGGAGGTGGGAGGGGGTGAAGCGAGTGGATATTGTAGACTTTTTATTATTTACTAGCTGATTCCAGACAGCACAGCAAACTTGCATCAAACTTGCAGCAAGCTTGATTTATCAAGTCAATAAGCTTGAATTAAGCTTGAAAATTCCAATCGTGTAAACTTGATGCAAGCTTGAATCAAGTGTTCTAGTTTACACTTGCCCAGCTTGCATTAAGCTTGACATTTCAAGCTTGAATCAAGCTTGACATTTCAAGCTTAATTTCAAGCTTAAAAAATCCCCCCCCCCAAAAAAAAAATTTAAAATACACGGGGCGCCCGCTGGATAACGCGCCCCACATAATTTATTTTTCCGCGCATTTTCCCCCTCTACGCTGAAATTTCAATTTAATTTGTTTCCATCGAGTGTTCGTCGCTGGGATAGAACCCGGGCCCTTTGGCTTCGCAGTCGAGCACGCTATCCATTCCGCCACCGTAGCCTTGTGCAGCTATGACTAAAGTTTGAAGTGACTTACCACGCTGTTTTCTCTCCAAATTGATAAGTGGGTGATGTGTTATTTGTTTCTTTTATTTTTCCATGGGATGCATCAGAATTAAAATAATGCATCAAAATAAATTAAATTAAAATCAAAAAACACGTTTTAAAACTTTTAGTACCGCAACACTCATGAAGCAATACTGCTGGCCAAAATCGAGACAAACGACTGATTTTGAAATCAATTTCGTAGTATAATTGTATTTTATTTTGAAGAATTTCCATATTTGGAAATATAGAATGGGTTTACTTAACACAAATTTTGTGTTAAGTAGTCTGAAATGAAAGAAACAGATAGTTAAACGTTACTTCGAAATGCTATATCACAGTTGCTAACATGAATGGAATATAAACACTTTAGTCATTTTTGTAAATATTTCTTAAAATAACAAATAATTGAAAAATTTTGCTATTTTTTAACGCTAAAAATTCTCTTTACAAATGTGGTTATTTTCCTACATATTGGTATGCTATATCGATATAGAGCATTTCGAAGAATTAAAAATAAGTTTAAATTAATTTATACAAATGTAAATTTGAATTATTTTCATTGTTCATACTTTATAATTAAAAAAATTATTTAACTTCTGAATTTTTTTTTATCCTTTGTAATTTTATTTTAAAATTACAAAAGTGTAAGATGTAAGATTTTTGGACCCTAAAATCTGTAGGCCCTGGGCAGTTGCCCCGTTTGCCCTTCCGGTAATATGGCACTGGTAATATAAAATAAAACACATCTTTTACGAACTTTCAGCAAATATTAGGACGCTAGACAATTAATGTCCATTCTCTTTCACAGATGGCGCCATCAACGCTCCTTTAAAAAGGAAAAATCACGCGAGTATCAATTTTCAAGCTTAAATCAAGCTGTATTTAAACTTGACAATTCAACTTGACTCCTGCAAGCTTGCTGCCAGCTTAGAATGAGTTGAACTGTCGAGCTTGCATTAATGCGTTAAATTCAAGTCTGGGGAAGTGCCCGTCCTTGACGGGTTAGTGAATGTAAATTTCCAAAAAGCAAGAACTTTCGTCAGCATTGTAGGAGTACATAGAATGGATGTAGTATGTTGCGAAAGTAAAGAAAGCGAAGTTATAATTTTTATGTATTGTTAAAATATTACAGGTTAGAGAGTAACTAAGTAATATCATTTCATTCGCTTTAGGCGTAATTATGTGATGCGCGAAGGAATATTTACGCATATTGAAATAATTTTCGCAAAATCTCAAAATTTAATCAATTTTTTTGAAAAATTGGAAGCCTAGAATTTAAGTTGAGTGACAACCTATCATGTCACCCAAATTCGTTTCATTCCCTGCAGTCTTTATTTCGTGATGCTGGAACAAATTTTCAGCATTTTAGAACGATTTTCGCAAAATCTCAAAATGTAATCAAAATATTTTAAAAATTCAACGCTTATAAATTAAGATTAGCAACTACCTGTCATATCACTAAATTTCGTATCATTCGTATTAGTCGTTATTACGTGATGTTTGAAGAAATATAAACGTATTTTGAGAGAATTTTCACAAAATCTCAAAATCTAATAAAAATGTTTAAAAAATTGGACTCCTATAGTTTATGTTGAGCAACCATCTATCGTGTGACCAAATTTCATATCATTCGCTTTAGTCGTTATTACGTGGGAACAAAAATTCACTCAGTTTTAAACGATTTTCACAAAATCTCGAAATCTGATCGATTTTTTTTTAATTAGATGCTTATAGTTTAAGGTGAGTGACCACCTATCATTTCACCAAATATCATTTTTTCACCTTTGCAGTTATTACGTGATGTGCGAACACAAATTTACGCAGTTTGAAATGATTTTAGCAAAATTTCAAAATCTAATCAAGATTTTTTTTTAATTCGACGTCTATGTTTTAAGTTGAGTGACTACCTATCATGACACTCAATTTCATATCATTCGCTTCAGTCGTTTTTACGTGATGCTTGAACACAAATTTACGCAGTTTGAAAGGATTTTCGCAAAATCTGAAAATCTAATCAAGATTTTTTAAAAATTCGACGCCTATGTTTTAAGTTGAGTGACCACCTATCATGACACCCAATTTCATATCATTCGCTCCAGTCGTTTTTAAACAAAATGCTTAAACAAAAAAAAAGCGCCACGGACAGAATGACAGAATGACTGACAGACAAACTTTTTTTTTTTAGGGTCGCATCGGATTCTCGGGTGCTTGAAACGGATTGAAATCGCAAAATTTTTGAATTCCAAGAAATGTACAGACAAAAGTCTAATTTTATGTATATTGATATTACAAATTAAAAATCTGGTTTGCGTTATTTTAAATGAATAAACTGATTCGTTTTAAGTTTGAAAATATCATCATCGCAGTAAACAAATCGTTATTTATTGAAAACTGCGTCTGAATAATTTAGCGGCAAGCGCACATCTTTCTGGCATCCCCAACGACTAATGGACTGAGTCGTTTCCCTCTCTAAACCGTATGTTTATGTTTCTATCTAATCGGTAGTCAAACAGTATCTTGTTTTTGACACAAACTTAAAGTCGCGAGTTTCCGTTCGGTCGACATCGTAGTACACTAGAAAAATACACTACAAAATACATTAGGTAAACTAGAAAACAATATGACGAAAGAGAGAGGGAGGCACAAGAACGGGCATGCTTGCTTACATTCTTGAGGTTCGGCGGATATATAGACGATATGACGTGTGTTTCCCGTGAATGCCAGATTATTGAACGTACTACTTCCACATGACGTATCGCGCACGCAAAGTTGAGCTGAGCGAATTTCGTGCAGTTATCTCTACCTCAAGTTGAATTTTTTTCGGTGATTATTCCTTGATGGTGTATGTCCGATTTCGGATTTTCCTTTTTACTTTCCGAACATGTACCATGTAAGGAAAGTATTGTAATCATGAAAAAATTCGAATTCGAGATTTTGGTGTATTGACACGTTTAGAGGGCTTCTGAATTCATTTATGCTATTTTTACGAGATGTATGTATGTATGTGTGTATTTGTGTGTGTGTGTATGTGTGTTTGTGTGTATGTGAGTGAACACGATAGCTCCTGAACGGGGCATGCGATTGAGCTCAAATTGGGTATATATGTTATAAACCACCGTCGCAAGACCGGTATTGATTTGGGCTACGACAAAGATTTCTTTTACATTATGGCCTATGGGGGAAAATTCTTGAAAATGCGCTAGCGTTTAAACGGTACATTAGATTGAGCTCAAATTAGGTATATATGTTATAAACCACCGTCGCAAGACCTGTATTGATTTCGGTGTGTATAAGACTTATAGTTTTTCTACAGGGCTACGACAAAGATTTCTTTTACATTATGGCCTATGGGGGAAAATTCTTGAAAATGCGCTAGCGTTTAAACGGTACATTAGATTGAGCTCAAATTAGGTATATATGTTATAAACCACCGTCGCAAGACCTGTATTGATTTCGGTGTGTATAAGACTTATAGTTTTTCTACAGGGCTACGACAAAGATTTCTTTTACATTATGGCCTATGGGGGAAAATTCTTGAAAATGCGCTAGCGTTTAAACGGTACATTAGATTGAGCTCAAATTAGGTATATATGTTATAAACCACCGTCGCAAGACCTGTATTGATTTCGGTGTGTATAAGACTTATAGTTTTTCTACAGGGCTACGACAAAGATTTCTTTTACATTATGGCCTATGGGGGAAAATTCTGGAAAGTGCGCTAGCGTTTAAAGGGTACATTCGATTGAGCTCAAATTAGGTGTACATGTTATAAACAACCATCGTAAGACCGGTATCGATTTTGATGTGTATAGGACTTATAGTTTTTCTACAGGGCTACGCCAAAAATTCCTTTTACATTATAGCCTATGGGGAGAAATTCTTGAAAGTGCGCTAGCGTTTAAACGATACATTCAATTGAGCTTCATTTCGGTATATATATTTGAATTATTCATCGATTAAAATTTATTTAAATGCTTGGTAATGATCTTAATCGTAAGTGTTCGGAAAGTCGAGTGGAGTCACTCCAGATTTTTTTTTAAGTGATCAGCATCGTGACCTTTACCAATGCCATAGGCTCAATGAGCGCGCGGAGCGAGCAATTGAGAAATAGAATAATTCTTCTATTATCTCCATGGAAAGTTAACGGAAGCAGGTTTTTCGGTGATTGTTCCTGCGGGGTCGACCCGATTGGTTTGATTTCAGGTTTGTACCTTGCCACCATTGGTACCTATAACCATGCCAAATTTGAACTAAATCGGTCGAAGCGGTTTAGGAGGAAAAACGTTACATTGAAATGCCTGAGCCTAGAGCTGAGCGTAGTAAGCGAAGCTCAACCAGACTAATCAACCGCCAAATTTTTCCAACTCTACCCTTGAATGTAAGGAGTAAGAAGGCGCTTGAGTTGTACAGCTCATCTGAACTTATCTGTGAAAAAAAATTGGTGCATGATATACAAAAAGGTCGGCCTCCACTGCCGTAACAAAACAAGCAGTTGGATTCCGCAGTCGTTTCACATTCAGTCGCAGAACAAATCAATTTCAGTCCAAAACTTCAGACAATGGCTCCGCAAAATCCAGGTACTAACGAACAACAGCAAAAGACCTGGAACCTCGTCAGATTGCCGTTACGTATACGGTTTTATCGCCCCCGGATCAGTCCGCTGTTAATAAATACCTTCAGTCTGAGTGTCGCGACATCATGGGTGGCTTCCCGCAACACAAGGTGGTGGCTGTGTGTGCAAAAGCGAACGTTCAGACACGACGAATCTTCGACGAGACGAGTCAGCACGATGCCTGGAGGAGATAGGTGCTTGCACAACCAACCGCGCATATTTCCGTCGAAAGTTTATTTGGCCGTGTCCCTTATCTCCTGGAGGAAGAGGTTGGGTTGAGTTGTGTTGCATGAAAGCCTCCCCTTCTCTCTTTGAAGGAGGCAGTTGTTAACAAGGCGAAAATGCGCCCTTTTAGCAATGTGTTAGCAAGTTATGGAGGGCTTTCGAAGTTTCAGACGTCTCGTCTGAAAGACGTTTTGAGGATTCTTGGAGATGATGAGAGAGATACGGAGATTTTTCTGAGTTTGGTAAGAGGCGCGCATGCGTGTGGCGAAAGCAATTCATTGATGATTCCGTGGTGTTGGAGGAGAAGGTAATAGTATCTTTTCTGAGTATGTTGAAGTTTTCTTGAATGCAGAGGCGCATACAATTTCTTTCTTTCTTTCTTTTTTTTTTTTTTTGGGTGGTGGAGGTTCTAAGTGTGTAAGACTTGTTAAAAAATAGTCAACACAGGATGGAAAATTGAAAAAAGTGACCTAATTCTTAGTTATTTTCAATGAGAATGTTTTCCCGTGTCGTAATTTTAAGCAGGGCCCTATCCTATTTTTAATCCTAAATATTAAATTTAATCTCGTACTTCTTTTCTTTTTCTTTCTTAAGGGGAGAGTTTATTCTTTCAAGGCATGAAATCTCAAAAAAGTACTTTTTCTTCAGAAATTTCAGAAAAAAAAGAAGTATTAAAATGTTTTTTTGCAGGGTGATTGCATAAGATGCTGTTTAGTATACTACTAATAAAATTTTTTTAAAAATATACAATTTATTTATTACTTAAAAACTCATAAATATAACTGTGTTGGTGGGTGAATGGAATAGGTTTCATGAGCCACTAATGGCCCTAGGGGCAGAAATCGTGTATCACTGACTTTAATCAACGATTTTTTTAAAAATGAGTTCATTTAAATCATGGTCAAAATCACGGATTTAAACCACCGACATCCTTGTTTAAAAATGTACTGCCTTAGGAGTTTAATATTTATGAAGCCTCGGATATATTTTTCTTGGACAATATAAATCGGTTAATTTTCCCCAAAGCTGAAAAATATTTCCGGCACACTTTAGGAGCTATGAAAGTTGCGTATAACGATACTGTAGGAACCTGAATAAAATATCATTATAGACAGCTTATCGTTGTATAAAGGTTGAGATTTTGCACATTATTTCACGCTTAAATCTACTGAGTAAATTAATAATCAAACGGAGTATATTCTTACTCAATTTTTGACTTCAAACAGCCATTTTCCCGATTGAGTAAAATTTGCTCTATTAATCGACAAAAATCAATGGAGTGAAAAATTCTCAATTTTTGAGCATTCTACAACAGCTCCATTTAGCCTAAATAATAATCAATGATTAAAGAAGAGCGTTTTTACAAAATCTGTCCGTTTTTGATTAATATAACTGTACTCAATTATGATTATTATTTAAGCTATAGAATGACCGTTTTTACAAAATGAGTCCTTTTTTGATTAATATATCTGTACTCAATTAAGATTATTATTTTAAGCTATAAAAAGGGTGCTTTATGAAAATTTGCTGTTTTTGATTAATATATTGAATGATTCGTTTTCTTCATTTTTTATTATCAGAGCTGTAATCGATGATTATAAGCACAAGAAAATAAATTTTAAATCAAGGCAAATACATTACATATATCTTAATACACTATACAAAAAGTATTTTTTTTTAATAAATAGAATATAATTTCACTATAGTCTCTAGTTATAAAACGAATTCACAGTACAGTCAGAATACAGAAATGCAATCATGGTTAAACCAGCTGTGAGATTTAATTAAAGCAGCAACCCAATTTATTTACATGAATAAGGTAAAATAGTACTTACTCACTTGACTGAAGATATCATAACTTCATTTGTTTTACAACAGCTATGAGATTTTTATAATCCAATCGTAAGAAACTATGTCCATTAAAACAAAATTTTACCTAAAATATCCTCTCCAAATTTAGGTTGAATTTTTTTCGCAACTCTGAATATGAAAAAGATGCATTTGGTATTCGGATATAAAATAAAATTATCACCAGGGAATACACCGAAAAGTAAGCATCCACAGCAAAAGGACTTAGCATTGAGTAAAGTACATACAGTATCCTCTTTATGAATTCTTTTAATTCATATTTTGATAACGACATGCTTGTTCTTCGATGCCCGCAGTAAGCCACGATTCTCGCGTTGTGACTAGGTACCGTTATCCGTTGAAGAGCGTTGGTCACGTAATAGTAATAGGATATCTTACCAGGCATTTCTTTTCGTGGAGGGCGCGGGGGGGGGAAGACAGAATTCTCAAATAGACAAGATTTAAGTGAAAATAGAGCTAAATAGAATCTAGCGAATTGGGAGCATTGAGGCAAATTTAGGAATTTAAAAATTATTGTCTTTAAGGAGTATTTTTCGATAATTTTTAGCGTAAAAGGATTTAAAGGAAATTAAATCAATAAAGGAGTGTTAGTTTTAATCAATAGATTTAAGCGTGCTAACAAAATGTACAATGTACAATCAAGCAAAATTTCACTGTATACACGCTTAAATCTATTGAGTAAAATAATAATCAAACGGAGTATATTTTTACTCAATTTTTGACTTCAAACAGCCATTCTCCCGATTGAGTAAAATTTGCTCAATTCATAGACAAAAAATCAATGGAGCGAAAAATTCTCAATTTTTGAGCATTATACAACAGCTCCATTTAGGCTAAATAATAATCAAAAACGAGGAGTGTCTGTCCGTTTTTGATTAATATAACTGTACTCAATTATGATTATTATTTAAGCTATAGAAAGAGCGTTTTTGCAAAATCAGCCCTTTTTTAATTAACATATCTGTACTCAATTAAGATTATTATTTTAAGCTATAAAAAGGGTGTTTTATTAAAATTTGCTGTTTTTGATTAATATATTGAATGATTCGTTTTCTTCATTTTTTATTATCAGAGCTGTAATCTATGATTATAAGCCCGAGAAAATAAATTTTAAATCAAGGCAAATACATTACATATATCTTAATACACTATTAAAAAAGAATTTTTTTAATAAATAGAATATAATTTCACTATAGTCTCTCGTTATAAAAAGAGTTCACAGTACAGTCAGAATACAGAAATGCAATCATGGTTAAACCAGCTGTGAGATTTAATTAAAGCAGCAACCCAATTTATTGACATGAAAAGGGTAAAATACTACTTACTCACTTTGGGTGGAGACATCCTAACTTCATTTGTTTTACAACAGCTTTTTATAATCCAATCGTAAGAAACTATGTCATTTAAGCGAAATCTTTACCTAAAGCATCTCCTCCATATCTAGGCTGAATTTATTTCACAACTCTGAATATGAAAAAGATGCATTTGGTATTCGGATACAGCATAAAACTACACGAATACACACACAACTATGCCCGCGAATACACACTATGCCGGCGTTTTTTACTATGAACCGTTATCCGTTAACAGCGTGGTCACGTGACAGTAATAGGATCGTGGGGAAGAAGACACAGACAGAATACTCAAGTAGACAAGATTTTTGCGGAAAATGAGTTAAATAGAATATAGCGGATGGGGAGTGCTGGGGCGAATTGAGGCATTCAAAAATTATTGTCTTGAATGAGTATTTTTTGGCGTAAAAGGATTTAAATCGGCCGATAAGAAATTTAATCAATAAATGAGTGTTAGTTTTAATCAATAGATTTAAGCGTGCACCTATGCAAAAGTTTTTAAGAGGGGCTAATTTACGAAAAAAAGCTCATTTTACCTATCCAAAATGTATAATGAAGCAGAATGTTACGCTTTAGCAATGTCTTTTTTTGGAGGGGAGGGAGGGGCTGAAACACCCCCAGTCCCTCCCGTGGATTCGCCACAGAACTCATACCTGGCATGCGTTCAAAAGCCACTGCAGTAGAAAAGAAACTCATCTCATGCGAAAAAGGCCACTATGCAAAAAGTAAAGAAAAAGAAAAAACTGGAAAACTCACTTTTCCGGACATCCACTCCGGGAGCAGTTCCTTTTCCCGATTCTGCCGAGCGGGGGGAGGGGGGATGCAGCTTTACGATGCATATGAACCAGGAAGAGGAAGGAAGCGGCCTCTCTCCGGTATTTCGGACCTGGAAAAGAGGAGAAAAGGAGAATCGGGTTATACTTGGTCCCTGTATAAAAGTACAGGAAGGAAGGACAGTGACATAGATTCCATTCCGCCCATCCGTCCGTCCGACCTGGCGCTCTGTCGGAAGTGTGTCCTTTGCAGGAAGAAAGAGGGGGGGGGGAATACGGAAAAGTTTCTTAACGGGAGATGTTCGTTTAATTGCATTTTTTTTTCTTTTCTTTTCTTTTAGAAAATAAAGCATTCACAAGAAAAAGAAATGCACTTTAGTAAATCTGAGATGGTTTTTATACATAGTGAAGCACCGTTTGTATGTTTTTCAAGGGACTAAGGGAAAAAAAACGTATAAATGATGAAAACGTATAAATGAAGTTCTTAAAAGTACGTACATTTTCACTATAACCAACAATAAAAAATCAGATATAAATTAAAATATTACATCTTATATTACTACATGATAACAAAATACACCAATATATATGTAATACTAACAGTTTTATTCTGAATTTAATGTTCAGCTATTCATATACATTCGGCATGTACAAAATATTTTGTAATTTTCTACTTATGGCTGTTTGTGAATGCACAGAAAAAAGTTCATTGTAGATAGTTAAAAGTGCTTGTTTAACATTGTCATTTAAATCGCTGGAAATTAGATATTCTTTCATAAAGTTAGAACCTACCAAAACTTATTGAAAACTTTTGCTTCACACATTTTCTCCCATCTTCAGTTCTAAAAAACGTATAAATGAAGTTTTCTATTTCAGGAAAACGTCTAAATGAAATTATTTAACGTTAAAATGCAATGCATTCCGCCCGGACCATTCAGAAAAACGTATAAACACCGTGAAACACATAAACGGTGCTTCACTGTATATTTCTGTGCTTCCGAACAATTCTGAGCTTGTATGTTTCGTGCTTTAGTCTGTTCTACCTGAAGAGAGATAGAACAGACTCTTGAACAGCTTTAAAAGCAAGTCGATGCTAAACAATCAAAACAAGCTAAACAATCGAAAAGATTAATAATGCTTCTTCACCCAATGCTCTATGGACTAAAACTAGCAATGAAGATGCATGTCTCATGCTCAGAAAAAAATTCAAAAATCGCCTTCGAAAATAGGTCGAAAAGTTACGCGCAAGGGCGGATCCAGACTGAATTCTCAGAGGGGAGACATTGAACATTTTACGCAGGTCTATAAATTGTTCAAAATGCAAATTGAACGTGTGGACGTGCGTATGTGAATTTAAAGTTTCTAAACAAAATTTCGGAGGGGCCATGGCCCCCTTAGCCCCCTCACTCAAGCCGCCCTGCCCTTGGTTACGCGTTTAGGGAATTATTGCGAAATTCCGTATGTTTAGCATATATTTTCCTGAGTGCTTCATAACTCTTACAGTTTCATTGTTTTTAACAGATCACAGTACATCTTGGAAAGAGACATTCTAAATTTTCCTAGTCCCTAGCACAATTATTTTTTTTTTTTTTAAGCTGTTTAAATGCTGCATAGTTACCGAAAAGAGCAGCCTTAAGGCAAAGCTACTGGGCTATTTTCCTAGTGGGCGGGGATTATTGGCTTGGGAAGAAGAATTTTTAAGGGGTTCTAACGAGCATTCCCGTCACATCTGGAGAAAACTGCCCATAGCTGAAGATCTTTACATAGATAGCCAAGCGGTAGGCCAGAACACTGGAACCCCACACTGTAGTCATCTATGTTCAGCGTCTTATCCTCTCGGTGGAGTCCTGATGCCCTGATATACACGGGCAGAAAGTGCAAAAAGAGGTCCAAAAATATAATAATCTAAGGTTTTCTATTTCAGTGCGGCAGCAGATCGGTCGATTAAACTCGGTTCCCGTAAGAATGCTAAAATTGAAGAAGCACCGGCTTCTTCTTTTCTTGCATATGGGAGCTTCAGCACTTCTGCTTTAGAGCATTTCGTAGCAACCAAAAATCCAGATTAAATGGATAGAGGCAGTTTCTGCCAAGCGTGTTCATTTCTACCGCATTCAGGAGCCGACAGATGGCAGCACTATCGATCGTAAGCGGGGGGGGGCTTCTTAATTTTGAAGCAAATACCAAGCAGAAGAAATTTAAGGCTTACTTTTGCCACCCCCAGAGGTACCGTTTTGTAAGGGAACTTGGAGGGCATTGCGACCACGACAGTTTAACGTGCCCCAGTCATCATAGCGAGCACGGAGGTCTTCGGTTATTCCCAGAATCGAACTCAAACCTTTCGGCTGCGAGACAGACTCAGGGCCATCGTGATTCTACCGGACCTGCTTGTGCACTCCGAAAGAGGCCTGCAGACGTTTCCTCGTTGTTTAGATTTGGTCGTTAGATGACGTATCTGTTGTTGTTGTTGCTTATCCTCTTTAAAGATCTGACATAAGTCAGATCAACTCCAATAGATTTTTGAACGACAGAAAATCAATAACTAAAAGGGGAGCAGGCGTTAAGTCCTCCTTAGAAAGTCCGACGCAACTCAGTATGTGCTCTGGAGAAGCTGGATGATCACAGCATTTCTTGCAAGTGGGGTGGATTTTCTTGCCATGTTCATACGAAAGACACTTAAGGTGGCCACTTTTAAGTCTAGCAAGTGCAGTCTGGGAGCCACGATCACATTTAAATTCCAGAAGAGAGCCAGTGGATGTTCCGGTGTACCATTGGTGCGCAGGTGGAATGCGCCAAATTGAATTTAATTTAGATTTTTCATTTGAGTGCAGTTCTTGGCAAAGGCGGATCCAGGGGGAGGAGGGCGCAGGGGGCGCGCGCCCCCTCCGAGAAAAATATATTTACACTAAATAAATGGGGCTTTCACCAATATTGAGTGTTCTTTACGCTAGATAAAATGAGTATTCACGATTTGCGCCCCCTCCGAAAAAAGTTTCTGGATCCGCCCTTGGTTCTTGGTGAGTAAGCGAAACACCAGTGGTCGTTTCGTCCTCACTGCCTTCTTTGGCCAATCTATCTGCAACCTCGTTACCACTAATGTTTACATGTGATGGGATCCATTGGAGATGGATGCCGTGGTTCCGAGAAAGTTTCTTTAGTTTGAGCAGGATAGATATACTGGTTTCATCGCCTGCAGAGGACCAGTCACTAAGATGTTGAAGTGCACTGCGGCTGTCCGATAAGATCCAAACTTCACCAAATTCATAATCAATAGTTAAGATAGCGTCAAGTCCAACATTTATTGCAATTAATTCGCTCCTGAAGAAAGAACAAGTATCAGGGTTTCGCTGTTTTAATGAAGTCTCAAGATGAGGAGTTCTAATATAAATACCGCTGCCAGTACGGTTTTCTGTACGGCTATCATCAGTATAGACCTGCACTGCATCTTTAGGAATGCGACTAATGATTTCCAGGGCCAGCTGCCGAAGATGGTCGTCAAGATGAGTTTGCTTGTTTGCAGTGGAATTCAGATCAAAGTGGAAGAAAACTTTTGGCATTCCCTCTGAGGGATCAATACAAGATCTCAAAGATTGAGGTTCAACCTCACGAGAGATCAGGTTTTGAGTTTCCACCAAACTAAAAGGGCTGAATTTCTTTAGTCTTTGATTATTATGCCAGGTGTGCAGATACAAGGAAGTACGATGCCATAGTAGGGAGCCATAGCTGTAAATTTTATTAAAGTATTTTACCAAGTTAGCTCTTCTTCTAAGATGCAGTGGTTGTAAGTTGGCTTCAAATAGGGCTATACCAGAAGGGCAGCTATTTTTAAGTCCGTGAACGATTTGAGCGGCACTCAGTTCAGACGCGCAGGAATAAATAGGGTAGCCATATTCCAGAATGGGCCTTATAAGCGAAATATGTGTGGCTCTAAGAGTGATTGCATCAGCTCCCCAATACCTGCCAGCTAGATATTTAAGGATGTTAAGGCGCTTACGAACCAGGTGGTTAATATGCTTGTTGCTGTTGAATTCAGGATACAGGATGAATCCTAGATACTTGGTATGTTTTTCATAGTTGAGAGGCTGGGTATCAAAATACAGTTTTGGTTTGTAGTTGTATAGATGTTTATTAGTGGTAAAAAAAGTCACAATTGATTTAACTGGGTTGAAAGTCAATTTGTGTTCTGTTGCAAAATCAGAAAGTGCAGTCAAAGTGGAATTGAGGAGTGTTTCAATGTTAGTCACGTCAGTGCCTGACTTCCAAATTACAATATCGTCAAATTCTGATCTCCTCTTCTCGATTCCGGCCAAGAATAGGGAGAATAAGTAGGGCTTAAGACTGATCCTTGAGGAACGCCCTTTCCCAGTCTAAAAGGATCCGAAAAAGTCTTGTAGATGACGTATCTAAGTGCTGGAACCAATAAGCGAGCATCCGTAGGCCTCTTTGGATGACACATCGAAGTGCACAAGCAGGCCCGGCAGAATCACGATGGCCCCGACCAACGCCTCTCCCAACTGGGCTACCGCGGCCCCAAGCACCGGCTTGGAAAGTACTCATGAGGATGAACTGCTCTCTCGACCGAGTCTGCTGTGGACCGTGTACGCTAAAGAGAACTGATGCACGTAAAATCTGCCGTGGCTTCAGCCTCCTTCCATGTTCAAATGATACTTCTAGGTACTAGTTCTCTCCTCTGGAATGGGTTCAAAATTAGGAGAACACTCATAGTGATCAACGTTCATCTGCCTATTTAAGCTTTTTCTCTCAGTCATATCTTTGATATGACAAACATCTACACTTGTTGGTCATCTGTATCCCAACATGCATAGATGTTGGTCATATAATGACCAACATTTTCTCGTAGTTGTCAAGAATATAAGTAGGCCGCTGACCCGGCCATTAGAAATAGGAAAACAAACGTTTATAATTTCTATATGTGTGTGTGTGTAAATGTTTTATTAGTTCCATTCTCTTTTTGTTGTTGTTGTTGGGGGGGGGAAGAGAAGAGGAGGGCGTGGCACAGTATTTTATCGGATCCAGATGGGGACGCTGGTACCTGTACTTCCCGACAAATGAAGGTCTCACCATGGCACAGCGGTTATGTCACTGAAAATGGTAGACTGCCGACGTGTTAAGGTCCCGGGTTCGAATCCCAACGCGCGGTTGTCGATCTAACAGTCTGGAGTTTTGGTAGGTTTTCTCCAGATGTAACGTGAATACGCGTTAGAGCCCCTTAGAAAGCCGTCCTTCCAACCCTCCCCCCTCGATCCTTGGCAGATCGCCCCAGCGTAGTGTTGCCATATTCACACAAACACCGAACTCCATGCGAATGAAGTTAAGACTATAAACGATTAGCCTATTTTGTAAATTAAAATGGATTTTTAAGAGGAAGGCGACTTAAAAATTGTGCGCCCGCCAAGAACAAAAAAAAAAATTGATCCGCTACTGATGCAGTTATATATATAAAAAACAATATGCGTATTTTAAATATTTGATAAATTTCAGTTTTAACACGCTTAAATCTATTGAGTAAAATAATAATCAAACGGAGTATATTTTTACTCAATTTTTGACTTCAAACAGCCATTCTCCCGATTGAGTAAAATTTGCACAATTCATCGACAAAAATCAATGGAGCGAAAAATTCTCAATTTTGGAGCATTCTACAACAGCTCCATTTAGGCTAAATGATATTCAAAAACGAGGAGTGTCTGTCCGTTTTTGATTCATATAACTGTACTCAATTATGATTATTATTTAAGCTATAGAATGAGCGTTTTTGCAAAATCAGCCCTTTTTTAATTAACATATCTGTACTCAAGTAAGATTATTATTTTAAGCTAGAAAAAGGGTGTTTTATTAAAATTTGCTGTTTTTGATTAATATATTGAATGATTCGTTTTCTTCATTTTTTACTATCAGAGCTGTAATCTATGATTATAAGCCCGAGAAAATAAATTTTAAATCAAGGCAAATACATTACACATATCTTAATACACTATAAAAAAGTATTTTTTTAATAAATAGAATATAATTTCACTATAGTCTCTCGTTATAAAACGAATTCACAGTACAGTCAGAATACAGAAATGTAATCATGGTTAAACCAGCTGTGAGATTTAATGAAAGCAGCAACCCAATTTATTGACATGAAAAAGGTAAAATACTACTTACTCACTTTGGGTGGAGATATCCTAACTTCATTTGTTTTACAACAGCTTTTCATAATCCAATCGTAAGAAACTAAATCGTAAGAAAAAAAGGCCGATAAGAAAATTAATTTAGGTAAGAGAAATCTTTACCTAAAGCATCTCCTCCATATCTAGGCTGAATTTATTTCACAACTCTGAATATGAAAAAGATGCATTTGGTATTCGGATATAACATAACACTATCACCAGCCACCGAATACACACACAACTATGCCCGCGTTTTTTACTATGAACCGTTATCCGTTAAGAGCGTTGGTCACGTGATAGCAATAGGATATGGGTCGTGGGGGAGAAAAACAGGAATTCTCCAGTTAGACAAGATTTTTGTGGAAAATGAGTTAAATAGAATATAGCGGATGGGGAGTGCTGGGGCGAATTGAGGCATTCACAAATTATTGTCTTGAATGAGTATTTTTTGGCGTAAAAGGATTTAAATCGGCCGATAAGAAATTTAATCAATAAATGAGTGTTAGTTTAAATCAATAGATTTAAGCGTGAAGACAAATTGACTGCAAAATTAAAGATTAAAAAAATTAACGGACATTTACACATAAATAGCAGTTATGACATTCCACAAAAATGTCAAAATAACAAATAGTGCTGGAAAGCGTTGAGACAAAGAGTTTTTGGAAAAAAAAGTTAGTACGCAGCTATCTCAAAATGGCATATATTCAACTGAAGCGAACAGATTCGTTATCGTCTGCCACTCCTTCAAATCCATCACGAAACTATTTGTGTGTGGCATCTTCCAGCGAACAAAGGAGCCCTTTGAGAAAGCTCAGGGCCCAAAACGATGACGAGGGTTCGTGTGCGGGTCCCGAATTCTGGCGAGTTAATGTTTCGGATCCGAAACACCCAGTTTGGCACAGAAGAAAATGAATCTAGCATTTCCCCACTCAGTTAAGAGAATCAAAGTCACCGAATCTGGTGTCATTCGTGTGCCTTGTCTGCAGTGAACTGTCGGGTAATTTTTAGAAGGAGAAAGATGAATCGTGCTAATCGCATCGATTATAAGACACTTTCCAACACTAAAGTCATTCTTGCGCCAAGTATGGGATGTATCATCGACATCCTTTTAACCCTTTGAGGCGCAACCCTTTACCAATGCTGAAAAAAGGACAGCCGTTGCCATCGCTCGACTGAACAACCAGCAAGATGGCGGACGATCGAAACGTTCATCGCGTGCCACAGATCTAGAGACCCTACGTGTGCGGCACAGCCAGCTGTCGTCAAGAAAGGGTCTCTAGATCTGTGGCACGCGATGAACGTTTCGATCGTCCACAATCTTGCTGGTAGTTACGTCGATCGATGGCAACGGCTGCCCCTTTTTTTCAGCATTGGACAATCTATCCAGCTGTTCTCGCATTCTTCCCTTTTTCAGCAGATGCCAGTGCTGTTAAAAATAATCTTGACCATTTTTTTACGGGAAATGACGTGCTAAAAAGTAAAGGATTCTCGTGGAGCTATGTCACCCGCAACTATTTTTATAGAAATCAAATCTATTCTTCGTGTCTGGCAACAGTCAAAACGTCAGAGTTTGCTGTTCCCAGAGCGGGAACACTGCGCGTTAAAGGGTTAAGAGAGTCAAATTAGTCACCGAATCTGGTGTCATTCGTGTGCCTTGTTCTGCAGTGAACTCTCGGGACATTTTAGAAAGAGGATGATGAATCGCGCTAATCGCATCGATAATAAGACAATTTCCAACTCCAACGTCATTCTTGCGCCAAGTATGGGATGTATCATCGACATCCTTTTAAATGAATAGCAGCAAGTATGGATCGTTTATATACGAGTTGATCAAAAAACTTTTAAATTCATTAAAAAAATCTTTAAATTCATTAAAAGCGAGCAAATAATGGTTGAAAATTGCGGTTTGTACAAATAGGTTTAGAGCATAGGTTCCCAGCCTTTTTTGAACTGGTGCCCCGTTTTCTAGTGACTATTTCAATACCGCCCCCCCCATCCCACTCCAGAGAAATAAGAGCGTACATAATGCATGGTGAAAACAAGAATTAAATAAAAAAAATTACTAATAGATAGAATATTGTTGGAATTGAAACTCTACTGAATTTCTTCTTTTTAAAAAAGAGGAATAAAAGTTTTAGAGAGGTCCCAGCAAACACACACACAGGTTCTCTGAACGTTTATTAACGTTCAGAAAACCTGTGTGGGTTTGCTGGGGTATCTCTTTCTCTCAACAAAGAAGTCTCATATCGAAATATGTGAATGTTCGAACACGTGACAAAAATGAATTAGAGTGATTTTTAAGTCTTTTTTAGACTATATTTGGTCAATCTTCCCACGCCCCTCCGTGCCATATCAACGCCTCCTAATTTTCTCTGGTTCTTTTACCGCCCCCCTGAAAGCCTCAAACGCCCACAAGGGGACGTTATCGCCCACGTTGGGAACCTATGGTTTAGAGGGTGATCACATTTTTTTTTTTTTAATGACAAGAGAGATTTTAGTTTCAAATGTTACCGATAGGTGACGCTGACATGCACAGTGGGAAGCAAGTTTCCAATTTAAAAAAAATCCGAAACCTCTCTAACCTTATCCATGCAAACCGCAATTTCGTATCGTTATTTGTTCTTTCTAAATGAATTTTTAAACTTTGATGCACCCAGGATGCGTCGAAAACTCGTGAAACTTCAAAAATTCATTAAAAAAGAACAAACCATGATACAAAATTGCAGTTTGCATGTAAAGGATTAGAAAGATTTCGGATATTTTTTAAATTGGAAACTTGCTTCTCTTTGTGCATGTCAGCGCCTCCCACCGGTAATAATTGGAACTACAAGTTTTCTTATTAAAAAAAAAAAAAAAAAAAAAATCTGATCACCCTCTAAGCCTATTTGTGCAAACCGCAACTTTTTATCATTATTTGTTCTTTTTTAATGAATTTTTAAAGTCTATGTGGACTTTTTGATCACCCTGCGAAATACGCTTCCAATGGATTAAACTCGCTAAACTGCTATACACCGTAATGTCTGAAATCGTTTTGCATGCGCTCCTGTAGAACTGTAAATGATACCGACGCTATTTTCGATGGAGTTTTATTTTAGATTTAGTTTTACTAACTTTATTTTAGCTTATTTACTCGTACAACGAAATCTATCCACCATCATTTTTAATTTAGGTGAACTTTTTTTACAGGATTTTCTTTCACACCGTATTGCACGGAATCTATCCACCTTGTAAAAAAGAGAATCCAGTGTACTTCATATACACTAATTGTAATATGCCCATTGAATAACAGTGGGGTTTGACAATTTTTTGCTGATCGCAAGCTGGGTTCAGTTTTGGAGATTTGTTTTTTGGCAACAAATCACCAAAAAGGCAAAATTTGGCGACATATACCACGACCACCGCCGCTAACCTGACAATCCTTTATAGGCAATGGTTTCAGAAGATCCACTTCCCCATTATTTATACTGTCTGAAAAGAATTTGCCGTTTCGCCCTATACAACTCGCTTAGACAAAAACCGTGTTTGAGCTCTAGTACTAATAAAATAAAATAAAATAAACTTATCCTAATAAATAAATAAAGATACGAAAGCATGAACATGTAAAAGTAACGAGGACATTTCTGCTTGGATGGCGAAAATGTGTTATAATTTTTTAAGCCTTCTAACCGAAAGCTTAAAAGAAGAGCTGATCCGAAAGCTGAATGTCTCTAGGAAATCCTCTCTGAATATTATTTATTTTATTTAGAATTTCTCAGATTATTTTAGATCACACAAATCTGTTTAGCTGCGAAAAACTAGCTCAGTATAGATATGTGTTTTAACCCTTTGAGACGTAACCCTTTCCTAATGCTGAAAAAAGGCCAGCCGTTGCCATCGCTCGACTTAACTACCAGCAAGATGGCGGACGATCGAAACGATCTAGAGACGCTTTTTTGACGCCGCTGGCTGGCACAGCTAGCTGCGTCAAAAAAGTGTCTCTAGACCTGTGGCACGCGATGAACGTTTCGATCGTCCGCCATCTTGTGTGGTAGTTAAGTCGAGCGATGGCAACGGCTGCCCTTTTTTCAGCATTGGGAAAGGATTGCGCATCAAAGGGTTAAAAATCGCATATAATAATCCGGTTTGAAATAATCAGTATTTGGTAAACAGGAAGCGGGCATGGATTTCTGGAAAAAGAGTACTTAACCCTTTGAGGAGCAACCCTTTCCCAATGCTGAAAAAAGAGCAGCCGTTGCCATCGCTCGACTTAACTACCAGCAAGATGGCGGACGATCGAAACGTTCATCGCGTGCCACAGATCTAGAGACCCTTTTTTGACGACAGCTGGCTGTGCCACAGCCAACTGTCGTCATTTCGAGCGATGGTAGTTAAGTCGAGCGATGGCAACGGCTGCCCTTTTTTCAGCATTGGGAAAGGATTGCGCATCAAAGGGTTAAAAATCGCATATAATAATCCGGTTTGAAATAATCAGTATTTTGGTAAACAGGAAGCGGGGCATGGATTTCTGGGAAAAAGAGTACTTAACCCTTTGAGGAGCAACCCTTTCCCAATGCTGAAAAAAGAGCAGCCGTTGCCATCGCTCGACTTAACTACCAGCAAGATGGCGGACGATCGAAACGTTCATCGCGTGCTACAGATCTAGAGAGCCTTTTTTGACGACAGCTGGCTGTGCCACAGCCAACTGTTGTCAAGTCGAGCGATGGTAGTTAAGTCGAGCGATGGCAACGGCTGCCTTTTTTTCAGCATTGGGCAATCTATCCAGCTGTTCTCGCATTCTTCCATTTTTCAGGAGATGCCAGGGCTGTTAAAAATAATCGCGACCATTTTTTTACGGCAAATGACGTGCTGAAAAGTAAAGGATTCTCGTGGAGCTATGTCACCCGCAACTATTTTTACAGAAATCAAATATATTCTTCGTGACTGGCAACAGTCAAAACGTCAGAGTTGGGTGTTCCCAGAGCGGGAACACTGCGCGTTAAAGGGTTAATGGATAGAGTAATGCAATCAAATCGTTGTAACGAAAATTATCCTTGTACAGAGCATTATAGCTATTGAGAACTGCTCAATCCGAAGGTGAATAAATAACTTGGAAGTAGAAAAAAATATCGTAAAAGAAGGAATCATCGTTATCTTTATTTCTCGTTTCGCAACCAGCGTATCACAAACTAAGCCTTAAAAAGAAATGAAACAAATGAACAAACATAATTCTGATATTTTTTTCTCATTTTAAGAAAAAATGTTTTACTTTCATTGATTTTGATTTTTTTTTTTTTTAAACCGTACTAGTAAACGTATAATATTTTCGCAAACTCTTGCTTTTTTCGATTTTTTTCAGTGAAACAGAACTTTGGGCAAATGTTTGTGTTCTCAAAAGTATAAAAGATGTAATTGACTTACTTAGTTCTCGAGAGAAAAAGAACATTTCAAATTTTTGGGCTCTTCTTCTTCTTTTTCTTTTCTTATAAGTATTAGAAAGGACTCATAAAAGTCGATTTAGAAAAAAAAAATCTAAGATAAAAAAGAAAGATAAATCATATCCGATTACAAGACACTTTTCAAAGCAATATTTGCTCATGTATATCAAAGAAAAGAGGGTAAAGTTTCTCATTATTGTGGATGATAATTGCTTCTCGTTTGTGGTCAGGGCCCTTGCTAAAAGGGGAATAGGGGGGAGCAGAGGCGCAGAGAGCCAAGTCGGGGCCCCGGGGATAAAATCTTTGGGGTCCCTTTGCTATCCAGAAATCCTTTTGATGTCGTATTAGATCAATCATTTATACCTTATTAAAATTGGAAAGTTATTAATAGAATTAAAAAGTATTAATTTAAAACAGTATTATACTTTAATAAACATCCATGCTCTAAAAATATACCAACATTTTGTTTTGAAGGTTTCGTCACCTCCATAGAGAAACTCTATTTGAAACATTAACATTTTTGCATGGCAAGTTTCCACAGTATGAGTAAAAAATTAATATTTTTATTCATACTTCCATGCAAGCAGGCATCCAAAAAAGTGGAAATTTCAAAATTTCTCATTGAAAGTCTTGATCTTTAACATTTTTTAAGGAAAATTCAAATTTTCGGAGGCTGGGTGGCCCATAGTCCTCTCCTCTGGCTATACCCTTTCTTCTACTATTTAACAATGTGTCTCGGGGAAAAAATGATTTCTTGTTAAATAAATCCTTTCTACTTTTAGTCATGGCAAACCGTTGAATAATACCGTCAATGTTTACTTTTTCTTGCAAAAGAAGGCTCAATCACTAACATTCCTCGGTTTTGTCAAGTGGGTGGTTTATGCTCTAGCTGGCTTTTTGTAATTTCATTCAAAAATTAATTTGAAACATCCGGGGACTTTTTTCGGACTTTTTTTTTCACAAAATTGACAACACACAATTAAGTATCATATAAACAGCCAAAGTGGGGGCCCTTCACAAGCTGAGGCCCTGGGGATTTTTCCCCTGCTCCCCCTCCCTCTCTGCGTCACTGGGGGGGAGTCTCTCCCTCGATTTCCCCGTCGAAATTGGTGAAAACATTTTAACGGAAACGATCATTTACTTTCTGTTTTTGGTACACTTGGAAAAATTACTCAAATCCAGCTGGCAAAAGTAAAAAATTTAGTTATATAGTCCCCCCCTCCCCTAAAAAAAGTCCCAGCAATGGCTCTGTTTGTGGTTCTTTGAATGAATGATACTTTAGTAGCTCAGCGCTATGATTGCGTAAGTTGGAGTTCGGATTTTCTTCCCAGATAGTTAGCATTTGTCTGCGTATTCCTTCATTTGCTGCAATAATGTCGTAAATCGACAATCACTCTTCTTCAGGAAAGAAGTTCGGTGAGAGTGAAAAAAATGTATACCACCTCATCCCCCCTAAAACTGTGGGGAGTGTCAATTTTGAGGAAGTTGTTTTAGGAAGTCATGCAAATTTTTAACAGCTTTAAAAAAAAAAATCAATTGCGCCAGAGACTCGAAAAAAATTTAAAATGTCACGTTACAAGTTGTACTAAAAACTGTTAAAAGCATCAAACCCGTAGGAGTTGTGAGGAAATACTCAGGAAAATATGTTCCGAACAACGCGACGGTTGCAAAATACAGAGTGTCACCAAAAAAGTGGTAACGGGCTTTAATTCTTTAGCTATTAATTGGGTAATGTAAAAAAGGTTCAAAATAAGGTCGGAAATAAGACCCCGTTAAGAAAAACATTCCTGCCGTTCATTTACAAAAAAAAAGTTACTCTTTTTAAATTTGTATGCAACACTCGTCACGTTTAATTCAAAGGAGCGCAAATAATGATCAAAGACGGAGTGAAAGGAAAAACTGTCGGTTTCGACCATTTTACATCGAAACCCACAGTATTAACGCAACAATGCTCTTTAACACTTTGAGGGGCAGTGTTCCCGTTCTGGGAACACCAAACTCTGAAGTTTTGACTGTTGCCAGTTACGAAGAATAGATTTGATTTCTATAAAAATAGTTTCAGGTGACATAGCTCCACGAGAATCCTTTACTTTTTAGCACGTCATTTCCCGTAAAAAAATCGTCACGATTATTTTTAACAGCACTGACATCTGCCGAAAAATGGAAGAAAGCGAGAACAGTTGGATAGATTGCCCAATGCGGAAAAAAGGGCAGCCGTTGCCATCGCTCGACTTAACTACCAGCAAGATGGCGGACGATCGAAACGTTCATCGCGTGCCAGAGAATCTACAGACCCTTTTTTGACGCAGCTGGCTGTGCCGCACAGCCAGCTGCCAGGGTCTGTAGATTCTCTGGCACGCGATGAACGTTTCGATCGTCCGCCATCTTGCTGGTAGTTAAGTCGAGCGATGGCAACGGCTGCTCTTTTTTCAGCATTGGGAAAGGGTTGCTCCTCAAAGGGTTAAGTACTCTTTTTCCCAGAAATCCATGCCCCGCTTCCTGTTTACCAAAATACTGAATATTTCAAACCGGAATATTTCACACCGCTCAGTGATCGAAAAACGCTCGTAAAGGAGAAGTGCTCTTTCAAGTACGGAGAGGATCGAAAATTCACTCCGACTGATCGAATTTCGCTCGTTTGAAATAAGCATGATTTTTCAGCAATGGGAAATGGTTGCTCTTTAATGGAAATAATGAATGGAAATAATAAATGGAAAACTGAAATGCCGCTTCTGATTTAAAGTGTGCTAGTGTTTAAAACAGTTCAAACTGAGTACGTAATATTATTATGGGTAACCGTCACACAACTTGTATAGATTTTGGTGCAGGTAGGACTTACGGTTTTTTTTTATAGGGCTACAAAAAATATTATACATTGCGGCCGATACCCTCAAATTATTTGAATTATTTGAATTATTTGAAGCACTGGTGTCTGAATACTACATCCGATTGACTTGAATTCAATTTATTTAAGCGCTTGGTAAAGATCAAGCGATCGGGGAGTCAAGCGGAGACACTCCAGATATTTTCTTTTCTCTTTAAACATGCTTGGATACTTGCTTCTTGTCCGTTACTGTTACTCTGATTATCGTTTAAATTGATTTTGAGAACTCAGGAGCGTAGCAAAATAAGTTTCTTTCTTTATTTTTTCTTTTTTTTATAAAAACTTTTTTAACTAGACTTTTTTTACTAGGGTGCTTATTCGTTCACGCCCAGATTTTGTCTACGCGACTTTGTAGACACAGTTTGTAGACATGAACTGTCCCGGTGAAAATCTTCTCAGATGTGTTTGCCAGATAACGCGGAGGTTACGGGGGGGGGGGATTAAAATCTTGAAAGTCGCACAAGGTTTGTCATTTTTGATAATGGATCGCCAAGTTTGCTGCCAAAAAATAATTTCTAAACCGAACCAAGCTTGGCGATATCTTCCGAATTTGGCTAGAAACTAGGAAAGTACAGTTAGAATATGCCTGGCGAAGATTATAAAATAGTGTTAGTAGGCGATTTTAATATATATTTCAATTGCAAAATACGCGTTTTATGAAACAAGAAAGAGAAAAAACATGGAACACTCGTGGAATATGATGCCCTTTCCAAACAGTATTTAAAAGGGTGAAGTATATAGTTGGAATATGCTTGGCGAAGATTGTAGAACAGTTTTAGTAGGCGATTTTAAGATATTTTTCGCCCTTGTTCCATAAAGCACTCCAATGATGTGCTTTATGGAACAAGGGAGAAAAATACGGCACACTCATGAATAATTATACACTTTCCAACTTAATGGAATAAGGGAAGGCGATATGGAAGACGCATGGATTATGATACGCTTTTAATATATAGCACTTTAGTGCGTGTTTAAAATCTGAGAGGGTTTCTGGTTTTTTACATTAAAATAAAAAATATTCCCAGTATGTTTAGATCAATTCCGGAATTAAAAAGACAACATATTATGTTGATTTGTGATTATTTGCTCGCTTCGGTTATTTGCTCCCAAAGGCAGGGGCGTAGCCAAGATATCGGGATATACCTCTCCCCCCCCCCCGAAATTTTTGGATTAGTGATGAAATTCCGTCTATTTATACACATATGAGTTCATATCCCCCCCCCCGAAAAATTTTCCTGGCTGCGCGTCTGCCCAAAGGCATGGGGGTGGGCCGGTTGGAGTTCTTAAGTACCCCTTTTCCTAGGAGCATGTTGATTTCAATGTTTTGTCTAATGTGTCATGTTAAACGGCAAGAGTATCTAGAAAAGCCGTATTACTGTAATATATTTCTAGGGCGATCTGAGTCCCCTTTCAGAAAAAATATTGGGGGGATGGGATGAAAGCTCTCCGAATTCCTATATGTAGGAAAATTTACAGAAACAGATTTATTCAGAATGGAAGAAATCTTCAGGCAACTGACTTTCTCATTTTTGATAAGGGGGGGGGGCTTACAGAACCCTCAACCCCTACCCCTTAAAGCAAAGGTTAATATAGAGCGCCTGCCACTGCGGCGGCATGTTCGCCTTATAATTTCTCGAGTCCCCCTCTCCCCCCCCCACCCCCCTTTCTGCAGCCCCGGTGTGTATCGATCGCTTTTTAACAAGCACTCGCGTTTCTTATTTCGAACCTGCCACAGCCCGGTCGCTTCTCATCTCGCCTAGAAAGACATTTTCCTTCTTCTTTTTTTTTTTTTTTCTTTTTTTTTTTCCCCGTACGTACCCGGATGTCGGAAAAGAAAAGGAATAGGAAGATCTCTCTCTAGCGGTTCTCCCCCCCCCTTTTTTTTTTCGCCCAAAAGTCGCCCAATCGCCGGAGACTTTGTGTCTTCTTTTTTTCTTTTCTTTTTCTCCCCCACCCCCGTCTTTTTTCTTTTCTTTTATTCTTTATCTTACCCACCCCCTCCCTCTAATGTAAGAGAAGTAATATTTCGATGAATCGTAGACAGCGAGGAATTTTCCATGCGGAAAAAGTCAGAACGGGGTGAATGGGGTACATGCTAGGAAAGAGCAGACTTTAAAAAGACTAGACTGTCTGAAAGCTGTTGCTTTAGAAAAATCATGCAACACTTCAACATCTTTCGAAAATGTCTAAATCAAAATGGCCTGCAGTAACATAATACTGTTGGCTGAAAAAAATTTAAATTAATTCCGTTGTTTCATTATATACCTTGTTTACTCGAGTAATGGTCGCCCTCGCATAATAGTCGCAGCCCCGTTTTGAAGCAGTAAAAAATCTTTAAAATATTTTCCCCGCATAAAAGTCGCAGTCGCGTTTAGGGGTGTAGGCGAGACGGAAAATTGGCGTCATGCGTCACGCAAAACAGCCTAAAAACTTTGTCTCATCTCTCAAAATCCCTATATCGTAATGCTAAAAATGTCGGTCTCGTCTATGCGTATTTGACTTTCAACAAGGAAATAGATACTCATCATCTGTATTCTTAGTCATTTACTATATTATTAGAATTTTTTAACAAAATTTTCACAAAATTTTCTAAAGGGGATTTTTTAAAACAGCTATTTTAAAACATTTATATCAGGTATGGGCAACCTTCGAAAAGTTATGGATGTTAGCGAAGTCACGACCGTATAATTGGGATTTATATGGGAGTTTCAATAATATATATAGGTTTTATACAGGGTTTTGATATTCTCCGTGGGCCGATTCAATAGCCGTGGCGGGCCCGCGGGCCGGAGGTTGCCCATATGTGATTTATATTAATCATAGTAACAATAAGGTTTAAAATACGGGACTGCCACCCCCCCCTCGAAATGGAAACCTATATACGCTACTGATTATTTACGAATTTTAAGTCAATAAAAGTGTTACCATAAAAAGAAAAATTCCTTTCTTGTGTGCAACTGACAAAAAGATTGTTTAATAAACGACATACAATCTGGAAAATTTGGAAAGTTACTAATTTTATTATAACGTATTCTTTTTATTACCATCAATGTTTTTGAATTAGAGTGTACAATACCGTGTAGATCTTTCCTCATAATAGTCGCACCTAGACTTTCCTAATGAAAAATGGGTGAAAAAAAGTGCGACTATTACGCGAGTGAACACGGTATATCATCTAAAGGGTTAGTCTTTGGAATCATTAGTATACACACTTACCCATTGAACAAACTGTGTTTCCTCGCGTAATAGTCGCACCTTTTTTGCCAATTTTTCATGGTGAAAGTCTAGGTGCAACTATTATGCAGGTAAAATTCACTCCATAATATTGTACACTCTAAAGCTATTTTTTCGGCTTCAAAACCGGGGTGCGACTGTTATACGAGGGCGACTATTAGGCGAGTAAACATGGTAATACCTCTATTACCGTGTTCAAAAAAGGAGGTTAATCCTTTTTTTTGAAGTCGGTAATAAATATCAAGCTCTAAATTAATTTTTCAAAGCCTTAACCTAACATATGTATATACTGCTTGATATGAACCCCACTTCTGCTGTACTAATTTAAACTTAGTTTCATGAAATGGATAGTTCAACTTTAACTAACTCTTATCAACTTAACGCGAACAAACCTCTTGAGGAATTATTCCTATGGATGCCCAATCTGATAATTTTCTAAATTATTTCGCTACTGAAATATATGTGTTTCGCATTGTTTTAAAATCTAAGATTGAGTTAATGTCTCTTTTCTAATTAAAAACACTGAACATTGAACCTCGGATCCACGTCAAGGAGAGGAGAATTCTAGATATCAATTGCTTTTTTTTTTTTTTTTTAAATCTTATGACTTAAAATTTTCGTCACAGATTGATCATGACCACAAGTTTTTTGAAAGGAAGAGTAAAGGGCATTTAACCCTTTGAGGCGCAACCCTTTTCCAATGCTGGAAAAAGGGCAGCCGTTGCCATCGCTCGACTTAACTTGTGCTCGCGCACAGCCAGCTGCGTCAAAAAAAGGGTCTCTAGATCTGTGGCACGCGATGAACGTTTCGATCGTCCGCCATCTTGCTGGTAGTTAAGTCGAGCGATGGCAACGACTGCCCTTTTTCCAGCATTGGGCAATATATCCAGCTGTTCTCGCGTTCTCCCATTTTTCAGCAAATGTCAGTGCTGCTAAAAATAATCGTGACCATTCTTTTACAGGAAATGACGTGCTAAAAAGTAAAGAATTCTGGTGGAGCTATGTCACCCGCAACTATTTTTATAGAAATCCAGTCTATTCTTCGTGAGTGGCAACAGGCAAAACGTTAGAGTTGGGTGTTCCCAGAGCGGGATCACTGCGCCTTAAAGGGTTAAGTGGACAGTGGACATTAAAAAAGGTTTTTCTTTAATTTTTGACCAAAAATTATGAACTTTGCTTCTATACTTGTTGAACTTTTGTTGCATTGAAGTATGACAATATTAAATACTTTAAAAAAAAAAAAACTCAAAAGTTGTTTTTTTTTATTTAAATTTAAAAAAAAGAATTTCTAAAAAACTCGTGAGAGCCAATTTTTATTTTTTTCCTCCAATTTTACCTTTTTATTATTCAAAAATGTATCCAGAATAAATTTTCTTATTAATTTAGAGATGCTTTGAAAAGTAAAATTTTAGGAAGTATTTTTATGCGTTAATATTGATTTATCACGAAAATTTCATGTTTTATAAACTTATATTGAATTTTCATAATCTTAATGACCACCAAAATTAAAACGGAAAGAAAATTTATTTATATATGTATTTTAAGTCTCTATAATAAATTTTATAAGATTTCTTCAAAAATTGTGACGCATGGGACATTTTACACGTAGAACTGAGAAAAACATTCATTTTACACAAAAGGCATTTTCCCGGACTTTTAAAGGGCTATTATGAGATACTTACATTTTTCAAACGCTTTTAAATTTTCTACTAATTAAGTTAGAAACTTGCAGTTTTTTACCTCAGATACAGTACAAATCATACAGAGGCGTAGCCAGAAATTTTTCATGGGGGGGGGGGGCGGTTACGACTACTTCAACTCATATATATCTATAGGTGTGTGTGATAAGGGAGTGAAGGATATACATTTTGTATGGCAAAAAATTCCTCATGGGGGGGGGGGTTATGACCCCCTAACCCCCCCCCCCATTGGCTACGCCCCTGATTCATAGAATATTAATACTTTTTCTTAAATTCCGATTTTTTGGCTGATTTTTGGTAATGTCATAGCCCACCACTCCTCTTAAAAAGCTATGTAACGATGTTTCTTTGCGGTTTTAATACAGTCGGGGGAGCGTATCCCCCCCCCCCCCACCTTCCAACTCAGTACTTTTACTAATATGCCATGTAACGTAGTCATGTACTCTTTTAAAATGCCCCTGCATGCCAATAGCTTCATATAGCGATTTTATAACGACAACTAGAAAGTCTTTTTTCTACATTAATACTGTACTGGCTGCAAAAGTGTATTTACAGGCAAAGTAAAGGCTTTTTCAAAAAAGGTTAATAACGGTACTTCTACACTGTTAGCACTAGCGTCTTAAGATTGCATGTTAATTAAGAGGCTGTAACCGAATAAACTGTTGACATTTTTTGCATACATTTTAAGGTAAGTGCTCCAGTAGTGTGGGCCATTTGAAATTTTAACACTAGAACCGCGGGATGGGTCATTTTGACCCAAAACCAGATTTGATTCCCTTTTTTTCAAACAGTTACGAACTGAAATTTTGAAAAAATCGTGACTCTTCCTAACTTTATGTTATTAATTATCTGTAAAAAATTTAAGATCCTAACTTTTATCTGTTTTTTTGCTTTTAATATATATACTTCATATCGCGGAATGGGTCATTTTGACCCAAAACTTCCCATGAGTCTGGAATCCGAAGTTCAAGTTAAATAAATGCCATTATCATTCATAAAATGAACGGTAATGACATAATAAATGGTATAATAGCATAAAATTATGTCATTTTCATTGCAACGTGAATTTTACAAGTCAGGTCAATTTGACCCATACCGCGGTTTTAGGTATAACTATCTCAAGCGACGCGGCTCTAATAAGAATTATAGCAACAATATTTTTGTACTTTTAATGTAATATTAAACTTTATACGAATGTTAAGACTGAACTAATGTCATTACCGTTAAATTTTACCTTATTGTTGCATTGCAAAGTGAATTCTACAAGTTGGGTTAATTTGACCCAGCCCGCGGTTTTAGGTATATCTGAAACACCGCGGTTCTAGTGTTAAGATGAAAAACTTGAAATTCGAACTATGCATTTAGATAAGAGAGCAACATCTGAGTGACAGAAACCCTTATCAACTAAGTACAAAGGTACAGTCTTCATTTTCTGTTTAGTTGGATACAAGAAAGTTTGTTACTGAAGTTGGTCTCTTAAAGATGAATTTTAAGTCTATTTTTAGTGATTTCCTTCATCAGCAAGTCTTCAATCAAACTGTTTTTAACACACGTTCTATTTGTTTTTAAAATCAATTGTACTTAATATTATTTGATTATATACTGAATGTATTATAAACTATAATTGAATGAAATTATAATTCATAGATAGTGATGGGGGCCCACTTTTAGATCAATGGTTTACTAAATGTTCCAGAAGTGGGCCGCCGACGGGCACGGTTTCTCGAATATTTTGCTTTCAAATTTATTATGTATTTATTTTCTTGTTTTCCTATAGTAGAGTAGGGCCTAAATGTGTGAAAAAAATATCTCTTTTGACAAAGGAGCACCCACGGAGGGGGCTATGGGGACTCAAGCCCCCCCCTAAAGGTGGAAAATGAGACGTGAAAAGCATTAAAAATTGAAACATTTCACTTAATTTTTTTATTTTTTTAAATTGTCTTCAAATTATTTCTAAAATACTTTTTACCAAAAATGATCTTAATTTTTGAATAAATAATACGTACAGTTATGTATAAAATGCAGTTAAACTCTGTTACCACGTCACTGAAAAGATCAGATAATTATTTGACTCTATATAACGAGTTACATTGCTTGTGTTCTGTGGGCATGCCAAGTCGTACAGACTGTTTTGACGTTATAACTATATAATCGAGGTCACTTTATTAGAGTTCAGCAGTATTTGTAGCCCAGCCCCCCTGAACTAAAATCCTGCGTGCGCCACTATCTTTTGATATTCCACACAAGCGTTTGTTGTCTTTAATTATTTCTTCTGGATATGGCACCTGACAAATGTCCCAGAAGTTATAATTTCCATTCCTTTAATTCTTGTTAGGGATGAATGCGAGTCAAGACGAGACAGAGATTTACAAAACTCTCCGAGGTGAGACAGTCGTTGTTATTATTACTATTTAGGGACTTTGCGAGGTGAGACAAAGTTTACCAGCTGTTTTGCGAGATGAGACAGACCTATTTTCTGTCTCGCATCAATTCCTTCTTCACTAGAAGAGGTTTGAATGAATCTCTGAGACTAAGTTTTGCTAACAAGAGTTACGCAGTGGTCCATGCTGGACTGTAAAATGCGGAGACAGAAAGGAAGTCGTTGCAACGAACTGGTTAAAGCAAGAACTTTGTTGGAGTGACGTATTTTTTACACAACTTTTCTAGTTATTTACTGAACGGACCCCATAATTTAATAAGTTTGACGTTTCGTGTATCAGATATAAGTAATATAAAACGCTATGTTGAAAATGTTATATTGTCATGGAAATGCTCCAAAAAGCACTGAAATTTTTGGTGACACCAGTTTTTTTCCTGAAGCGGGTTCATTTCCTGTTTCGGAAAAAATCGAAAATTTGAAATTTCATTTATAAGATAGTACATTCGAAATTTCCTAAATGCTCATTGTGTCGTAGTTTCTTATTTTTAAATTGAAAAGATTTAAATACTTGAATGAATGATTGTGCAGATGGATGATGCAATGCATGATATAATTAAAATTTGCTTTCAGAATGTAGTAAAATTTAAAGAAATTTATGATAATTTTTAATTAATAAGAATTATATTCTTTTATTATTGTTTTTAATCACAGTTATATTTTATATTTATTACATATCATTCTGATAAAATAAAATTGTAGGTCCTGACAAAAACTAATAGGTAAAAATTATAAAAAATATAGAATCCTTTTTTCTTTTTTCATAGTACTCTGTAAAATAGTTCTGATATTTTTTTTCTAAAATTAATTAAAAAAAATTATCATAATTTTTTATCCCTGAGATTCTGATTTATTTCTTTTTACAACATAAATGAAAAGTTATAGATGCAAAATGACTTCCATAAATTTTCTGTTGAATTTACAGTTCCCCAAAAGCCTAATTTTAAATTTATGTTAACCTTCTCATATCAGAGGAAGAGAAACAAGAAAGAAAACGCACATACCCCAAATTCATGGCTGAATGACGACTTCACTAGACAAATGATGTTTTGAACAAGAAAAGCTAAAGGCATTTCTGAGACAGAAAGGCTAAATTATTATTAGTAAAATTTTTAAACATTCGTGTGAAGTGAAAAAGAAAATTAGACTGCGCACATTTTAAAATGCCTATTACCGTGTTTACTCGAGTAATAGTCGCAGCCCCGTTTTGAAGAAGAAAAAATTGTCAAAATATTTTCCCCGCATAAAAGTTGCAATCGCGTATACATCTGGAAAAAAAGAAAATTATCAGATTTACTCTTCCCAGAACTACAATGCTACTGATGATTTCAGCGAGGTGATTTATTATAAATTATGTAATTAAAATTTTTGACAAAAATTTCTCAAAGATTGTTAGCGAATTTTATGCCTATAAAAATATTACCATAGGAAGAATATTGCCTTATTTTGTGTGTAACTAACGAAAAAAAATATTTTATAAACACCACATAATCTGGAAGCATTTAGTGAGTTACTAATTTATGGTGAATTTTTTTTAATTCCAGCAATTTTTTAGCATCAGAGTTTAACATTGTGAAGTAGATTTCCACGCATAATAGTCACACATAAAGAGCGAAAAAAAAAAGATACATTGGAGAGCGATCTGTTTGCATCGAAACCTAGCGGTATTTCTGCAAAAGTGCTCTTTAAGCAGTCTTTTTTCTGAGAATTCTCCTCCTCGCTTCCTCTTTTTTCTGAGAATTTCCCTGCTAGCTTCGTCTTTTTTCTGAGAATTCCCCTACTCGCTTATTGTTCTCCAAAATACTGATAACGCTCGATTCACGCATATTTCGCTCTGCTCTTGTGGTCGAAAAATTCTCCAAAAGGAGAACTGCGCCAAAAATCGCTCCGAATGATCGAATTTCGCTCGTTTGGTTTAAGCTTGTACACTTTCACAATGAAAAATTTGAAAAAAAAAAAAAAAAAGTGCCACTATTACGCGAGTAAACACGGCACTTTACATTTTCTAAGAAAATATAACTAAAAGGGAAAATTTTATTTGTTAAGCAAATTCGTTTCTAATTTTTCAGGAAAAAATAATTTTTTCCATCAATTCAAAATTTCTGAAAATTTTACACTTCTATACATACACAACTCTTTCGAAACAACCTCGATATTCCTAAACATTTCAACAATCCGATCATAACCCCCACCCCAGGCAGCAATTAATTTAGATTACTGAGAGAGCACTGTAATTTGTTAATCCTTTGAGGTGTCACCCTTACCCAATGCTGAAAAAAGGGCAGCCGTTGCCATCGCTGGACTTAACTACCAGCAAGATGACGGACGATCGAAACGTTCATCGCGTGCCACAAATCTAGAGACCCCTTTTTTGACGACAGCTGCTCAGTACTGTTAAAAATAATCGTGACCATTTTTTTTTTTTTTTTTACGGGAAATGACGTGCTAAAAAGTAAAGGATTCTCGTGGGAGCTATGTCACCCACAACTGTTTTTATAGAAATCAAATCTATTCTTCTTGACTGGCAACAGTCAAAACGTCAAGAGTTTGGTGTTTCTAGAGGGGGAACACTGCGCGTTAAAGGGTTAAACCGATGAATAACAATTATTAAAATCGATATCACACTCGCATTTTTACGGCCAAACCACTCGGGAGACCAGAAATGGTCTCCCGAGTTTTAAAAAAAAAATCCCCATTTTAAAAAAATTTCCCCATTAAAAAAAAAAAAACAATGGTCTTCAAGAAAACCCTGGAGGGAGTCAATAGCGCTAAATCAACTCCCATACTCTTCTGGTGGAAAGGTTATCACTTTTCTCTCTTTTTATTTTTTTTACGTAATCTCTCCTGGATGCGATTGTAAATCTCATGTAACAACCTCTTAACACTAATCCCGGTTGCACAACCTTCTTCATAAAACTTCCGTTCCGATCCAATTTTGGGATCCCCCTCCCCCCGCTCCCACAATTTCTCCCATGTATACGACCCTCATTACGCGGGTACTTGCCAATTTGATAACCCCCCCGACGTCCCCCGGGGAGTTATATAACATACGGTGGAGATGCCAACCCCATCCACACCACCCCCTCTCCGAAACCTTACCTTAATTGGCACAAAATGCCCGCCGGGGAAGTTTGATTTAAAGTGGACGGTCAATCCTTTTCGCGTAATGATTTTTTTTTTTCGCGGTTTCCAATTATTTGTTCTTGCTTTTCACGGTTGAATCTGTTATGAGGCCACGGTGCTAAAAGAGTTTAGTTGCATGCAGTGTCGTGCTTAGTATTTCTTCATTTGGAGAGGGGGGGGGGTCTGTTTTTGTTTCTTTATTCCAGCATAGACGGCATTTTAAAAATAAACCTATTGGAAATAAAGCTGCCATAGGAGGAATGATGCAGTTCATGACATCATATATTTTTAATGAGTCAGAATTTCGATTTCCTGTTGTAAATTAAATACTTTCCTTTCTCAACCTGTGCAGTCCTGTACGACAGGATTCTTGAACCACAGAGAAGGTTTGAGGCGGGCCCTCCACCCCCCCAAAAAAAAAAATTTAAAAAAATAATCTTCAGTTTTTTTTGTCTTACATTTTTACTCTCCGAGCATGTAAGGAAAGTATTGTAATCATGAAAAAATTCGACTTCGAGATTTTGGTGTATTGACACGTTTTGAGGTCTTCTGAGTTCATTTATGCTATTTTTACGAGATTATGTATGTCTGTTTGTGCTTATGTGAGTGTACACGATAGCTCCTGAACGAGGATTGAGCTCAAATTGGGTATATGTGTTATAAACCACCGTCGCACGACCGGTATTGATTTTGGTATGTGTAGGACTTATAGTTTTTCCACAGGGCTACGACAAAGATTTTTTTTACATTATGGCCTATGGGGGGAAGTTCTTGAAAGTGCGCCAGCGTTTAAACGGTACATTCGATTCAGCTCAAATTGGGTACATATGTTATAAACCACTGTCGCAAGACCGGTATTGATTTTGGTGTGTATAGGTTTTTTGGTGTGCAAAGTTTTTTTTACAGGGCTACCACAAAGATTTCTTTTACATTATGGCATATGGGGGAAAATTCTTGAAAGTTCGCTAGCGTTTAAATGGTGCATTCGATTGAGCTTCAATTTGGTATATATGTTTGAATTATTCATCGATTTAAATTTATTTAAATGCTTGGTAATAATCGTAAGTGTTCGAAAGTCGAGTGGAGTCACTCCAGATTTTTTTTAAACGGTATAGAATTAGTACACTTTAAATTTACCGTAGACTACATCCGCATATACAAAACCATATACATGACAAAATTTCCAGTCAATTCCGGCCCCTAAAGCTTGTTCCGGGAATGATTTCGGTACGTCTGTCCGTCTGTCCGTCCTCTAACTTCCGTAAATATGCATCGATTACTATTTATATACGTTTATACAGTATTTACATTCAGTACCAAGTTCTTTATTAAAAGGTCTCTTTACTATGGAGGCATCTAACAGGTGGACCAGCATTGCCTCCTATGAAGAGACCATAGAGCAGTGGTTCCCAACCGGGGGGTCGCGACTCCCAAGTGGGTCGCCATGCCTTTTCTCGGGGGTCGCCGCAGACCGATTTTGAAGGAGAAAATGGCAAAATACGATTTCTCCCTTTTCTCTTTGTAAAGTAAAAATCCCTTTTCTCATCAGGGCGCTTGTATCAAATGTACAAAAACTGACGTCGTAAAGTGTATCCAGGAGTGTTAACCCATTTTGAAAACGTGTTCACTAAGGCAGAAGTATCGGAATTAGAAATTGCAGTTAGTTTAAGGTGAGAAATTATTAACCACCTTGAAGCTCTTAAATCTGAAATTCAAAGATATATCCCAGAGCTCACAAGAGGCGGCATTAGTGCGAAATCCAATTCACACATCTTTAGATGTCGCCGATCTTTTTTGATGAAGCGAAGGACGAATTTTTGAATTTGCAAAATGACTCCTCAGCACGTGATTTATACCAAGAAAAATCTTTCATTCGATTTTGGTGTGCTATGCGTCACTCATATCCGATAATTTCTAAGCTTTCGCTTCAAATGTTAGTGCCCTTTGCATCCACTTACATGCGTGAAGTTGAATTTAAAACTCTTTTGTGGATTAAGATAAAAGCCAGTAATAAACTAGATGACCAAGATGCGTTTGGCTTTGATAAATATTCAGCCAAGGATAGCATAACTTGTCATCAAAATACAAACTCAGTCATCCTAATAATAATCAGTACGGAATAAAAAGTAATCATTTTTAAATCCTAAGATATATATATATATATTTTCATTATTCATTTTTTTTTGTTCTTATTGGTCAAACATAATGGATGGAAGAGGGGAGGGGGGTCGCGAACATTTTTGAAAAATCTGAAAGGGGTCGCGATTAAAAACAGGTTGGGAACCACTGCCATAGAGATATGAATACAAGGAGATGGCATTAGCTATCTTCAGCATTGTACGAAATGAAGTAACTTGTGTTGGACAAAGCATGGCGGATGTTGATTCCTTTCTAAATAACAGTGAAAGACGTACCATTTATGCGGATTAAAAAGTAAAGATGCACAGATATATATTACAATAGTTCTACATACAAAATCTCAGCATTCTGCAGTAAAAAGTTTTAAAGTTATGTTTCTTTCTGACGTGGATTTATAAGCGGGTTCCGAGCCCAGCACACAAATCCGAGATAAATCTTACACTGTACAGTTATGTCCATATCTCTATGGTTATGTCACATACGTAATTATTCTTGGCGCCCACTTTGGTGACATTACTTCTTTAAAATTTGAACTGTCGCCATAGAATAACACATTAATGCGGCAATGTTTTGGTCAAAGCAATATGGCGGCTCGATTACAGTTTCGGCTTCATTATCGGATAGGTAATGTCATCTCCTGGTATTCATATCTCTATGGAAGAGACGGACGAAAGGACACCCAAGCCCGTGCCGGGAACAGGCCCGTTTTCAACCTTCCCGACGCCCTAGGCACTTCAAATTGTTACGCCCCCCCCCACTATTTTCAAAGCTCCCCCCCCCCCCTAATGCCAGTTAAGGTTCGGGAGAGATTTTCCCATAACTTCCCATAACCTCTTATAGTACGTGGCGCCCTCCTGCAAACGTAAAAAAGTCGTCCCCTTTTGTTCTCCAAATCAAGATTTTCTCAGTTCGAAAGGGCGCCCCTTCGAAGATGGCTCCAAATGCGGCACTCACCGTTTTGGACCGCCCCTGCTGTCTATTTTTCTTTGTTTTTGCTCTATGGAGAGTCTTTATCTACCACCTATGGACCCACCGTGTCCCGGATCGGCAACCGGCAGTCTTAAGGATAGGATAGTAATCCGCTGTAATTTTAGGCGAGATTCAAGTAAAACGCTCGCGATCGAGTTCGAATCGAACGTTTTTCAATCCAGAGTTCGAGCGTTTTGGCAGAATGCTTCCAATGAACAAACCTATCGTGCTGTCATGTGATCAAAACACGGTTGGTTTGTTTCAGTTGAATAAGAAACATTGATATATTTCGAAGTTTCCTCTGTTCGACGCGGAAAACGTTCGAATTGTGTTTCACTTGAATCTCGCCCTTAATATTTTCTCTTGTAAAAAGAGAAAATATTAGGGGCGAGATTCAAGTGAAACAAAATTGGATAGTGTAAAACTGTCCAATTTTTTGCGCCCCCCCCTTGAATCTTATGCACCCTAGGCACGTGCCTAGAGTGCCTATGAGGAAAAGCGGCCGTGGCAGGGAATCGAACTCAGACCCGCGGTGTGGTAGAACGGTTCTCTATCCGCCACACAACCCGCGTGTGGCACAGTACCAAGTGCCCCATTGAAAATAATGCAAGTAGTATTGATAGATCTTTTACAGTACTCAAATGAATTCGAATACATGATGCTCTATGGGCAGTCATTCTTTAAAGCGTAATTTAGAGAAATTCGGGTGCTTCAAACGAAATAAAATGAATAGATGTTATTAAGGATTACAAGATAAAGCTGTCCATCGAAAATAGTGCGTGACTTGGTGATCGCGGACGATTTAAATCGAAAATTTGATATTTGTAAACATAAATTCTTCCGAACGATTTGCCGTTTCAGCTTGATTTGTGTTGTTTACAGGAAATTTAAAAATGCATCTCGTTAAAAAAATGGAGTTGACTCGTGAACATTTTCTTCAATTATTTTTCATAACTTTCGAAGTGGATTGTCAATACAAGAGTGCTTCGATGAAGTACAGCGAAGAGTACAGCGATGAAGCACCATCCTACAGCACTGTAAAAAGCTGGTATAACGAATTTAATCGTGGTCGATGTTCGATCCGGGACGAATTCCGTGCAGGTCGTCCAAAATCGGCTGTTGTGCCAGAAAATATCGATTCTGTGCGAGAACAAATTAAGCAAGATCGTCATGTGACATACCGTGACATTGAGGTGTCTCTGGACATTAGTATGACAGGCATCAATGAGATATTACATGAACATTTGACCGTAAAAAAGATTTGCTCACGTTGGATCCCGCATAATCTGAAAAACGCTCAAAAGAAGGCTCGTATCGATTGGTGCTAGGAAATGCTGACAAAATACAATCAAGGTGCATCAAAGGCTGTATATAATATCTACACAGGTGACGAATCATGGATCTATGCACACGAGCCGGAAACAAAACAAGCAGTCGACTGTAAGGGTCTTCCAAGACGAGCAAAATCCAACAAAAATTGTTCGACCAAGAAACACATAGAAACAAATCGATGCCTGTTTCTTCGGCATTACCGTTCACGGAGCGACAGTGGCGTTAGAGCAACGCAGGACGGTCAATTCTCAATGGTACACGACTTTTTCTTTGCCAGAAGTCGCCGGGGAAATTCGAAAAAAGCAGAAGAAGAGACGCATAATTCTTCATCATGACAATGCGAGCTCTAACACATCGGCTCAAACAAAGGATTTTCTGAAATGCGAAAACATCGAATTGATGGGTCATCTGCTGTGCAGCCCTGATTTGTCACCCAATGACTTTTTATTTATTCCCGTATATCAAAAATAAATTACGCGGACAATGATTTTCGACACCCGAAGAAGTGGTTGATGCATTCAAAACTTATGTTCTGCATTTACCCCAATCGGAAGTGGTGGTAAAGTGCTACGAAAATTGGTTCAAACGCATACAAAAATGCGTTGATCTTCATGGAGAATATTTAGGAAAACAATAAAACCAATTTCGATCATAAATATTTGTTGTTCCATTATTAGGCCAGAAATATAAATAGCAACCCTCGTATAATTGTTTGAAGCTTTTTTAAGTGTGGGAGACAATTGCAGACACTGTTGGAACTGTTATTTTATTTATGATGTGAGATTTCACACGTTTGGAGAGCGGTTGGAATTTTCCTAGGTACGAGTGTACCGAGGGACACTTAGGTCGGCGGCTCATGAAAAAGATTCCAAGCAAGGTGGTTTTACAAAAGAGGAAATTCAACAGCCGCGAGGGGGACCTCGTTGGACAGGTTTGCACGAGGAGAAGAAGAGAGGTGTGGAGAGAGAAGAAGGGAGAGTCGAGCGTTGGTACGGGGAGGCGACAGGTCACCAGGACTGCTCTCTGCCGCGTGATTTTGATTTTTTTCGACCTTGCTTCGGAAACTTTTTCGTTAGTGAAAATTTATCGGTCGGCCAAAGACCAAGGTATCTGCTGAACTTTTCCTGAGAATAAATTCTCAACCCTTGTCTCCCGCGAGAGCACTTTGCTCTGGAAGGACGTGACACACCAGCGTCTCAGTAAAGACTGCCCGGGTCTTGTTTATCGGTCGGCCAGTGACCGAGGCCTCTGCCGAAAATTGCCCTGAGAAGGGATTCTCTAGTTTGGTTTCCCGCGAGAGCACGTTGCTCTAGAACTGTGATACACCAGTGTTTCAGTGACGACAGATATAGTCCTGTTTCTCCCTCACGGAAATTGAATACGAATGTCTTCGAGCACCCATAAAGCTACCTATTTCTCCAGAAGATTCTAATCAAATCGAACTCAGGTTGACTCCGAACTTTATATAATCAAGAATCATTTAAAAATTTGTAAATGTTTATGTCTGTGTGTGTCTAGTGTGTAAATAAAATTCTCGTCTGAGAGAAAACTGTGGTCCTATCTTCAACACGCCACAATGAGATAAAATAGAAATGGAGAAGCACAATGCTACTTAATCTGTGATAATTTTTATTTTTGAAAAACACAATTTAATTGAATTTTCTTACATTATCGTTCTTTACAGCAAATATAGAAAATGTTTGTTACCATTTCGAAAGCAAACATTAAAAACAACTGGGCTTCCCAGAGAAATCCTGCAAACATCGATGAATTTAAACAAACCATAACTGCGGAAATCTCGTCAGTAGCACCAACAATGTTGAGAAGAGTCCCACAGTGGCCTGGGCATTAAACTCCGTTCCCATTAGAACACGGCAAGTGAAGCAGCATCCGGCTTGGCCAGTACTTGGGAGGGTCAACTTCCCCTTAGCTCGACTATCGTGGGACTGTGTACGGTGGTGGGAGCGGGTGCACGTAAAATCTGCCGTGGCTCCAATATCCTCCAAGCTGTTAAACGATACCTCTGGGGGTGCCGATTTCAGGGTGTTTGTCCCTCCTCTGGAATTGGTTCAAAATTAGGTAGCGTACCGTGCGTAGGTCATATCGTGTACTAGAGATGAGACGGGCTCAGCCCGAGCCCGAGCCCGGGCTCTGTAATTCACTATTGCGTTCGGGCTCGGGCTCGTGAAATATTTCTATTTTATTGAACGTACTCCTTGAAACAGATTTTTAAAAAGTGATTCATATGGAAAATAAAAGTACTTATAAAAAAATAGTGGCGCGGGTGCCTAGAAGGCGCGTGAAGCTCTTTGGTATTTCAGAACGGCGGCTTATATGACTTAGTCATGAGATCGGACATTATTTCATAAACATAGATATAAAGAATTAGAAATTGCATTAAAAATTTGCAACTATATTTGTCGTTAATTTGCACAAACGGCAAAATTTATTGTATTCTATCAAAGAATTACTTCTTTGAATTTTATTGAATTTTATTTATCTTTAGCTGAAATTTCGGGCTCGGGCTCCGACTTAAATAATATTGCTCGGGCTCGGGCGGGCTCGGATTAAAAGCCTTCGGGCTCGGGCTTCAAAAAATGAGCCCGAACTCATCTCTATCGTGTACCCCAAGCGGCATAAGAGCCCCGTGGTTACGTAGGACTTCCGACGCGTGGGATTTCCGATGCCATCCGGCCATCTCTGTAGTGGTCCCCCTCGAAAATATACTACCTCTGGCCCTTTGCGAGACCCCCCCCCCAAAAAAAAAAACCATCAGTGGTTACGGCCACCGCTGTAGGGCCCCTCGAATATTTGCTACCGCTGGCCATTTGCGAGACCCAAAAAAAAACAACATCCCGCGAAGAAATCCCGCGATTTTCATGAGCGTCGGAAGTCCCACGACACCGAGCCCCGCACCCAAGACTTGCCCAGGTCCCCGCAACTACCAGGGCCGGCCCTGTGGCTTGCTAATATCCGAGCTCAACTATCCATCCGGAGTTGGACCGAGCTGTCATTTGCATATAAGTCAGCTTCACTTTGTGGAAAATCCCCGGCGGAAAAAGAGACCTTTCTCTCATTTTTTCCACCAGAAGGATTCGAACAGAGACAGTGTCACATCCCTCCCCCTTTCACGAAAAGAGGGGGGGGAGGGCTTAGGTGGGTGGTGGTGGTGGATCAAGAATGAACCCGTCCTCAAGGGGGAGGGAGGGGGGGAGAGAAATCAGAGAAAACTGCGTTCCGGCCACTTTGTTGGAACTGCGGGATCATCATTAGAGACTATACCGATGTTCCCACAATGGGAGGGAAAGCCCTCCCCACCCCCCCTTCTTCAACCTAAGCCCCCTTATCTAGAATCCCCCCCCCCTCCAATTACTGCTAATGGTCGGCGACAGTGAAAGCTGTGCAGAATTCATCCACTCCCCCCCCCTTGCTTTTGGATGAAAAGATGGTGCGCCCTTCCCCCTCCCCCCCTTTGCCCCGTGTGACTCTGAACTTTTTTTAAAAGAATTTAAAAAAAAAAAAAAAAACTGGATTTATGTATAAAAAGAATGTAACATTCCTCTTAGATATATTTTGAGAAGGGGGGACAATTTTATTTTAGAATTTTATTTTTTTCTCTCAACGATGCAATGCAAAGGGGAGATAGATGTCTTTCTTTTCTTTTCTCCAGGACACGAGAATTGCATTTACCCGAAAAATGCCGTTTTTCCAAGTATTTGGAATGGTTTCCGATAGAGTGTGGGTTAGTGTCGGTAGTATATTATACATACATGCATATAGATATACTATATATAGGGCGCGAATATGTGGAGAGAATGTCTCTTTTGATATGCCATGAAATCCTACTATTTTGCTGATTTTAGTTATAATATTCTGGGTGTAGCCCCTGATGAGTGTTCCAGAGATTATAATTTCCTTCCATTCATTTCTGTTTAGTTCGCGATTTATATTACTTTACGATTTTCAACCTGTTTGGCTCCCTGTATATGCTGTCATGATTTTTTTAAAATCAGTTTTCCTGCAGGGATATGTCATTTTTGCAATAATTTTCCTCGTGTTTTGCTTATTAATTATATTAATATCTATGTCATTTTATCTCTCACCCCTTCTATTAAAAAAGCCCGAAAAATGTTTCCCAAAAAAGCGACATAATTTTACATAGATTTAAATACTATTAGTTCACAACAGCTTTAATCTATTATTACAATATTTCGTAAGCTGTAGAATATGCATGACATGTGTTTTTCTATAAATAGGTTACAATCATAGAAATTTCAACATAGGGTTATCAGGCGAAATACACGGAAGATGAGAGATAAAATGACATAGTGAATTAATATCGTTTTGATATGGCAATAATGAAACTAAAAAATTAGGGGTGTTCAGGCGGGAAGGGGTGTTCAGGCGTTCCCCCTGACGACGCTCGAACAGCCGTGTTTATAATATAAATATGTATAAATGACTATGTCATTTTATATCTCACCTCCTTTATTGAAAACTGTCCGAAAAATGTGTCCCAAAAAAGCGACATAAAAATGCGACATAATTTTACATGGATTTAAATACCAATTTGTTTAAACTATTGTTACAATATTTCGTAAGCTGTAGAATATGCATCAAATGTATTTTTCTATAAATAGGTTACAATCATAGAAATTTCAACATAGGGTTACCAGGCGAAATACACGAAAGATGACAGATAAAGTGACTTTTTTTTAATCCTAGGCAATTAATATCGTTTTAATATGGCAATAATGAAACTAAAAAATTAGGGGTAAAATTAGTAAACATCCATCCCTTGATGTGACAAATGCCTGATTGACGAAAACCTCACCATTGTTCTTTTTAATGAAAGCTTCAGGAAAGTTATATTCTTAAGAAATCTGTAGTTTTTTTTTTTTCTTTTTAATTTCCTATACTCTTAAACAAAAGAACTAAATTTTCTCCGAAGGAACAAAAATAGCTCCAAAGGTTCTAAAACCTGAACCGGGATGGATTTGCCCAGGTTTTAGATCCTTCGGAGCTATTTTTGTTCCTACGGAGTGAATTCAGTTCCTTTTTTTTTTTCGTTTTTTTAATCCTTAGAGGTGCAACCCTTTCCCGATGCTGAAAAAAGGGCAGCCGTTGCCATCGCTCGACTTAACTACCAGCAAGATAACAGACGATCGAAACAGTTTCGATCGTCCGCCATCTTGTTGGTAGTTCAGTCGAGCGATGGCAGCGGCTGCCCTTTTTTCAGCATTGGGCAATCTATCCAGCTGTTCTCGCATTCTTCCATTTTTCAGCAGATGTCAGTGCTGTTAAAAATAACCGTGACCATTTTTTTACGGGAAATGACGTGCTAAAAAATAAAGGATTCTCGTGGAGCTATGTCACCCGCAACTATTTTTACAGAAATCAAATCTATTCTTGACTGGCAATAGTCAAAACGTCAAAGTTTGGTGTTCCCAGAGTGGGAACACTGCGCGTTAAAGGGCCAAGCATGTACTTTTCAGAATGGCTTCGACATCTTCAACTATTGTTGGCCATTTGCGCATCATGAGGAAGGGGGGGGGGGAGGGCACGGGGGCACATGTACTACCTAAGACAAAGTTTGCACTATAAGGGCGTATGTCGAAAAAAAGTGTTTTTAGTCTTGGTACACAAATTGAAATAAACTAACAGCACCATAATCTCAAAAAAATTCCAGATGGTTCTTCATAAGCAGCTTTACACACTGCAACAAGCGAAAACGCTGTGGCATTTGTGAAATTTTCAGAAAAAATTCTTAAACATGGCTCTGAGCTGCAAGATTTTTCGAAGAGTGACACGCTTTGCGAAAACTTCCGATTTTTAAGAATTCTTTCTAAAAGTTTTGAAACGGATACAGATGGATCGTTTATTTCAGTATGTACTACAGCTTGTAAAGAGACATTTTTCAAAATTTTGAAGTGCCTGGCATCATTAGTTTATTTGTAATTATGTAACAAAATCACGTGATTTTTTCGAACAACAGCGATAAGAAGGACTGAATTTATAAGGAAAAGGCTCCCTCAAGAATTTCTTTCTGCATCCGCCACTGACATTCATTACTCTCTCGCAAATCCAAATCATTCGAGTGAATACGACACCAAGATTTTACGACCGTCGCACTCGTATACATAGATGCACAGTCACCCCGCGTGATTATTATACCTGCAGCCGGATCTCTCTTTCTCTTGGCTTCCCTTAATGAGGCAACGGGGAGGGAAATCGCGTAGGTATGTATGTATCATAAGAAAGGGCGCCGATTAGCGTCCAGAACATGAGCACTTTTTTATGCAAAAAGGGGGCGCGCGCAAGAGGAACGACCCATCGCGGGGGCTTGGCCCATAGTTTGCCCAAATGGACTTCGTCATGCGACGTTTTTTTATTGTTTTAAGGCCAAGTCCTGATTCTGGAATCGCGTAATTGACGTTTCTGTTGTGTCATTGTGAGAGTAAATATAGTAGCTTTCGAGATCGCTGTAATTGGCTTTTATTTGTATTTTGTTGTGCTAGTTGAATTCTGTGGACAGAGACTGTTAAACCTTTGAAGCGCAACCATTTCAGAATGCCAAAAAAAAGGGCAGCCGTTGCCGATTTAACTACCAGCAACATAGCGGTATATCGAATCGTTCATCGCGTGCCACAGATATAGAGACCATCTTTTGACACAGCTAGCCGTGCACTCATGTCTAGATTGCTGGTAGTTAAACCGAGCGATGGCAAACGGCTGCACTTTTTTTTTAGCATTGGTCAGTCTATCCCCTTTGTTCTTCTATATCGATGTACTTCAATCGTACTCCCCAGTTTTCAGCAGATGCCACAGTGCTGTTAGAAATAATCGACAATTTTTACGGAAAATGATGTGCTAAAAAGTAAAGGATTCTCGTATAACTATGTCAGCACCAAGTATTTTTGTAGAAATCAAATTTGCAATTCGCGACTGAAAATAGTCAAAACGTCAGTTTTGTGTCCTAACGGCGAGGACACCGTCCTTTAAAGGGCTCAGGTATCCCTCCCATTCGATGGATAGATTGCCGCACAGCCAGCTACGTCAAAAAAGGGTCTCTAGATCTGTGGCACACGATGAACGTTTCGATCGTCCGCCATCTTGCTGGAAGTTAAGTCGAGCGATGGCAACGGCTGCCCTTTTTTCAGCATTGGACAAGCCATCCAGCTGTTCTCGCATTCTTCCATTTTTCAGCAGATGTCAGTGCTGTTAAAAATAATCGTGACAGTTTTTTTTTTTTGCGGGAAATGACTTGCTAAAAAGTAAAGGATTCTCCTGGAGCTATGTCACCCGCAACTATTTTTATAGAAATCAAATCTATTCATCGTGACTGGCTGGCAACAGTCAAACCGTCAGAGTTTGGTGTTGACAGAGCGGGAACACTACGCGTTAAAGGGATAACGTGTTACGTTGATAGTGGGCTTGTATTCTATGGGTAATTAAGTATAAAATATTTGATGTTATGAGACAGTTATTACTATAATCAAGACCACTATAACCGAATTCATCCATATTTGTAGCTCCAGCCCCCCTAAACTAAAATCTTGAGTGCACCACTGATTCCGGCCTAGACTTATTTGTTCAGAACTGGCTTGCTAGAACAGTCAAAGCTCTACCATTGGATCGTATTCAAAATGACGTATTTTACATCACTCTGATTTGACTGGGCATATTTGACGCGAGGCCTGGATGGGTTGGATATATTTTGTTTATTCATTGTTATGGTGAAACAACCCTCGAGAAAGTTTTAGAAGTTTTTTTTTTCCCTTCCAAACAAGATTTGATAATTAGTTTCTTTACTCAATGTTTTGTTTTGTCATCTTGGTAACGGCACGGAATTTAGAATTAAGCTATTAAAAGAATGTATTTTTTAAAGATTATGAGAATAAAACGACATTTATCTGAAAATGGCTAAAAGAACAAAATATTCGATTTTTATTTTAATACACAGAATTTACTGGTTGTAATTTCATTACATATTTATATTTTTATAAAAAGATGGAAAACAAATGCTTAGTGATCAACGTGTTTAACAATTTTTTACGATATATCGCCATATTTGGCACCAAAAATAAGTCAGAGGAACTGAAGATCCCCATCATTCCTGCACTTCACACCTAAACACAGACAATGAACAGTCCATTTTATTATGGATGCCCTTCGATGCAAAGAAATGATGTAGACAGGTTGGTTCCGGTGTAGAAAATCAATTTTGGCATATAATGTAGAGCCAATCATTATTTATTTTAAAGCATATCATATGTCTAAGCTTACTCGTACTGGAAATGTGCGCTGAAAATGTTTTTCAATCCAGCATGCTAGTATTTTTGATGGGTTCATTGAAGATGCATCCGATGGCTATGTTTATAAAATACTTGCAATGTAGTATTTTTAAAAACATGTTGATAATGCGCAATACTAGTGAAATATTTCTAGTGCAATTCTAATATTGGATAAATATTGAGATTGTATTAATTTCTGATGAAATGCGCGAATATTGTTCATAATTGGTGATTTTATCGACTCAGTATTTTCACAATGTCAACCACAATATTGACTGTCAATGCTAATCTAATATTTATCAAGATGAAAAAAATATTGAATCAATATTCTTTTGATACTAGGGTCGTCATATTGTAAAATCTATGCTTCTCCTCCAATTCGACTATCAAACTAAAAGCAATTTTTTTTTTTAAACTCACACAATTTTTTTTTTCATTTTACTTTGTTGTTGTTGTTGTTATTATTATTATTATTATTATTATTATTTTGAGATAGGTATTGTGTATTTTAATATTTATAGAGGTTTTCCTTTTTCTTTTTTTTTTAACTTTTAGCAGGAGGCCTATAGGAGCTGACATATGACATTTACCTGATAATTTACAGAACTTTTTATTTCACTTTAAAATTTAAATCAAATGACAAACTGAAAACTGGGAGCTTGTCAGTTGAAAATGTTTGCTTTCTGTTCATTTTAAAAGGAAATCGAGATTATCTGGTGTAAACTTTTGTGGAATTATACATCCAGTGCAAATGATTATCTTTATGTTGAAGCGTTAGTCAAGTTACCTTATCAAGTATCATATCAAATGTTATCAAGTTACCTTATCAAGTATTATAACAAGTTTATTCTCCGTCACATCAATGACAGTATTCAGAATGAAATATTGCCTATACCGATCAATTTTAGTTGAGTATATTTTAGGAAAAATAATTAAATTTTGGAAAAGCATGATACGAAATTTCATTAAGACTTCAACACCTTATATGGAATGGATATTAGCTAGTGCATAAGAAAACATTGTTTGACCCCACATCCCTCGATTCCCACTATCCCCTCGTTGTTTAAATTTTCGTTCCCTGTTCTAGTAAAAAATAACATTGTGTTGTCCAAATTATTCGACGAAGACTTATATAAGATGGTTCTTGAAACCATGCAAACAAACCCGAAAATATATGTTTCAAATACAAGAACAACTGGAAATACTACATAATTCCCATAAATAAACAATGAAATGTCAATGTCTGTTCATTCGCTGGAGAACTGTACCCCTTTTCACTTTAACACCCCCAAAACCCGACTCCAATAATTTATAACCTTCCCCCCCCCCTTTTTTTTTACCAAAAACAACATGTAACAAAAAATATGCTCACACAGTACAGAAAAAAAAAAAAAAAAAAAAAAAAAAAAACAGGAACTTTCCTTTTAAATAATGAGCAGCTGAGGTGCCCTTGAATTCAAAGAACATCACATGAAAGAGTTCCAAGAACTTTACAGAACAACTAACTCAGTAAGGTTTCACTGAATTATATTGTTGATTAAAGGTCCTGGTATTTTCATGTAACGTTCCTTTGAACTCAAGGCACACCAGCTGCCCATTGTTTCTAAGGAACATTCGTGTTATTTTTTTACAGTAAGGGTCATTTTTAAGTAAATTGCGTGATTTTTAAGCGAATCTTGAGAACAATATTTATAGAAGAACGGGTTAAAGTAAAGTTTTCAGATGGGAATGTTTATTTTTTGAGTGGTATTATTAATGGTATTGGGGAGTCTAACTTTTCCCACTATCTATCTCCAAGGAACGCTTCTGGAGTGTAAGGTACTGTATTAATTATCAAATAAAGTATTAAACTTTATAGTGCTTACAATCTTATTTTTCCTACTTTTCTCTATTTAAAATTGATTGTTATTTGAATTAAATGTCAATCCCGCGGGATACACAAATTTCAATCCCGAAATCCCGCGAAATAAAAAACAGTGCTGCATTGCATCTTATACGTATTGGAAAACATACATCTACGGCACATAACTCTATGTAGGGAAAATATTTTATTTGGGGGGGGGGGGTAGGGGACGCATCAATAGACGCAATCCCGTGAAACGAAAAATAAAGCGGGATTGCATTCCCTAGGTTTGGGAAGACATACTGTATACGGCATTTAATTCTATATATTCTTACGAAGTTCGCCACGCCGGCGTGTTCTAAAGCAGCTAAATGAGCACAATAAACAAATATAACACTTTATTGTACGACTCGCAGCCCAATAACTCAAAATAATACAAGAATCAGTAACATGTGCTGAAGAAAATCATAAATAAGCATAACAATAACGCTGTTCATATCACAGAGCCAACCGCGCTGCTTCCAGGTCTATCACAGAAGTTTTTTCTCCGCGGAGAGAAACATGCGTTTTTATAGAGGTAATGACGTCATCAGAATATTCTGGAAAAATCTTCCCTGATTAACATGGGGTATCGAGACATAAATTTTCTAAAAGCCACCATCTGTCGCCAAGGTCGCCAAATCCGCCGCCAAGTCGCCAAGACTACGGGGTTACTTTCACAGGTTTACCATTATCTTAGGACGTCGCTATTATGCCTGTAAAACCAGTTTCACGACGAAGCATGCAATATAAGAGCAAATTAAGTTATTATTTCGTAACACTGCTCCCTTCTTTAAAAACTGACGACCCAGCAGTCTAATCACACGCCATTAGGATCAGTAGCACAATATGGAGCTAAACGATTAATGTGGATGACTTTCGGTTTGGAATTAGGCGACTTCTGCAGTCTGTAGATAACGTCGTACAACTTCTTGACAACAGTATAAGGTCCTTCCCAGTTCTGCTGCAGCTTAGGGCTCAGACCTCTCCTTGGTTTCGGGTTATACAACCAAACTTGATCACCCTTCTTAAATTGGTGTTTCGATGCTTTACAGTCGTAACGAATCTTCATTCGGTCACTGGCCAAATTGATTCGCTCTCTGGCAAACGAATGAACTTTCTCTAACCGTGACTCTAAATTACTCATGTAGTCATTCCGTGAGGAGAGCGTATCAGATGGTCGTCCAAAAACAATATCACTGGGTAATCAAAGAGGACGACCGAACAACATCTCTGATGGAGAATATCCGGTCGCTTCATGCACCGCACCTCTGTAAGCCAGGAGGAACACTGGCAAATATGTATCCCAGTAGGTTCTTCGAAAAAAATAATGAAAGATAATTCAAAATTGTCCGATTGAACCTCTCGACCATGCCATCGGACTCGGGATGTAACGCTGTTGTTCGAGTCTTCATGATTCCCAAATATTCGCAAACCTTCGAAAATAGTGCTGAATTAAAATTTGTACCTTGATCCGAATGTAATATCATAGGCACTCAGTAATACTATCACTAAGAGATCCAGTTTCGAACGAGTTCTTCAGCTACAGTTGAAGCTTCCTGATCTGGGATGGCAATTGCTTCTGGCCATTTGGTAAAGTAATCCATCAGGACTAAGAGGTATCGATTGCCTTTCGATGTTATAGGTAGAGTCCTAAGATATCTAAAGCCACTCTTTAAAGGCTCGTCAACGTTATAGAGCTGCAAACAACCCTTAGTCTTTATTTTAGGTCCTTTCCGGGCACCGCAAGCGTGGCAGTCTCTGCACCATTTTCCAACATCGGCACGAAGTCGCTCCCAATGAAATCGCTCTCTGGTTTTATTTAGCGTTTTCAGCAATCCAAAATGCCCTCCACTGGCGCTATCATGAATCTCCCGCAGAACTTCTGGAATTCAGCTACCTTGGAGAATTAATTGCCATGGGCTTGATCTTCCGTCATCACTCTCCCATTTCTGATATAAAACACCGTCCTTAAGATGTAAAGAATCCAAAGAGCCCAGTACCACTTTGTATCAGAACTCTCGGGAGCGATCTCTTGCCCAGACGGTCGATCCGCGGAATTTAGTTTCTTCTCCAAAATTGGCCTAATACTGGAATCTCCCAATTGCGCTCTCTGTACCTCACTCGAAAACCACGGATGCACAGTCATTGTAGTTAAAGCTTTCACGAAAGTATCCGTCTCCATTCCGTACTTTTTCTCGGTGTTCACGCAGCGCTTACAATCCTTTTTACAAGGTCGTCTGGAGAGAGCGTCTGCATTTCCGTGCTAAGTTCCTTTGCAATGCTCGATTTCGAAATCATACTCCTGCAACCTTTGGATTCAGCGAGCTATCTGGTCCTCAGGTTATCTAAAATTCAAAAGCTATCTCAAGGAAGCATGATCAGTCCGGAGAAGAAATTTCCGTCCATAGAGGTAGTGATGGAAATGCTCAATAGATTTAACAATAGCTAGTAATTCCTTACGAGTGACACAATAATTTCTCTCTGGTTTACCCAAGCTCTTGCTCGAGTAAGCTATGACACTTTCGTCGTTTTCTGTTCTCTGCGAAAGCACGGGTCCTATTCCTTCACTCCTAGCATCTAGATAAAGTCTTTGTCAGTCCGGGGATAGACCAAAATAGGAGAAGTCGCGTTAACGCCTGCTTTAAACTAATAAACGATTTCTCGCATTCTTCTGTCCAATTAAAACCTGATTCAGTTTCATTCAGTTTATGTAAAGGTCTTGCTTATGCTGAGAAATTTCTTACAAAACGGCGATAATTGGTGCACAGTCCGAGCAAACCTCGGAGTTCGTGTGCTGTCTCCGGACAAGGCCAATCGACAACTGCTTTAACATTTTGTGAATCATTCTTAACTCCGTCTGCAGAAATAACGTGACCAAGATAAGCAACTTCCTTACGTAAAAATTTGCATTTCTTCGGGTTTAGTTTAAGGTTAGCAATTTGTAGTCTAAGGAATACGTTACGAATATTATTTAAATGTTCATCAAACTTTTTTCCCTCTATAATAATGTCATCTAATATACTAAGCAGGCCTCAGACGAAAGTCCACGTAATACAGTTTCCATCAGATTTTCCAAAGTAGTGGGGCGTTGCAAAGACCGAAAGGCATTACCTTAAACTGCCAGAGCCCTTGTCCGGTCTTAAAAGCTGTCTTTTCTTTATCTTCAGGTCGTACTTCGACTTGCCAATACCGGCTCTTCAAGTCCAATCTAAAGAACCACTGGCTTCCATTCAAAGCATCTAAAGTGTCATCTATTCGCTGGAGGGGATAGCTGTCTTTCCTCGTAATATCGTTCAGTTTCCGATAGTCGACACAGGAACGTGTCGATCCGTCTTTCTTTTTAACAAGAACGATAGGTGAAGCCCAAGGTCCCGACGATCCCTCTATTATGCCACCGTCCACCATTTCTTTAATCAGACGTTCAGCTTCCTCTTTCTTTGTAAGAGGCAAACGTCTTGCATACTGCTTGATTGGTTGGTGATCAATCACCTGTGTTTACGTTATGCAGCGTCACATTACAGCGGCCCACATCAGCGTCACAGGTAGAAAATAAGTTTTGAAATTCCTTGAGTAATTTTTGCACCGCTGTTCGCTGTTCCTTACTAAGTCTTTCAAGATTCTCCAGCATTAGTTGAAAATGTTGACTATCAGAAAATCCTTGAGGACGGACGACGATATCCACCACTGGTTCACATGTCGCAATAACGTCCCCTTTTTCTACAGTCTTAGGTTTATTGTGCAAATTCGATATTCGGACGGGTATAGCTTCCCCTCTTAAATCCACGAGTGCGGCGGCGGCTACCAAGATCCCTTTCAGGGAGAACTGACAAGGAAAGTTCGTTACGGCATACCGGTAATGTCCAGCGACTTCAGGAACCCCATGGATAAGAAATTCTGATCTCGCTGGTATAGTCGTCTCCTCTTTCGCAAATATAGAACATGATATTGAACCCTACTCGCTCCCTGAAAACAAGGGAATTTCCTCCCCTCCTGTTCGTATCTCGTTCTTCTCTAAGTCTACAGTAAAGTTAAATTTTTGAAGGAAATCCAGTCCAATGATACAAGGGTCAGTGATGTTAGCCACATAGACCCTGTGCCGGAATTTCTTGGATCCACATTCAATTGACACATCCAGTTTTCCTTGTATCTCTTGCCTTTGCACCACTAGCAGTCTTAATAGAGACGCTTGTAGATGTGTAGAGAAGTTCTTCCTTCAATTTCAAGGCGAAGTCCGATTTTAGAAGAATGATATTTGCCCCCGTATCCACTAGCATCAAACAAGGGATACCACAAATAGTTCCTTCAACATAAAGTCCATTTTCTCCTCCTCTAAGTGCAGAAACTGCTCAATTTCTCTTCAGGGGCTTTATTCAGAAAAGACAGCCTCCACCCAGCAAGACCCAAGACTCAGTTTTTTCTGTTTGGGAGAAGTCACGTCGCATTCTCTTGGCACGTGTCCCTTTTGTGACATCTCCAACAGGTCACGTTCGGGTTCCTTCGGGAAGAGCTCCTTTTTCCAACAGCGAGACTATCGATAGTTCCTGTAGTGTCTTGAGTACAGAATTCAGTTTATCATCTTTTTCTTTGGCGGCGTTCCCTTCGATATCCATAGACCTTTCATGCCTGGGTGTTTTCGAAACGGTTCTCGCAGCTTCATATTTCATGCTATCATTCAGAGCTGAATTCAAATCTTTTGGGTCTACATCTCGTAGAATGTTGTGTATCTTCGTCTCTGATAGCGTCGACGAAGTATTGGGCCCATAAGCTTTCTCGAACATCTACGGGACATTCCCGAACAGATCTTCTCTTCTAGACTCTCTTGCCCTGATCGTATCTCGCTTCCCATTCTCTCTTGACCGGAACGCATGCCTGACATCATAGCAAACAGTTTTTCCATTTTGTCGTCCATGGCTGCTCTCGTTAATGGCATTGAAACAGATAGCCTGACCCCACTCCTTGGATACCAATGCTACGAAATTTGCCACGTCGGTGTATTCTAAAGCAGCCAAATGAGCACAATAAACAAATATAACACTTTTTTCTACGTCTCGCATCCCAATAACTCAAAATAATACTAGAATCAGTAACAACTGCGCTGCTTCCAGGTCTATCACTGAAATTTTTTCTCCGCGGAGAGAAACAAGCGTTTTTATAGAGGTAATGACGTCATCATAATATTTTGGAAAAATCTTCCCTAATTAACATAGGGTCTCGAGACATGGATTTTCTAGAAGCCAGCACCATCTGTTGCCAAGGTCGCCAAAACCGCCGCCAAGTCGCGAAGTTCGTCGCCAAGACTTCGGGGATACTTTCACAGGTTTACCATTATCTTGGGACGACGCTCTTATGTCTGTAAAACTAGTTTCACAACGAAGCATGCAATACAAGACCAGATTAACCCTTTAAGGCTCAGTGTTCCCGCTCTGGGAACACCAAATTCTGACGTTTTGACTGTTGCCAGTTACGAAGAATAGATTTGATTTCTATAAAAAATAGTTGCGGGTGACATAGCTGCACGAGAATCCTTTACACGGGGAAAAATATCACCGTAAAATTTACGGGGAGTCAACTTATTTATCACCGTGTTTCTGACGTCAGTTCGCCGTAAATTTTACAGCAGGTCAATTTTTACTGACGTATTTTCGAAGCTATTTCGCTGTAAATTTTACAGCAAGTCACTTTTTAATGCCGTATTTAAGACATCATATCGCCGTTATATTTACAGCGACGTGATTATATCGCTGTATTTTTTTGCGTTATAGCTGTGACGTCACGAACGGAGGTGTTTTCCTCCAGATTTTTGTGAAAGGCTACGAGGCAAGGGCGGATTAAACGGGGGGGGGGGGAGAAATTAATATAAAAGATCCTATTTTACTTCCATAAAATGGATGTATATGTCAATCTTCTAACTAACCGCCCCCACCGACAAACTTGCATTAATCCGCCACTGTTACGAGAATATTTTAGTTAATTATTAAGGCGCTACCATTTGTTAATTTTGGAATTAAATCATTTTTTTCTGACTTACCGTCAACGGGATTCAAACTCTGAGTCAGGAGCTCGGCGCGCTGACCAGTATACAGCTCTGGGCTCTAACGCATGAAGCTAAAGGTTAAAGTGTATACTTCAGTTGCGGTATGAGGACTTAGAAATTTTTCCCTGAAATTTTCCTGAAGTTGTAATTTTTGGATCTCTTGGGACAGCTTTTAATGAGCCGTAGTTAATTTTATTTAATTATTTATTAATTATTTGTAATCGGCGATTAAATTAATGTAGGGAAATGAGAGAATATTCTGTGTTCTTTTTTTATTTTATTTATTTATTTAATAATATTTTCACTTTTTTCTTTTATCATTTGTAGTGATTTTTAATTACAATTTAACAAGTCAGGTGTTATTTTTCTAATTTTTAAGATGATTTTTTTCTGATTATACTTAATCATACCTGTATTTAAATGAACATGCACAAATCACATGCATACCAATTTTATGAACCAATACAAACGTAAAAACCCAGGCATACAAATGAAAGTAAAGTAAATAGGGATTCACATTGCACAGATACAGATATACAGTTATACTCTAAATCAAATCATGTTTATACAGAACGCACAACAAGGGCGGATTAAAAGAGGGGCGGAGAGGGCGGCCGCCCCCCTCCCCCGAGAAAAAACAAATGAATGTAAAATATCCTATTTTATTTCCATAAAATGGATGTATACTTTTTAGCACGTCTTACTCTGCACTTTTTAGCACGTATACTTATGTGCGCAGCCAGCTGCGTCACAAAAGCCATCTTGCTGGTAGTTAAGTCGAGCGATGGCAACAGCTGTCCTTTTATCAGCATTGGGAAGGGGTTGCGCCTCAAAGGGTTAAGTTATTAATTCGTAACAATATGGAAAATATTTTATTTGGGGGGATGGAGGGGGGGGAATAGTAATGGACGCATCAATAGACGCAATCCCGCGGAAAAAAAAAAAAAAAAAAAAAAAAAGTGCGGGATTGCATTTCCTAGGCCGGCCCTTGATAGTTTCAAAAACCGTTGTTGCATCGTCACAGGAGTCATGGAACATGCAGCCAAAGTTGGTTGCGCTGCTAAACGCAACAGTTTTTCAATTTCAAAATTCTTTTTTTAATCCATTGGTTCCACTTAACGCACGGTGCACTGATTAGCGTAAAAATTAGCTTCCTCTTTCGGCAATTCAAGATGAAGGTACCATTCCGTTTTGTCTCTTGTTAAGCACCGTTGGATTATTACGCCACGAAAAAAAAAAAAAAAAAAAACAGAAGAGCTGGGTTAAAACTAAAAGTATATCGAAGCTGGCCCTTTTAACAATAGTTTCAGAGAAGAATGAAATTTAAAGAAAAAAAGAAAACAAAGAAAAGAAGAAGTGCCCGTGAATGTGTACAATTAAAAGAAAAGTGACTGACTAGGGATCATACCTTTATTCTTTGACCCCATTGTTCAGCGAATTTCAGGAAGGAAGGAACAGCGCATGTTCCGAAGAGGGATTATTTCTTTGCAGCGTGAGAGGTGCGCTAATGGGGGGAGATAAGTTCATTAGCTGGAAGAGTCAAGCTGAGCTTTCGGGATCGGACGATTCAGTCACAAAAGAGTTGAATGAAAGTGCAAGTTTTTGATAGAGCATTTAGACGAGACATACCTCTCAGCGACGGGTCTTTCCCCCTACGCTTTGCACGCTTAAATCTGTTGAGTAAAATAATAATCAAACGGAATATATTTTTACTCAATTTTTGACTTCAAACAGCCATTCTCTCGATTGAGTAAAATTTGCTCAATTAATCGACAAATATCAATGGAGCGAAAAATTCTCAATTTTTGAGCATTCTACAACAGCTCCATTTAGGCTAAATAATAATCAAAAATGAGGAGTGTCTGTCCGTTTTTGATTAATATAACTGTACTCAATTATGATTATTATTTAAGCTATTGAATGAGCGTTTTTGCAAAATCAGCCCTTTTTTAATTAACATATCTATACTCAATTAAGATTATTATTTTAAGCTAGAAAAAGGGTGTTTTATTAAAATTTGCTGTTTTTGATTAATATATTGAATGATTCGTTTTCTTCATTTTTTATTATCAGAGCTGTAATCTATTATTATAAGCCCGAGAAAATAAATTTTAAATCAAGGCAAATACATTACATATATCTTAATACACTATAAAAAAGTATTTTTTTAATACATAGAATATAATTTCACTATAGTCTCTCGTTATAAAACGAATTCACAGTACAGTCAGAATACAGAAATGCAATCATGGTTAAACCAGCTGTGAGATTTAATTAAAGAAGCAACCCAATTTATTGACATGAAAAAGGTAAAATACTACTTACTCACTTAGGGTGGAGATATCCTAACTTCATTTGTTTTACAACAGCTTTTTATAATCCAATCGTAAGAAACTATGTCATTAAAGCGAAATCTTTACCTAAAGCATCTCCTCCATATCTAGGCTGAATTTATTTCACAACTCTGAATATGAAAAAGATGCATTTGGTATTCGAATATAACATAAAATTATCAACAGCGAATACACACACAACTATGCCCGACTATGAACCGTTAGCCGTTGAACAGCGTGGGTCAAGTGACAGAAATATGATATATGGGTCGTGGGGGAGAAGAGACAGACAGAATACTCAAGTAGACAAGATTATTGTCTTGATTGAGTGATACAAATTATTGTCTTGAATGAGTATTTTTTGGCGTAAAAGGATTTAAATCGGCCAATAAGAAATTTAATCAATAAATGAGTGTTAGTTTTAATCAATAGATTTAAGCGTGTGGGTTCTCGTAATGTATTTCAATGGGAGACGCCCGATTTCCAACATTAAAAAAAAGTATTAAATTCAAGTTTTTAGATAAATTTAAAGGATAATCAGACCTTCGATTGGGGGCCCTGATTTTCCAGTGGTATCTTCATGTTTTGAAGTGATTAATAAGGATAGGATAACTAAAACAGATGTTTCTAATACCCTTTTCTGTGTTGAGTACAATAGCATGACAATAGGAGAATGTGCGCAGAAAGGATGTGCAGTAGGCCATCACTCAGATGATGTGACTGAACATCATATCGGAATCCTCTATACCAGTGCTCCCCAACATTTTATCGGACCAGTCAACGTTTGACAATTTTACTGCTGACCGTTGAGGTGGGGGTCGTTGTTTGTTGATATTTTAGATTGTTTTGATTTAATAATTTTAATTTAATGGAATGTAAAATACCTTCAGAATAAAATACAGTTACACACACACACACACACACACATATGCACACAAAAAATATTTACAGTGATTTAACATTTTAACTCACTAGAACGCTAAACCAATGAGAAGCTTGATCTTCTTTCTTTACAACGAATCGGTTCCATATGGAATAGGCAATGATACTCGAATTGCTTTGCTTATGTCCAATTTATTAAATTGTTTTGTTTTGGTTGCTGTCACTACAGAAAACCCCGTTTCACAGGTAAGCAGTAAAAAGTGGCAAAAGTGAGTTTAAGTGTCTGCAATTTTAATTCATACCTTTGAAATGTTTAATAAACAATTAACTAATTTAAAATAGTTACAAGATTTTTTTCTGTTACATAGGTATAAATTTTCACGAACTCGACAAAATCGAATAGGGATGGACGCGAGACGAAAAATAAGCGTCTCGCGTCTCGCAAAATAGCCAAAAAGCTTGTCTCGTCTCGCAAAAATCCCTATATCGTAATGTTAAAAATGTTTGTCTCGTCTCGCAAAAAAGCTGTAAATCTCTGTCTCGTCTCGCAAAAAAGTCGTCTCGCGTCCATCCCTAAAATCGAAACGCGAGAGAAATGTACCACAGTAAATAAAATGTAAATAATATAAAGTTCCTCGATCGGCGCGGTACCATTTGATCCACAGACCGGGAGTTGAGGACCACTGCTCTATACCTTTCAAAACTGGCGTAATCTAGGATATAATATAGGGGGAAGTCCAACATGGAACGTTGAGGGGCCAAAATGTTTCCTATTGTAGAAAACATCATTTTCAAATAGGTTATTTCTGAATTTTCTTGAATTTTAGGGGGGGGGGCAATTGCCACCTCTTGTCCACAGCAATTTACACCTATGCCTTTCAATATGCAGTCGAACTCGCCTATAACGAACGCGAAGGAACCGCTATATTTACTCGTTCTAAGCGAGTGCTCGTGAAAAACGGGTTTCTCGAAAAAAATCATTAAAGTTCACATATACTTACTATATTACTTTATTAAATTTTTTTTTTATTACAGGAGAAGTTACTTAATTTGCTTTGAGCTGGCGCATTGTATTTCCTATCTTATTTTCTTCGGAGAAGACTCATAACCCTAAAACCATCGTCATCTGCTGCCCTGTCTTCGAAAACAGCTAAAAGTTTTTCTGCTCCCTTAAAAGCCATTGAGTACCTTTGGGACGGTCCACGTTCAAATTCTTCTTATCTGTCGTTATCACCGTCGCTTTCCATGACTTCCAAGATTTTTTTCAAGGAAAGGATTGGCCGAGTTAAGTCACTAGGAATTTTATGAAGTACAAAAATATATTTCTCGCTATACCCATGGTGTACTCGTTAAAAGCGAGTTATGCGCCGAACATTTTACCAAGTATTGCCAATTTCCTCGTTAATAGGGATGGACGCGAGACGAAAAATAAGCGTCTCGCGTCTCGCAAAATAGCCTAAAAGCTTGTCTCGTCTCGCAAAAATCCCTATATCGTAATGTTAAAAATGTGTGTCTCGTCTCGCAAAAAATCTGTAAATCTCTGTCTCGTCTCGCAAAAAAGTCGTCTCGCGTCCATCCCTACTCGTTAAATCCGTGATCTCGTTAAATCAGAGCTCGTTATAAACAAGTTCGACTGTAGTTGGAAAGTGCTGGTGATATAGCTTTCCTTGTCCTAGCTTTTATTTTTCTTAAATATAAACTTCGATTGCTAAGAAATTTATCTAGATTATTGGTATTTTGCATTTACTATGATCTATAGCAGGAGTACCCAACTTTTGCATCGCACCAAATTTTTTCCCACACGACATCAGATGTGCCAGACAACTCAAGCACCTTTTACATTTCCTTATGTCGACGCCGATAAGAATCGGGAAATATAAATACAGGTAGGCTTTAGTTTAGGGGTGGGGAATAATAACAGTATTTTGTATAATCAGGGCCTTATTATCACATGGGCAGTTCGGGCATTTCCCCGAAGCCCTCAGATTTGTAAGGCCTCCAAATTGTTCTAAAAAAAAATTCCTCTACCAATAGTTTGAATTTTTTCGGAAAACATTTATTGATATAGAGATTTAGGTCGAATTTTAAATCAATTTAGAAATTATGAAGTTTCTTTATGTTTACTAAAATACTGCTGTTTTTTCTTACTTTTCATTATTTACGCTTCAGATTTATAAAAACTGACCTATCATTTGAGGACATTTGACTGCATTCTGACTTCATGATCTATCTGATATCTAAAATCTGGCTGGGATTTTTTTACCTTGTGTATGTGTGTGTGTGTGTGTGTGTGTGTGCTGTTGAGTTCACTGTTGTGAAAATTTTGTAAATTTAGTTTTCAATGATTAAAGTTCATATATAACTATAATCTGCGTTTGCGAGACACTTGTGTTGTGCAATATAGGCCATAATGACATTTTAATTAAATGTCATTAATGACAGTTTAATTTATATGTAACATGTCCATTCCTGAAATCTTGGGGCGTTTTCGTGCCATCGAACAGGTAAGCGGATTATTAGGTCCAAAACTGATGTGGTCAAATTAACTGAAATCAACAGAATAGAAAGAAATATAGTTACAGAATAGTTTTAGAAAATTTTGTTAATTTATCGCTGTGTTTTCTGTAGTAGGCCTCCTAAATGACTGAAGTACCCGTGCCCCCATGATGTCATAATCAGAGTCTGCATACAATAAGTGTGAACAAGAGATTGGAATAGTTGTCATGAGGAAGAAGATTTTAGAATTAATTTTTCGGATATTTGGCAGACCATCAAAGATGGTTCGATTTTGAATGACAATGTATTCTGGAGGGCAGTGGACGCGTCACTTTCCGCAAAGAACACACGTGCTGGCTGAGTACCTTTGCCATTGCTAGTCAGTCGTTACAGCCAGTGCCGGAACAATCCTTCAAAAAGTAAGCTTCATTCCTAAAGTGGCATCATAGACAAAAGTGCCACTCAAAGAATAATTATGAAATTTCTTTATTCGAAGGTAAAAATTTCTCCTGTAGGCATAAAAGAAAGTGAGAAAAGAAAGTGAGAAAAAAAAATGCTTTAAGTAAATGAACATGGATTATGGTACATTTTCAAAATTCTAACATAATGAAAAAAGGAAAAAAAAAAAAAAAAAAAAAAACAGGGCTGACTCCTGCATTATGTTACATTTTCTGACATTAATCTAACACGAAATAGGACCGACACATGGAATATGATGCATTAATTTATTACCACATTTCTTTCTTTCTTTCTTTTTTTTTTTTTAACCCCGGAAAGGGGAATGGTTCTGAGGTTTGCATGTTATTTTCTGCCTGATTATCTTTTTTTTTTTAAATCCAGCTATTAATTATTTAAATAAAAAATCTAAATAGTGGAAGGCGGGTCGGATTCAAGCTTTAGAGGAGCAAGAATGTGGCCCGCGGGCTGTATGTTGGACAACCGGGCTTTAAAACCACTTAAATCATCAAACACAATCTGTTAAGCATAAACTCTGTTACTTCATACTCTGCGTTCGCGTTATCTATATCTCTTGCACGCCACACATCTGCTACAGATTATTTAAAAATGAACATACACTCAGGCAAAAAGAAACTAAAATATTAAGCGAGTGAGAGAGAAAAGAAAAGAAAAAAAAAACGAAGAGGAAGAAAATAAACTCGCATGCCGGACAATCCATTATTGAGATTAAAAACGAAAATGGCCACGAACTTATCTTTCCATCTTTAGGACGCGGGCGCGAAAGACAAGGTGATTGAGGCGCGAGAGGTGTTATAAGGAAAGGGGTGAGGTTCTCTCCTCACGCACCAGCTTTTTTATCCTCGGTCATTCACACACACACACCCCGGTAGGGAGAACCATCATGGATGCCGATGAGAACGGTGATTCTCCGGTGTTAGAGAAATTCTGACATATTTCGTCCCCGATCTCTGATTTCAGGGCTTCATCAAATTTATATAACATTTTTTTTTATGAAGTAACGTTACTCATATGAGATGTAAGGATGGTTAACCTTTTAACGCGCATTGTTCCCGCTCTGGGAACACCGAACTCGGACGTTCTGTCTGTTGCCATGTCACGAAGAACAGATTTGATTTCTATAAAAATAGTGGCGGGGGACATAGGTCCACGAGAATCCTTTACTTTTTAGCAAGTTCTTTCCCGTAAAAAAATGGTCACGATTATTTTTAACAGCACTGACATCTGCTGCAAAAATGGAAGACTGCGAGAACAGCTGGATAGATTCGATCGTCCGCCATCTTGCTGGTAGTTAAGTCGAGCGATGTCAACAGCTGCCCTTTTTTCAGCATAGGGAAAGGGTTAAGGCTCATCTATAATTCCCGCGTCTCCTATGATAAGTAATAGAACAAAGTTCTTTCGAAAGAAACATTGGGTCCTAGATCTTTAGGGGGGATGCCCTCTGTGGGGGACTTTCTAAGGGATCTTGGCTCGTATTTACGAGAGGTTTTGGAGAAAACCACGAAAAACACCGAACGGCTAGGTCGACAGGCGCGACCGGAATTTGATACAGACCGTTAGAAACTACAAAAAGACGCATGATGCATTGCAGGGATGTATCGAGAAAAAATTTCGGGCTGTGTCCAAAAGATAAAATTAGAATTTCTCACAAAAATGCTTGATTAATTCACATCCAAATTTTTTTTTTTTTTGGGGGGGGGGGTGTACATCCCCCATGGCATCTGCCCCATGGTATTCCCCTTGGCTAAGTCTCTGATCTATGGTTAGCATTTGCTGATGGGCAATCCAAATCGTAAAATACACTTAAGAAAATATAATAGCAATTCTTGGACGATTTATTTACTCGCGTAACAGCCGCCCAGGCATAATAATCGCACCCTCTTTATGAAGCAGAAAAAATCGCCAAAATATTTTCCCCGCATAAAAGCCGCAGACACGTATTTGTCTTTCATTTATGGCTCTAAAAATATTATTATAGGTATATTAAGAAAATTGCTTTTTTTTTAATATACAATCGAAGAAAAGATTATTTAATATACGACAGATAAACTGGAAACACTTGTTAGTTATTATTTTAGTTAGTTATTATTTAGTTATTTTATCAGGTTGTAACGAAAGTTTTCCGCCATATCTGCCTGAAAAACTAACTTCTTAGATAACTGTATTTGAACTTTCGGTACCAAACCTGCACAGTGTCACATGATACAACAATAGTACTTAAAGCTGTACTCATAATTTGTTGATATTCTAGAGCTGACTTTTTGCAACACAACTGGAAGTTAATGATGGTCCTAATCCTCTAGAGCTATAGTTCCATTTGGAGACACCTTATACTTAATGATAACTATATTTTTCAGAGATTTCACAACACAGTGTTATAAAGTAAGCCTCTTTCTTTCAAATGTCAAAAATAGTTCGACAAAATAGGAGCAAATACGCCAATGCGAACTGTGTTCTGACGATGTTTGCGGTGACGGGAAACTTTCGTTACAACCTAATATTATAATACCAGCAGTAATGTTTTTGCATTAGAGTGTACAATATTGTACAGTAAATTTTCGATCGTAATAGTCGCACCTGGACTTTCATAATGAAAAACTGGCCAAAAAGTGCGACTATTACGCGAGTAAACACGATATCCTTTGCCCGCTGTTGTGTCTTCCGCAGGCTCTCTGCATCAACCTTAACTGCACTGACCTACTGAAGACACTGCTTTCCCTCTGCTTGAAGCGGCTGTCTGCCATTGTAAAGGCTCACAAAAATAAATAAAGTAATAATAATAATAATAATTAAGAAAGAAAAAGAAAAGGAAGGAAGAAGAAGAAGAAAAGAAAGAAAGGACGGAAGCCCCTCCTTTCTATCTGTCCTGGCTATGTCCGCAGGCTACAGATCGCCCGAGGCTTCAACAGAGGAATCGCTATTGTTGTTCTCTTACTACCATCATGGTCGTCTTACAGGGTTCCATGACCCCGCGGCAGCGAACAGCATGGGAGATATTCGGCACTGTCGTCCAGGTATACAAAATGGGTAACTTTTCAATTAAAACTAGGAAAAAGAAATACAAATCACGTCAAAAACTTCGATTAGAAAACACTTTCGAACTCTTTTTTTTTAAAACACATTGCGTATTAAAATTAAAGCAGATAAAACTGTGGCTGTTTTAGACTGCTATTTCCTGGGTTTTTTTAGAAGATTTTAGTCATAAAAGTATCTCGCAGTTAAAATCATTATCATAAGTTAAAATCATTATCATTAGTTCGCATTGCAATTATATATTACATGCTGTTTTATGCACTTTTAAAAATGTTTAGCTTTGTTGTTGTCGTTGTGTTAACCCTTTAACGCAGTGTTCCCGCTCTGGGAACACCAAACTCTGACGTTTCGACTGTTGCCAGTCACGAAGAATAGATTTGATTTCTATAAAAATAGTTTCGGGAGCTCCACGAGAATCCTTTACTTTTCAGAACGCCATTTCCCGTACAAAAAAAATTTTCACGATTATTTTTAAACAGCACCGACATCTGCTGAAAAATGGAAAAATGTGAGAACAGCTGGATAGATTGCCCAATGCTGAAAAGAGGGCAGCCGTTGCTATCGCTCGACTTAACTACCAGCAAGATGGCGGACGATCGAATCGTTCATCGCGTACCACAGATCAAGAGACCCTTTTTTGACGACAGCTGGCTGTGCCGCACAGCCAGCTGTCGTCATAAAAGGGTCTCTAGATCTGTGGCACGCGATGAACGTTTCGATCGTCTGCCATCTTGCTGGTAGTTAAGTCGAGCGGTGGCAACGGCTGCCCTTTTTTCAGCATTGGGAAAGGGTTGCGCTTCAAAGGGTTAAGATAAAGCTGCAGCTGCTCGGGGGCTATCTGCTTGAGTGGCAGAGAGTTGGGATGAGGACTTTTTTTAGGAGTTCTAACTGGTATTCACATCACATCAGGAGAAAACGCCCCAAACTCCAGACCATTAGATCAAGAACTACGCGACAGTCCAAGACCCTGGACTTTCGCACTTCAGCTATCTACCAATGTTCAGTATCTTATCCACTTGTCCATTGGTCTTTTAAATGTTTAACTATGAAAATGTCTTACAGATGTATAACAATTAATTATGATTTGTTTGCACCGTAATTATGTGTTACGTGTTGTTTTATACATTTTTTAATTGTTACCATCAGAAGGTAATCCTGCAAAATTAAAATTTAGTTTATACTGTCGTTCATTTTCAATAAATATTAAAGTAAATATTAAAATATGCCAGAAGGCATTTATAAAGTGACCAAAAGCATCTAAAATAAAAAGACAAAGTGGAACAGACAAATCATATCTTTTACAGGGCTAAAAATATAAATGCACCGTCTACGTCATTTTTAGAAAACAAAAGATACGAATACACTGAAAATGACTTGAACAAAAATTAATAATAATACAATTCAAATTTTATCTTTTATTATTATTATTATTATTATTATTATTATTATTTGCTGTTGTTAATTCAAACTGCATTTGAAATTTATGTAATTCATGTCAGACTTTTTTGTCCTTTATGTGATTATATTTTGAACTTAATATCGAAAAATAAAATTCGTTCTTATTAATTGTATCTTTTTTTTTTTATAATAGTATTCGAATTTTAAGAAACTTAAATAGCTAAATCTAAATAGTTTTTCTTTTCTTTTTCCTTAAAAAAAAAAAAAAGGCAGGGAGCACTTTTGGGCTCTGTTATTTCAAAATATTGTAAAAAGAAAAATCCAATATATAGCTGTCTTACAAATCTTTTGCGATTTGCCTGTAAAATCACTTTCGCAGCAATGACTCTGTCGAAACAGAGAAAAGTGTAGTAACGTTCGCTCAGTTTTCCAGCAACATGCCAAAACTTTTGCAAAAATGCTATGATTTTTATCAGTGCATTAATTACCATTATAGGCGTTGTACTTAGTGACATTACATTGTTAATTTATATAATCCAGTTACTAATTTTAATGAGGTATTACTTTTAATGTGCATAGCTAGCATGCCGTGTTTACTTACGTAATAGTCGTACTTTTTTTTTGCCAATTTTTCATGGTGAAAGTATAGGCGCGACTATTAAGCGGGGAAATCTACTACACAACATTGCATACTTTAACGTTAAATCATTTCTGGTACCATAATAAAATTAACAGTTTCCAGATTATCTGCCGCATATTAAATAACCCTTTCGTTAGTTGCACACACAAAAAAGAGGCATTTTTCTTTTTATAGTAATATTTTCATAGACATAAATGAAAGTCACTGCATACGTGACTTCGAATTCGATTATTTCTGCTTCAAAACGGCTGTACGACTTTTATGCGAGGGCAACTATAACGCGAGTAAACACGGCAATTTTTTGAAAGGAAGGTTCAAGAATTTTTTGAAAGAAAGGTTGAAGAATTTTTTGAAAATTGCAATATTATCATTTTAGGTAGTTACTAATTTTTGGATTGTTAATTTTTAGAATAAATACTTTATTTCATTTCTTGGTTTTTGAAGACTATAAGTTCAAATATTATTTTTCTCGTTTTGGCATAGTTTGGAGAACCACATCTGAAGTTGCTTCTCTTTCTTTGTCATTTTTGTTTTCTGTAGCGGGAAAGGCCCTAAGTGTATTTTTGAGCAGTTTGCTAAGCCACTTACCGAAATACTACTATTTTTGCATTTATGTTTAGAATTCGTTGTGTGTGGTCTCTGAAGAGAGTTGCAGCAATTGTGAATATTTCCAACTTCCATTTCAAAAACTCTTGTTTCTTGTGCCTGGAAAATTTTGATTATATTGAACAAAACAGAAAAAAAAAAAAAGATAATCGCTTACAACCTTGTTTCCATTTAAAAATTTTTGCTGCTGCTATAAACTTACGTTGCTTATCAAGTTGAATCATACATTACCCAAAAAAGGTAGCAAACTGTTTGGATGTCTCACTGCCTTCTCCAGAAAGAACCAATTGTGTAAGCAATTTCTTTTTATTGTTAATACTTATTTTTCGAAAATTAAATTTCTTTCCATAGCAAATTATTTTCATATGTAATCATGCTTGATAAAAAATAAATAAATAAATACCGTGCTCACTCGCGTAACAGTCTCCCTCGCATCATAGTCGCATTCCCGCTTTGAAGAAAAATTGTCAAACTATTTTCCCTACATAAAAGTAGCACTCACGTATTTGACTTTCATTTATGTCTATAAAAGTATTATTATAAAAAGAAAAATGCCTTTTTTTTTCGTGCAACTGACGAAAAGATTATTTAATATACGGCAGACAATCTGGAAACTTATTAATTTTATTATAATAAAAGTAATGATTTAAAGTGTATAATATTGTGCAGTAGATTTCCCCGCATAAAGTCACACCTATACTTTCACCATGAAAATTACGCAAAAAAAGTACGAATGTTACGCGAGTAAATATGGTAAATAAATAAATAAAATAAATTGTTACATTAACGCACACACACACACACACATAACCGATTGAATCATCAAAGATTAATTAGTAGAAAATATTTTTGTGCATTTCTAAAAACTATTTAATTACATAAGTCTGCTGTCTTCTCTTTGAAATTTAGTAAGCTACTCGAACGTTATTCTGATATATATATAATTAATTTAAAAGAAATGACTAAACATTGGTTTTTTTCATTAAAACATAGTATTAAATCTAATTTCAATTTCATTAAATATTCATGCACACAGTTTTGTATAACATATTTTAGGTGAATAGAATATTCCAACGTGAAAATAAGTACAATATTTAAAATCCATCAAGCTTCTTTTTTTTTTTTTTTTTCCCCACAAAATACTTTACACTTTTTACTAAACACATATTTTGATAATCATTTACCCCCCACCCATCAATTCTGCGCAAATATAAGGCCACATGAATAGGACATTGCTAATGGCATAGGCTAACAAATTTTAAAGTAATTTTTTTCACTCTTCTACATAAAAATGTATCTATGTAAATAGAAGAGATAATAAGCGTTCGCAATACATGATAAAGGACATCATATAAGCTAAGAATGTCGTCTCAAAACTAGCAATAAATAATATTTTCTGTAATGTTAAAATTTGAAATGCATTTAATTTTTTTTCTAGTTTACTCTGGACTTTAATTTGTCCAGAAAATCATTATCCCCAATTAGTTGGGATTAACGAAGTAAGTCTTGTGGCAAAGCGTTCTGCAACGAATTAGTTCAGTTAAAGGTATTTTAAAATTTGCAATGCGTTCTGCAATTTCGATTAAAAAAAAAAAAAATAATAATACATAAAATAATAAAAGAAAAAGAACTCGGCTTATATTCTTAGGAGAGCTACTAAGATTTAAAAAGAAGATTAAAAAAAAAAAAAACCTAGTCTGTGCTTTCAGTTCCAATACAAAAGAATTCTTAAGATTTCTTCTCTCTCATCTTAATGCCAGGTGCACGATGGGGAAAAAAAATACATAAAAAAAAATAATTCCACCTTTAAAAAATGCGGTTTCTGAAGGGGAAAAAATGTGGAGGGAGAGAGAGAGATAAAAAAAAAAAAGGAAGATGCAGAGCGCAGGAGAAGAGACAAAAAAAAACCTTCGTCCCGTCCCTATCCTCCGGCACGTGCCAGTCACGTGCGGCATCGCATCTCCCCAGCCACCCGCGCACGCGTCAATCAACCCTGCGGGTCCCGCCTCCTCTCCGGTCATTGGCCGCTGCAATAGGTCGGGGGCGGAGTGGATCGGCAGCACTGGCGAGTGGCGGAATTGTAATGGTGCCCCGCGCAGCCACTGGCAGACTGAAGAAAGTGTCGATAACAAGTGGTTCTGGCCGTGTGTTTACCGTCTGTCTCTGCTTGTCTTGCCGGCAAGGGACCTTGTTGTGGTGCTTGTGTTTTTTTTTATTCGGTTTTGGTTTGTGTGTGTATGTGTGCAGTGCACGTTCGAAGAAAAAAAAATTGGCGTTTCGGTTGATAAACAACATTGCTCCAAAATCGGAAAAAAGAATTTCCTTTTTATTTTTTGTTCACGAAAAATCGTTGAAAATTTTCAACGGCTGGTTTCGTTGTTTTTCTTTCCGTAAGTAGAATTTCCTTAGCTTCATTCTGGGATGTAAACATAGAAGACATTTTCTTGCAATCGAATAAATAATCCAGTGAGCTATGGTCTATCGGCATTTTAGCATATCTGGCTAAAACTGGTGATCTTATACTTCTGTGTTATTCTCAAAGAAAGTACTTTGAATTTAAAGAATTCATATTTCAAAAGAACAAATAAGAAATGGTTTCTCAAAATAAGTTATTCAAGAAACTTGTACACTTAGACCATTGTTTACGTGGTTGTGAAGTAAAAAATCAGCAAATATTTTAAATTTTAAAAATGGCTTCACTGTGAAAAAGTTTAGTAAGAATTCTCATATAGTGCTAAACAAGCATCGTTAGACATTTCGTTTAAACCAAAGAATTCGTTAAATTTCAAATTATTATTGTAAAAGAACTTTATAATTACTTCACAAATTATAAATATAAACCAGGATGCTTTAAATTTTTTCCGCTATACATTCTGTAGCATTTTAAAACCATCAAACTAACTCAAAATATTTGTAATCACTGTAAATTCTAAACACCTCATTAATTTCTCTTCATTTTTCGAAATTCCTGCATCACAAACAAAGCTGCCTCCAATCCAACACCGTGTTCCATCGCTACATAGAACAACCGCTATTCAGCAGGAATCGTCTGCTCGTATGAACATTTCACGCTTCATCCTCTTTTCAAAAAAGAATCCCATCTCGCCGGCAAACGAATTCTGAACGCACCCACTTCTCTCGAAATCAGGGAGAAGGTGTGAGGATTCGCTGGATCGTGCAAAGGAATCTATCTCTACACCTCGCGTTCGAATTCTCCTGCAGCCCCTCGAACGAGTTTTCCCCGTTCTCGCTTCGGCAGCTCTCTCTCTCTCTTTCCACCCTGCCTCTTGAGCTTTCGAGTGGCGTTCGAGAACCCGGCGAACGGAAGTCGTGTTCGAAAACAAAGAGATTCTGTTTGTGTGTGGCGGTATACACATCGCGAGTTCAGAAGAGCTACCCGCCGATATCGAGTTTCTCTGCATAATCCCGTAGTGAAATCGAGAGATACGTTTTGCTGACGCACTCATTTCTGGGATGAGAAAGGATCTCGCAGGCTATCTTTGCTGTTTTGTGTTCGAATGAACTGTGCTGTGACTTCTGAGTTAGGGTGAAATTTGCATTTATTAAGAATAACGCAATCAGTGAAGTGAGGAACTTAATAAAAGTTAAGAAATTTAAAAACAATAAAAAATCCAGAAGGATTAGGGTGACACAACTAGTGTATAGTCGTATCTAGAAAAAATGCACGCTTGTTTGCAAGTGATCTGTCACCATCTTAGCAGAAGTAGATTAATATATTTTTCGCTGTAGGTTAAATGATTTGATGATATAGAAAGACTGCATAACCCAAGATTATGCTCTTTAATCCATCACCATTGATCAGAAAACTGTAGCATTCAAATCTCATCGAAAAAGTAAATTTGATTTCTACAAAAACGATTCTTTCGGCATCCTGACCTTCAGCTGGCAACAGCCCCGAATCTCCATGTACTAACTAACGCACCGGGCCTTGCAACTGTCGAACAAGCTTCCGACTCCGTACCGTAACAGAATAACTTAAACGAAAACAAGATCATGTTCCATAATCCTCCACGACCTTGGAGCATCCAAAAGGCGCTGAAGATCGCAGCAACGGATCTTCCCGAACGGCAGTAATTTCACCATTCCACCCCGCATGCTCGCACACACGAGGTGCTGCTGCTGCTCCTCGCACCGCCACTCGACCAAAACCTTCCTGACCTGCCAGCAGGGATTCTTCGACTTCTCCAACTCCCCAGCGGTCGATCGCGTCCCATGGACTGACCGCCGCGACTGCCGTCGGACCCACCGCCGCCCTCCCTGCGAATTACGTTCCACGACTCCGGCACCATCGTTCCGGAACACCCGGACAGGGGGGCCGTCGACCCCCTGCGCCCCATGCCCGTGATCAGCGCGGGGGACTACGAGCCCCCCGCCCCTCAGCTGTGCGGGGGCTGTGGGGGCAAGATATCCGACCGCTACTACCTCCTGGCCGTCGACAGGCAGTGGCACTCCCGGTGCCTCATCTGCTGCGAGTGCAAGGTGCAGCTCGACTCCGAGCTCACCTGTTTCGCAAGGGACGGCAATATCTACTGCAAAGACGACTACTACAGGTAGGCTCTCTCTATGTCTTGTTTATTCTTCCCAACTCCTATACTCAAAATAATATTTACAATAGTCGAACCTCGAATTAAGGTTGTTCTTCGAAAAAAAAAAAGAACTCTGTTTTTAGTCTTGGTACACAAATTGAAATAAACTAATAGCACCATAGTCTCCAAAAAATTCCAGATGGTTCTTCATAAGCTGTTTTACACACTACGATAAGCGAAAACGCTGTGGCTTTTGTGAAATTTTCAGAAAAAATTCTTAAACATGGATTTGAGCTGCAAGATTTTTCGAAGAGTGACACGCTTTGCGAAAATTTCCGATTTTTAAGAATTTTTTCTAAATATATTGAAACTGATACAGATTAGCCTGTCTTCGCAGTATGTAATACAGCTCGTAAAGAGACAGTTTCAAAATTTTGAAGTGCCTGGCATAATTAGTTTATTTGTAATTATGTACCAAAATCACATGATTTTTTCGAATAACACCGTTAACGAATTGATTGGGACCCACAATTCCGTTCGTTAAATCGAAGCAATTCGTTAAACCGAATATCAATTTTTGTAAAGAGTATGGTATAAAAATATCAATGCAAAATACCCTTAGATATTGATATGAAAAAAAGAATGATTATTGTTTACTGCGAGCTTAAAAATTGTAAGTTATACGTTTGGAGATCAACTTTAAAATTATCTAAATTCTTTAACGTTACTTGTTCTTAAATCTTAATATATACATACTTATTGGCCCTTTAGAAAGAAATCCTTGATAGTGCTTTGTTTTTGTGGCTGTGTTTTGATTTTCCAAAGCTTTTTGTCGATATTCATTTTATGTGCTAAAAATTCGTTAAATCAGAGCATTTTAGCACTCTTTTTGTCGGGACAGAAAAAGTATTCGTTAAATCGGAGAATTCGTTAAATCAAAGTACGTTAAATCGAGGTTCAACTGCATTTATACTGTAAGGTGTCCAAACGTCCCCGATTTTCGGAGACTGCTGCCCAATTTCAGGTCTTTTTTTCTGCCTGTCCTCAAAATGTAATACAACAATTACGGGCAAAACTTTAATTAAAACTAATAAAGAACGGTAAGCAGGGGCGTAGCCAGAAATTTTTCATGGGGGGGGGGGGGGGTTACGACTAATGCAACTCACATATATGCATACATGTGCGTGATAAGGGAGTGAAGAATATACATTTTGTATGGCAAAAATTTCCTCATGGGGGGGGTTATGACCCCCCTAACCCCCCCCCCGTGGCTACGCCCCTGACGGTAAGGTATGGAGCGGCCAGCTTCGCCGCCCCATACCTTACTGTTCTTTATACTCAGTGCAGTGTTGACTTAATTTCTAGACTCATTTCAATGAAAATCATGTTTCTTCGTTTTAACCAACGACTTCTTATCTTATTATATCTCGCTGGTTTTAACAATATTTGTCATTAAATTTATTAGGTTGTAACGAAAGTTTCCCTCCACTGCAAACATCGTCAGCACACATTTCGCGTTGACGTACTTTCTCATATTTTGTCAAACGAAAGAAAGAGACTTATTTTATAACACTGTGTTGTGAAATCTGTAAAAAAAAAAAAAAAAAAAAAAATTAAATACAACGTGTCTCAAGTGGAACTATCACTTTAGCGGATTAGAACCATCATTTACTTCCAATTTTGTTGCAAAAAATCAGCTACAGAATATCAACGAATTATATGTAGCTATATAAGTATCATTGGTGCATCATGTGACACTGTGCAGGTTTGGTACCGAGAGTTCAGAAACAAAGACTATGACATTCAAGAAGCAGAGAGCTCTGGCAGGTAGGTCTATTGATGTTGATGAGACCAGCCTGCGAGAACTTGTGGAAGATCAGTAATTAACCACTCGTTAGTTATCTAAGGAGTTAGAACTTAGTTTTTCAAGCAAGATTTGGCGGAAAACTTTCGTTACAACCTGATATTTAGGTTACGGTTCCTACACATTTTGGGTGCCATCATAAAAGCCAATGTTGGAACAGCAAATGGCTAAAATGTGCTTTAGCCCAATGCATGGTGACATTTTTCTACTCTTTGTTTGGCTACTCTTTGTCCTCTTTTTGGAGCTTGTGCCATTAAACTTCAACCAACCAACCAAAATTTAATTATTAAGATTTGTTCCACATTTTGGGTGTCATCATAAAAGCCGGTGTTGGAACAGCCAATGGCTAAACAAAAAGTGGAACATGACGCTTTAGCCCAATACATGATGACATTTTTTTAGATGGGCGATGAATGCGCCAAGAATTGTAAATTCGATATTTTAAAGATGCGAAAAAGTCAAAAGATCTTGCATTTTTGTGTATCCATTATTGTTACATTGTAATCTTGCTATTGCGTGACATAGGTTTGCTCCATTGGACATCACTGAACTGTTAATTTTGATATTTGCACATGCGTTATTTGCACTCATGTTTACATCTCGCTGTTACCGTTCACAGCGTAGAAATATCGTCGATTTTGGTCCCGCATATACGTTAATGTATTATATAAGTAGATGGTTATTTCTTCCCAATTAAAAAGAAAATCAATCATGTTTCACTTATTTTAAGCATGCTAACAATCCTTGAATAGTTGATCCTTTGAATAATAGTTGAATAAATACAAGCTTATTGGAGAAGATCATTGAATTTATAAAATGTCCCACTTTTTGTTTCAGAATTGTGTACACCACCCTGCTTGGTCCCAAATTCTTTGTTCAAAAATGTGATCACCTTAAGTCAGCTTACTGTAAGTCGAAGTCTGAAGGAACTGGCCAAATACTTCGAGTTATATTGATATTGGCAATCTGCCCTCCTCTCCATGCAAAAATTTAAATATTTGTAATATAAACAGTAGGGATGGACGCGAGACGAGAAATTGGTGTCTCGCGTCTCGCAAAACATCCGAAAAGCTTGTCTCGTCTCGCAAAAATCCCTATATCCTAATGTTAAAAATGTTTGTTTCGTCTCGCAAGAAAGCTGTAAATCTCTGTCTCGTCTCGCAAAAGGTCGTCTCGCGTCCATCCCTAATAAACAGGGCTTAATCAATATTAATACTTACTATCAGTGGTGTACGCAAAGGAAGGCGTGGGAGTCAGACCGTCACCTCCGATCGGATATCGGAGACCCCCTTCCCTTGTTGAAAATTTTGTGTCCATATATTTTTAATTTTTAGCACAAAAATTATACCTTTTTAACGTACAGATTATGTCCATGCCCACTAGAGATGAGACGGGCTCAGCCCGAGCCCGAAAGCCCGAGCCCGAGCCCGGGACCGACTCGGGCTCGGGCTCTGTAATTCACGATTGCGTTCGGGCTCGGGCGGGCTCGGGCTCGTGAAAAATTTCTCTTTTGTTGAACATACTCCTTGAAACAAATTTTAAAAAGTGATTTATGGGATAAATAGATGTACTTATTTCAAAAAATAGCGGCACGGGGGACTAGAAGGTGTGTGAAGCTCCAAAATTTATTGTATCCTATTAATGAAGTAGTTCATTTTATTTGTCTTTAGCTGACATTTCGGGCTCGGGCGGGCTCGGGCTCCAACTTTAATAATATTGCTCGGGCTCGGGCGGGCTCGGATTAAAAGTGTTCGGGCTCGGGCGGGCTCGGGCTTCAAAAAATGAGCCCGAACTCATCTCTAATGCCCACACCCCATCTCTTGAAGAAAGTCTGCGCAACGTCACTGACTACTAGTAGTTAAGGAAAAATGAATTATTAGAACTAAAAATGATAAAAGTAAATGCAGAAAGTTTCTTTCCCCATTCCAGAGCCTGAATTAGTGGGCAAAGATGGAAAAGGTATATTTCACTACGGCGAAACAAGCTTTAAAGCACGTTTGGGCAGCCTTTGGAAGTTGCGGGCCGTATATTTAGGACTTATTTAGGATTTTGGATAGTTTATATGGGTTTTATATGAAGTTTTGATATGTTCGCGGCCTGGATTAAAAGCTGGGGAGGGGTGGGGGTTATCCATATATGCTTTAAAGAGAGAAATAAATTAAACACCAAGAAAGGTTTTATTTTTATTGTATGGGTTTTCCGAACATGAAACTGAAACTTTTACAATAACTTCGACTTAAAGGGATACATTTCGAGGTATAGAGGTAGCACTTTTTTTTTAAAATATTAAATTATTTCGTGTCTGGAGTTCAAATTGTCGGTAATTCACATTATAAAGAAGTTCCTTGTACAGCAAAATCTCAACTATAGTACATCTCTTGATAATCTGGTGGTTGTTTATTCCGGCATGTTCAATAATCCGTCGCTCTTGCAGGCCCGGACTGGCTCCTTTGGGGGCCCTCGGCTAGAGATAGAAAAGGGGCCCCTTACTGAGAAATTTAGAGGGAATAGAATATTAGACTATGTATTCGAGGCGTATTAGGAAATTAAGTTCCGTTTTGAAAAGAAAAAAAAAAAAGTATTTTTCTTCAAGCCAATTTTATTTTTACATCAAAGAGAATACCTTTAAACTATTTTTCTACATAGTTTTCCGCCAATGTTCAAACACTTGTTGTAGCGGGTCACCAACTTTTCTATACCTTCTTCATAGAAACTTCCGCCAATGACGATAACCACGACTCCACAGCCTTTTCATTCATCGCCGATTCAAGAGCTTGTCGCCTAGCTCGCGTGTCATGTCCAGGATCTAGTGGTAGTCGGGCGGCACCAAGCCTAGGCTGTACGGCAGTTGACCGAACTGCTCCCAACGAAACTGTCGAATAGTGGAATCATCTTTTGAGTGTCACCAGCAGTATAAGGCCGAGCATTGTCATGGAGCAATACAATTCCTTTACTGAGCATTCTTCTACGTTTGTTTTGAATGCACGCCGTAGCTTTTTTCACCGTAGTCGTGGTTATCGTCATTGGCGGAAAGTTTCTATGAAGAAGGTATAGAAAAGATGGTGACCCGCTATGACAAGTGTTTGAGCATTGGCGGGGAACTATGTAGAAAAATAGTTTAAGGCATGCTCTTTCATTAAAAAAGAAAATTAGCTTGAAAAAAATTAGTAACTTTTTTTTCACAACGATCCGAATATTTAGAAATTAGTCTTACGTGCCTAAAAACCGCATTTAAGTATTTTAGAGCTTTTGGGGCGCCTGGCTCTTCACGAGTTTTCACGAGCCGCGGGGTTCGTGGGGGTCCTTCCCTGCGCCACTGCGTAAAGACGTAAGATTACTGGGAAATAAACAATCCAATTACTCTGATAAATATATCAAATTACTCTATAAAGTAGTATATCCATTTTGAGGGGCCTCTCCGGGGCCCCTCGGCGATCGCCAACCAGCGGACCTGGCCGGTCCGGGCCTGCGCTCTTGGGAAGCACATGACATGCTGTCTTCCGGTCCGACCACCACTGCGGATGTAAACAAGCATGCACGCTCTTGTCCTTCCCTACCTTTTTTGGCATTTGTATTTGGCATATTTCGACAATGTCGAAAAACGAAAGCATATGGCTTTTGTGTAAAAAAAAATAAGTGACTTCGGCAATCCAGAATTTTCGATAATCCGGAAATCCGGCCATTCACTGGTTCCATATATGTCGGATTATCGAGATTGTACTGTTACAAGTGCAGGCAGAAAAGAAAATCCAGGCATATGATGTTGGAAATACCTATATTGTAATCATCTTCCACTTTATCTTCGTTTAATAATTTCACTTATAGATATCCCGTATCACGAATTCTGATTCGACTTTCATTTCAAAATATTAGTATAGTAAATCTAAAGGAGCTTGTATATGTTATAGCACTCGTATCTCAAAGTACCACATACTGTACAGCGGATTTCAAGAGCCTGGAGATCATATTCGTTATTTTGTAAAATTCATTCTTGTGAAATTTTTGTATGATTAAATTTGTACTGTACTGCAAAAAAAAGGTCTGTCAAACTGACAGAAAAAAAAAAAAAAAAACTGTCAGCCAGGACGCCAGTTTATTTCCGTATCTTTTACAGAAATCTTCCGTATTTTCTTCCCTTATACGAAAGATTTCTCTAAAATAAACTGAAAATCTGTAAAATTTATGGAAGACTTCTGTAAAAAAAAAAATAAAATAAAATAAACTGGCGTCCTGGCTGACAGTTTTTTTCTGTAAATTTGACAGACTTTTTTGTAGTGTATGATTGTCTTTCAATAGAAATATTTTATTCGTCATATGAAATATTTGTAAAAGTGAAATTCATTATGACGAAATTTTAATGTATTTGCTGTTTTTAGATCTTGGTTATTACTTAATCACTGCCTTTTAAGAAGGTTCTGTATACAGGGTTATGTACACTGCAAAAAAAAGTCTGTCAAATTTATAGGAAAAAAAAAAAACTGTCAGCCAGGACGCCAGTTTGCAAAAAAAAGTCTGTGAAATTTGCAGGGAAAAAAAAGAAAAAAACTGTCAGCCAGCACGCCAGTTTATTTCCGTTTTATCTACAGTAGTTTTCCATAAATTTTACAGATTCTTTATTCTACAGAAATCTTCCGTAGGAAAATAAATATAGTTTAAAAACTAAAAAACACGTTTTAGTGATAAATTGAATTAACTAAAAAGTGAAAAATAATTCTTAATATAGAAATAAATTAATGAACGAAAAATAGTATTATTATGAAAAAAGTGTGGGGCACTTTGTGCTATATTTTTTTGTATCATTTTTGTACAAATCGTACCGATTGAATATTCTCAAGAACTGATATACGGAGCACCCCACGCTTTTTTCACAATAATACTGTTTTTCGTTCATTAATTAATTTCTATATTAAGAATTATTTTTCACTTTTTTGTTAGTCAAATTTATCTCTAAAGCATGTTTTTAGTTTTTTAAAACTATATTTATTTTTCACTTTTTAGTTCGATTTGCTATAAAAGCATGTTTTTTTTTAAACTGTATTTATTTAAAATTTATATTCTTTTAAATTTTCGATATCTCTCATAAGACACTAAGGAACACTAAGTTGGAAGGTACAAACTGTGTGATAATTTATTTTCACTGTGCACCAGTGGCGTAGCCAAGATTTTATTTCGGGGTGGCCTGGGTATCGAATTTAAAGCTAAAGTTCAATTGTAAGCTAAGTAAAGGGTCCCATTTCGGGAGGGCAGCAGCCCCCTCAGCCCCTCGCCTTACGACGCCCAAAGGGATACACTTACCAAATTATTGTACTGTCATCGCCCTTGATAAGTCTACAAAGTTTAAATTAAATCTGACCGTTTAAAGTGGGTCAAAATCAAGTTCAAAGGAGTCGGTTAGAAACAAACATACACACGCTTAAACCAAAAGAGCGAAATTCGATCAGACGGAGCGATTATTCACTCCTTTCCGTACTTGAAAGTGCGCTTCTCCTTTAGGAGCGTTTTTCGATCACTGAGCGGAGTGTAATTTTCGGAGCGATTTTCGCTCCTTTTACATTAAATGATTTCTCTCCTTTTTTATTACTTTTTAATATTAAAAGGAGCGTTTTATAGGAAACGCTCCTGTTAGGAAAATAATTTATGATGTGATTTCGCTCTTTTTCTAATTAATTTTTAATCTCAAAAAAGCGATTTTCTTTAAAATACTTTTATTTTTGTTTCGTTTTATTTATTTTTATTCCTATCCTGAGCATTTGCACATTTAATAAAGCCAATGATTTTATAACTTTTATTTAAAAAAAAAGAAAAAGAAAAGAAAAAAGATGAATCTTTGTAAAAATACTATGTGTTGAACACCTTTTCAATAAAGCAATATAATTGGAATAATTTTAAGGGATATTTCAAATACATGAAAAGTACTTTGAAAATAAGATTCTTTTCCGTATAGCAGACTGATTCTGCAATGTACGTCACGATTACTAATATAAAAGCGTAACTGCGTTAATTAAACACATGATTTATTTTGAAATATTTTTATTAATAGAATTTATAAAAAACATTCCTGCAATAATAATAAATACTTTCTTATCAATTCTAAAACAACAAAATACATTTAAAACTGTTTGTAAGAATAGAGAAGGGATGGTATCTGCAGCAATTTATTAAACTTTAAAAGTTAATATATGTTAGTTTAAAAATTTGAGGTAAATTACCAATTTCGATTCGAGAGTGGATTACGGAAGGGAGGCGGAAGGAGACTAAATTTCCTTGAATGCAAAACTTTTGCAAAATATACGGAAATAAACTGACAGTTTTTAATTTTTTTTTTTTTTTTGTCAATTTAACAGACCTTTTTTTTTTTTTTTTTTTTCAGTGTACAAACGAATATCCCAATGATTTTGAAAGGATTCAACAATAAAACCATTCCACACGGCGTTTTGGGCGAAAAATTAGTTCTTTTTTCCCTTTGTTTTATGGGTCGTAGAACATATTTCTCTCTACTACTCGACGCGACTTTTACTTTGTTTCATCATTTGTCTTGCAAGCAAGCAGCCCAGACATAACTCTCCCAATTATTTTCCTTGGGACTGCCTGTACCTTCTGTAGTTTCGTAAATATAACCCTCCGTAATTGAGATTTTCTCATTCATAATCACTCTGTATATCAAGTAATAAAAACATTACACTCTTAAAAATGCAGTGCACCATTTCACCAAAACATGGTACTAGAAAAGTTGGCTCCATAAGATGGTGAAACCTTGTTCCAAACTTCCAAAATTTGGTGCTCAGGTTTAACCATACTTTGATGAAGTAGAATTGAAAAAAAAAAAGTGTATCATCATAAAAAAAAGTCTCCCCCTAAAAATCAATACATTTTAAATATAGATTAACTAATCTACGAATAAAACATTTCAAAATTTGTAATGATTTACAGTAATTGTGAAGTATAAATAAACTTGCACGGGCTAGTACATCCTCTTAAAAAAGTATTTGAATGGAAGTAAAATTTTCAAAATCGGCTTCATCCAGAAAGTTTTATTTTCTAAAAAGGGAATAATGAGATGCGTAATAAAAACTTCTCATTTCACGTCTCAGCTGTTTTTTAAATATAATTAATTATTCATAAATTTAAAATAGGAAATTTAGCTTACACTCGAATACTTTTGTGAGTGGGTGGTAAATACTAGTAAGTTAGATGATATATATTAGACAATAAGCTATCTTAATATAAGGAATAAACGCTTTTTTGTGGGCAGATTTATTTTTAGATCAAGCGAAAATTAAGGTTAACAGTTTTAGCCTTGTCTAACATTTATTTTAATTGCTTGGTTAAAAACTCAGTTATGCAAAGATATGAGTAGAAAAGAAGCATTGAAAATTTTATTGCTTTGTCGAAAGTGTTTAATTTGCCTCTTTTATTTTTTGACAGAGCGTTGCGTAAGTCATCATTTTTGAGTTCATTCATCAAATGTCTGTTGCAATGAAATAACCCGAAACTCGACGTTTTCCTTGAAGTAATACATTATCTAATACGCTTTTTTAAATTTGAAAATAGGTCACTTGTGTGTCGCTTTTATTTCCTCAATTTTCAGATTCTTAATACTTAAGTAAATCTTCTGGTTAAAAAAATTGTGCAAAATAAATCCAAAGGTCCATAACCAAGACACGTCGATACCGTGTCCCATGTGGACAATTCCTTCCACTGGAGGAAAAAAAAAAATGCTAAACAGAAACAAAAAAACACGAGATTAAACTCCACGAATACAAAGCATAGCCTTCGCGATGGTTAGGGTCAACGATGTGGACGTTAGACGTGCCAACACGTTTGTGGGAATGGTTAGGTTCCTCAACTCCTCGGAAAATGTGAAACTAAACCTGATAATAAAGTAAAGCTAAGAACATGGTCTTTTATAAATAAAATGGAAAAATTAGAAGCATTTTAATGTATCCAGTTAAGCACTGCTCTTAACAATTTGGTGCAACATTTCACCAAAACATGGTACTAAAAAGTTGGCTCCATAAAATCCTTGTTCCAACCAGGGGCGCACACAGGATTTTTTGGCTGGGGGGGGGGGGGGGTCCAACTTTTACAGTGTGGGGGGGTCCAACTTTTACTGTGGGGGGGGGTCCAACTTTAACGGTTGGGGGGGTCCAACTTTTAGGGATGTTCCAGATTGCCAAAAATCCGTGAAGAAAGAGCTCGTTTTCATTAGATGGAATTCATCAAACTCGTCCCATCCAGTTCCCTAAGAATACACTACACAGTACAATAGGAAGTAACTTGTTCAGTTTTGGGAATAAGATGGTGTTTTATGTTCGCTTTCAGTTCGTTTTTGAAAGTTGAGGAAAACAAGAAAAAAATTTCTTTTTTTAATTATTAGACCTGAAACTATTGTTACCTTTTTTTGGAATTGTATTATTTACTATAGATATAGGATAATAATCAATAGAAAAAAAAATATCAAAGCCGATGGGGGGGGGAGGGGTCCGGACCCGCCCCCCCCCCCCTTGTGTGCACCACTGAAGTTCCAACATTTGGTTTGCAGATTCAACCAACTTTGGTAAAGTACCAAATGTTGAAACTTGATTCTACCCTCTTATGGAGGCAACTTTTCTAGTACCATGTTTTGGTGAAATGTTACATCAAACTTTTAGAGTGTACAAATTCACTTTCTCTACCCCCCCCCCCCTCCTTTCATAAAAATGCGTTGAAAATCGAATCATTTATTTCATATTAATCCTCTGAGAGTCTTGGAAATGGTCAAATAATGTAAAGCTGTTATCACGGAAAATTTTTCATACTAATCATTCTGCTTTTACAAATAAGTAAATAAATAAAGACTAAGTAAAATTTTGATAGGAAGATTCGAAATTATTAAAGAATAATCCCATAAATTACGCTGAAGCTTTAATAGCAAAACATAATTTTATGACTAGAAGATAAAGCCCGTTGCGGAGGCAGTTACAACGGGCGCTAGAAAAAACATTTAACAAAATATGTCTACACTCAATATACTTAATTTTCGTTCACTTAAATTACATAACATCGTACATATATTCCATTTTCATTATATGCTAAAATTGGCTTTGCATTTTCTTCTAAAAACGTATGAAAACTTTTCGCATTTGAAAGATTTCGTTTCGCTGGAAACATCTCCTCTTATATCGAAGTTTCAGGCAGACTAAATCATTTTATTTGTAGAAAAAAGAACCGGGTAATCTAGAAAAACTATTTTAAACGAATCGGAATCGCAATTTTTCCTTCGAAGTCTGATAACCGTGATTTCAGCGTGACGTAATTGTCATTTGCGACAGCTAATTTTGACACGCAAATGATTAATTCGTTCCACTCTCGGAAATAAAATGAAGCTCAAAATAGCGAAAAGTCACTTGAAAATTAGGGAACGGACAGGTTTTTAGATTTTTAAGCGCAGATTGTGTTCTATATTTTTATAAATAATTATGAAAATTTTCAAGTGGATCATGCAAACGATGTAGATGTTATTGCGCTTTTTGTGCTCAACTTTTTTATCTTTTTTTTTTTGTAATGACAATAAAATTTTTACCTTGGACTGGTTACCCGGAATTGTTACAGAATCAGTGAGTCGGTGATCAGCGTAACTATATAGTAGGATACCTGAGAGGCAAATAATTTAAATTGTAGTTGCATTGCAGGGAAAACTGGATTGAAGTGGACGGGATTTTACGTCACAGTCGCTTGCAGTGGCGCAGAGAGGGAGGGGGAGCAGGGGAAAAATCCCCAGGGCCCCAGCTTGTGAAGGGGGCCCTGCTTTTGCTGTTTATATGATACTTAATTGTGCGTTTTCAATTTTGTAAAAAAAAAAAAAAAAAAGTCCAAACTCAGATTATGTCCCCGGATGTTTCAAATTAATTTTTGAACGAAATTACAAAAAACCAGATAGCATAAACCACTGCTAGAGCATAAAACGAGGAGTGTTAGCGATTGAGTCTTTTTTTGCAAGAAAAGTAGACATTTATGGTGTTATTCAACGGTTTGCCATAACTAAAAGTAGAAAAGATTTATTTAACAAGAAATCCTTTCTTTTTTTCCCGAGACAAGGTTGTTCTTCTGAAAAAAAGAACTCTGTTTTTAGTCTTGGTACACAAATTGAAATAAACTAATAGCACCATAGTCTCCAAAAAATTCCAGATGGTTCTTCATAAGCTGTTTTATACACTACGATAAGCGAAAACGCTGTGGCTTTTGTGAAATTTTCAGAAAAAATTCTTAAACATGGATTTCAGCTGCAAGATTTTTCGAAGAGTGACACGCTTTGCGAAAAGTTCCGATTTTTAAGAATTTTTTCTAAAAATATTGAAACTGATACAGATTGGCCTGTCTTCGCAGAATGTAATACAGCTTGTAAAGAGACAGTTTCAAAATTTTGAAGTGCCTGGCATAATTAGCTTATTTGTAATTATTTACCAAAATCACATGATTTTTTCGAATAACACCGTTAAATAGTGGAAGAAAGAGTATAGCCAGAGGAGAGACTATGGGCTCACCCAACCTCCGAAATTTTGAATTTGCCTTAACGAAATGTTTAAAGATCAAGACTTTCTATGAGAAATTTTGAAATTTCCACTTTTTGGGGCTTTTGAAATTTTTTTGGCTGCCTGCTTGCATGGAAGTATGAATACAAATATTATTTTTTTCAATACTGAGGAAACATGCCATGCAAAAAATGTTAACGTTTCAAATACAGTTTCTCTATGGAGGTGACGAAACCTTCAAAACAAAATGTTGGTATTTTTTAGAGCATGGATGTTTATTGAAATATAATAGTCTTTTAAATTAATAATTTTAATTCTATTAATTATTTTCCAATTACTATTAATTTAAAGTTTCTTTAAATGATTAATAATTTTATAATTAGGTATAAATGATTAATCTAATCTACAGCAAAAGGATAACAAAGGGACCCCAAAAATTTTATCCCTGGGGACCCCCACTTGGCTCTCTGCGCCTCTAGTCGCTTGGAGGTCTAGGGTGCCCTTTCAAAAATGATAGGCGCCACAGCAGGGGCGTAGCCAAGGGGGGGGTTAGGGGGTCATAACCCCCCCCCCATGAGGAATTTTTTGCCATACAAAATGTATATTCTTCACTGCATTATCAAACACACGTATACATATATATGAGTTGTAGTAGTCGTAACCCCCCCCCCCCCCATGAAAAATTTCTGGCTACGCCCCTGCGCCACAGGACTTCTGAACAGCTTTTAAAACCGAGATAACGATGGTAAATGTTTGAAAAAAATAACTATGCGTCTTCCCTAACTGCATTACAAACTAATATTAACCGTCAATCCATATGCAACTTCAGAAAAAATTCTATGCACAAAAATTAGCTTCAAAAATGGGGCGAAGTGTTACCTGTTTAGGGAAATTATTGCAAAATTCCGTATGCTTAGCATTTTTTTCCCCCTGACTGTTTTGTAATTTCTTTAGATTCTCATTGTTTATAATGATTCACAGCTTAACTTGTCAAGAGACATTCTAAATTTTTTCGAGTCTCCAGCGCAACTGAATTCTTTAAAAAGCTGTTTAAAAGTTGCATGATCCCCTAAAAGAGCAGCCTTAAGCTAAATACATTTCTATTAAACATATATGAAATCCAAAATATTTTATTTAAACGATACTAGGGAAAAGAAATTTAAAGATTAAAATGAGAATACAGCCACTCCGGTTATTGTGAACCTATGGGGACCGGTAAATTTCGTTCACCATATCCGAAGTACTTTAAAACCGATGTTTTCCCTTGATGTAAACTAGAAAATAGTATTTCATACTAATACTGAATGTTTATTAAGCAAATCCATAAACATAATGAATCCCATTAATGATTGTAGAAATACAGTCAACTCCGGATATAGTGAACTTTCGGCTGTAGTGAACACAAAACATTAGTCCCGATTCACATACAGTATTTCTGTATGTATTACAGTATTTCTGTACCATCGGTTTCAGCGAACTTCAGATACAGTGGACGAAATTTGATGGTCCCCAGAGGTTCACTATAACCAGAGTTCACCGTATTTATTAAGTAAAGCAAACATAATTAATCCAATTTATGGAAATAATGTATACATTACATTCAGTCGGCAAAAGGTTTTTGCATTTAGAATGGAAAATGTCCAAAGTCAAGAGCGAAATTTCCGTTTTTGGTCAACTGAAGTCATGGTTCGCTAAAACCGAAAAATGCTATGAACACTTCTAACGTACGTATGTGAATCAGGACTAATGAAATGCGTTCACTATAGTGAACGCATTTCATTATACGCTATTAATTCGACGATTTCATACGATTTCATTATACGCCGAAAGTTTACTATAACCGAAGTCATGGTTCGCTAAAACCGAAAAATGCGACTGGACAACATCACCTCTGATGTTGATGAAAATAAACACCCAATTTATGTGAAATAAACACCCGATTTATGTGAAAGAGTGATGGAAAATTGGGTTGACAGAGTGCTGTATGTACAGAGAAGTCGAGTTCACAAGAACGATATTATTTTTTCATACGCTGGCATAATGTAAGCTTTCAAATAAAATAAAAAAATCTGGAGTGACTCCACTCGACTTTCCGAACACTTACGATTAAGATCATTACCAAGCACTTAAATAAATTTTAATCGATGAATAATTCAAACATATATACCTAATTGAAACTCAATCGAATGCACCATTTAAACGCTTGCGCACTTTCAAGAATTTCTCCCCATATGCCATTATGCCATAACATAAAAGAAAGTTTTGTCGTAGCCCTTTAGGAGAACTATAAGTCCTATACACACCAAAATCAATACCGGTCTTAGGATGGTGGTTTATAACATGTATACCGAATTTGAGCTCAATCGAATGTATCGTTTAAACGCTAGCGCACTTTCAAGAAATTCCCCCCATAGGCCATAATGTAAAAGAAATCTTTGTCGTAGCCCTGTAGAAAACTATAAGTCCTATACACACCAAAATCAATGCCGGTCTTACAACGGTGGTTTATAACATGTATACCCAATTTGAGCTCAATCGAATCTACCGTTTAAACGCTAGCGCACTTTCAAGAAATTCCCCCCATAGGCCATAATGTAAAAGAAATCTTTGTCGTAGCCCTGTAGAAAAACTATAAGTCCTATACACACCAAAATCAATACCGGTCTTGCGACGGTGGTTTATGACATATATATCCAATTTGAGCTCAATCGAATGCTCTGTTCAGGAGCTATCGTGTTCACTCACAAACACACATACACACACATACACACACATACATACATACATCTCGTAAAAATAGCATAAATGGATTCAGAAGCCCTCAAAACGTGTAAAAACACCAAAATCTCGAAGTCGAATTTTTTCATGATTACAATACTTTCCTTACATGGTACATGTTCGGAAAGTAAAAATGTGCCTCACTGAATACTTTTTGTGTTTTTTTTATTTTATCACTCTTAATGGAAAACCCTTTATATCTATAATAATCATTAATGTGATCAATTATGTTTGATTTATACTTAATAAACATTCAGTCTTTGTACATGATACTATTTTCTAGTTTTGCATTAACTTTTATCGTTCAACATGGGGAAACATCGGTTTTAGTGAACTTCGGATATGGTGAAAGAAATTTGCCTTTCTCCACAGGCTCACTGTAACCGGAGTTGACTGTATTAACATCTTTTGTGTCATACAGTCATGGAACAATTAATTTTCATATTACTAGCCGCCAAGGCCGCCCACTTCGCCACCCATAACTTATTGTTCTTTATACTCAGTGCAATGTTGACTAAACTTCTGGACTCATTTCAATGAAAATCATGTTTCTTGTTTAACAGTGTTTTTCATTAAATTTATTTAGGTTAGGGTTGCTACACACCAGGCTCGGATCCAAGGGGAGGGCGGAGGGGGCGATCGCCCCCTCCTGGGCGAAGTCCAAAACTCTGTTATAATTTGTTAAAATACCGGGTGATCCAAAAGTCAAGAGAAACTTTAAAAATTCATTAAAAAAGAGCAAATAATGATGGAAAATTGCGGTTTGCACAAATAGGTTTAGGGTATGATGGGATTTTTTTTAATGACAAGAAAGTTTGTAGTTCCAAATGTTACCGGTAGGTGGCGCTGACATGCACAATGGGAACCAAATTTCCAATTAAAAAAAATCCGAAATCTCTGTAATGCTTTCTATGCAAACTGCAATTTTGTATCATGATTTGTTCTTTTTTAATGAATTTTTGAACTTTTCACTAGCTTTTGATGCATCCTGGGTGCACCAAAGTTTAAAAATTCATTAAAAAAGAACAAATAATGATAAAAAATTGCAGTTTGCATAGAAAGCATTACAGAGATTTCGGATTTTTTTAAATTGGAAATTTGGTTCCCATTGTGCATGTCAGCGCCACCTACCGGTAACATTTGGAACTACAAACTTTCTTGTCATTAAAAAAATCCCATCATACCCTAAACCTATTTGTGCAAACCGCAATTTTCTATCATTATTTGCTCTTTTTTAATGAATTTTTAAAGTTTGTCCTGACTTTTGGATCACCCGGTATATTATGAAGGTATAATGAAAATTAAGTAGCCTTTTCCTAAGGGGTGTAAGGCGGCTACTACTCCCTGTCTTTTTTAATCAGAGTTCATATATAGATTTTATTAATAATATAATTAATTACATTAATTGGTACAATTAATTATATTAATTATAAAAGGATTTTGCGCATTCTACCCCCCTGTTTCAGGTACAAAATCGCCCCCTCCTTGAGTAATTTCTGGATCCGCCCCTGCTACACACTTTGGGTGTCATCATAAAAGCCGATCTTGAAACAGCCAATGGCTAAAATATGCTTTAGCCCAATGCATGGTGACATTTTTTTAGAGGGGCGATGAATGCGCCAAGTATTGTCAATTCGTTATTTTAAAGCTGTGAAAAAGTCCTAAAGATCTTGCATTTTTGAGTGTCCATTATTGTTATTGTCTAATCCTGCTGCTGCATGACTGTTCATTTGGATTTTTGCGCATGCGTTATTGTTATTGCACTAATGTTTACATGTAGCTGTTGCCGTTCGCAGCGTGGGAAAATCGTCCACTTCGGTACCGCATACGTTAGCGTATTATATAAATATTAGATTGCACTTTTGGAGACAAAAATAATGACAAGTTTTCTTGGATTTAGTGCTAACACGCAAGAAACAACTTATGCTATAAAATACAAATTATAGGCTGACTTACGTTTAGAAAGAAAACTGATTTTCCTGAGTCGCTATTGCGTAAGTGCTGAACGCTTTTTTTCGTGTCGACCTTCGTTTACTTCCTCCTGGTAATCATGAAAGAAAGAAGAGAAACTGATACTCTACATTTTCGCTTTTCTAAGGAATTTTACAATTTCATTCATTTTACTTTTACATATGTGTGATGCTCTTGATAAATAAAAGTTTTATGTCGTCTTTCAAAAAGGTGTTTCAACAAAATGCAAGAGTACCCAAAAATAAAAAATTCTAAATGTTGCATTTTGAAAACAATTTCTCAATTTTTAATTGCATTCATTTCCTTTATTTTATTTTCATTGATGGTCTTGGAAATGGACTTGTGCTTTCACGGTCATTTTCATGCAGCTTTAAAATTGTAAAAAGGAAAGAAATTTTGGGAGGAAGATTTAGATTTGTAATTATCAAAATTAAGCTTTTAAAATTACTACAAGCTTTAAAATTAAAATATATTTTGTGATATCTGCGTGTTTTAAATAACATAAATTGCAGGTGCATTGCAGTGAAAACTGGAATTAAGTGAACGGAATTTCACGCCACAGCCGCTTGGAGGTTTATCTCTTAATGAAATCATATACGTAAAAAAGTGTTTTATTGAATACAACAAAATTTGGTTGACGCAATTTTACCCGAATACTTATGTTGGTTTTTAACAAAATTTTAGTTAAATTATCAAAATATTTTGTTGAATAAACAAAACTTTTGTTGATTCAACCAAAATATTTCTTTGAAATAGAGCTAACCAAAATTTCGTTGAATCAACAAAACATTTTCTTCAGTTAAATAATAATAATAATAATAATGCAATTTTAGGGAAAGTTTATAAACCTATACATAGGCGCACCCACGGAGGGGGCTATGGGGGCTGAAGCCCCCCCTAAAGGTGGGAAATTAGAAGTGTAAAGTATTGAGAATTGAAAATTGTCACCAATGAGTTAAATGTTTTCTTTTTTAAATTTGTCTTAAATTATTTCTAAAATACTTTTTACCAAAAAAAGATGTTAGTTTTTAAATAAAAACTTAAGTTAGAGCTTGAAACGCGGTTAAACTTGGTTACAGCATCACTGATAAGATCATATAATTATTTGATCCTAAAATGAGTTACATTGCTCTTGGGGTTATGTTCTACGGGCAAGTCGATTGGCACAGAATATTTTGACGTTATAAGAGAGTTATAACTATAATTGAGGTAACTATAACAGAGTTCAGCAGTATTTGCAGCCCAGCCCCCCCTAAACTAAAATCATGGGTGCGCCACTGAACCTATAATACATTTATTTTTAATTACTTCATTTACAGCTGCGAGGAAAAAAATCCCACGAGTAATTTACTTGGTCATCGTTCTCCGTACAGCAAATTTACACATACCAGCCGTTTACGAATAGTTTCCTCTTTAATTACGTACCCTTTATTTTGATAGGTAAATAAGTTTGTTGTACGATGAACGATGCCCGAATAAAGAGCAAGTGTGTCCTTTTTTCCCCCGTAGCTGTACATTTTAACCCGAATGTGCTGTGCTAGAATCTACGAATTGCATTTTCCTTAACCTTTTCTTAGATTCTTGGGCGGTTCCCAACAAACACAGACCTTTCGGGAAACAGTCGGGCCGCCGTCGGCAGTGTGGTCCACGTTCAGTGTCGGTAGGAAAAGAGAGGAATCAGTAAAATGTCAATTGCATGCCGGCAACCCATAGTAATAAATTTGGATTATCTATAGCCGGATAGTTTTGCCGGTTCATTTGCGTCAAAAAATCGGCAAACGATAAGTATCGGCAAGTGGTATACTGGACTATAATACCTGTTAGCCAATAACGGTCCGATCTCATGTGCTAACTTTGATCCGAATGCCGAATGATTTACATTATCCTCACTTAAATTACTCTGTCTTCAATTCTTATTTCAACAACAAAAAAAAAAAAATAACTTTTGAAATATTTGCAATTATAAAATTAAATTTCAAAATATGAATTATCCTCAAAAATTTTTATGCTTCCTTTATAATTTCGAAGAAACGCATGGTAAAATAATTCATTCTCACAATAATAAATTCTCACGGAAGCAGTAAAATGTTCCCCCGGGAAATTTGACTATTAATTGAAAATTTAATATAAGTTCCCCCCCCCCCCCTCGCTGTCATTTAAAATTTCTTTTTGACTTGCGATTGCCTCCCGCGAAAGTCAAAAGTCTCGCGACACTCTTAGGAGAAGAAGATGTGAAATGAACACTATGGAGACAGAAACCGATATTCTGCCTTATTTTATTTAAAATTATGATTATTAATTCACAAACGGCAACAGCGGCAGCTGGTGTCGCTGCAGTGCCGAAGACGAGCGACACGCCAGAAACGACACACGCCAGTCGGCCGATTGCTCTGTGTTTGCTGGGTCATCTAGCCTCGAAAGTTGCTGCGAAAAAAATCTTGTAGATTTGATAAGCTAAGTCTTGAACAGGAAAAATAGTCTAATAGAACAGTAATAAAAAATAAATAAATAAATAAAATTTTCAAAAACTCTCACGCAACGTGAAAAGGTTTTATGAAAATTCTATATTAAAAAGAATAATAATCTCTTTAAAATTCCTTCTTTCTTTTTTTCCCCCCAAGTCTCCAAGCATGCGCGAATAAATGTTCTGTCAGTGGCGAAATTTTTTATTTTCCCCTAAATGTCTTTCCCCTTAAAATATGAGTAAAAATTCATTATTAATTCGCTAATTCATTTATTCTTTACTGACACTTTCACAAAATGTTTCATTAGTTACGGAAATTGCAGATGCATAGTTCGAACACCAGATAAAATTAAATCCAAATACTTCTTTAATATCTTGATTCATGTAATTATCACCGTACGAATTTTTTTTTTTTTTTTTGGGGGGGGGGAGTTTGTGAGAGGCCCCAGTATCATTAATTTTGAAATTATTTGGGGTTCTCCAGTCCCCGAAAAATATTGGATAGGCAACGGGCGTAGCTACAGCTTACTAATGGGAGGGATCCAGCTAAGGGGCGGGAGGGGGTTCATTTTTATTATAAAATTTGATTCACAGTAAATTTTACTATAGATGTCTGGTAACAATTTTCAATAGCACTAAAATTTTTTTTATGCTTATTGTAAATTGAGTTTGTTACGCTCTAAATTATGAAATTTATAAAATTAATATAATTTTTTAAAAATTTGAATATAAAGTTTACAAGTTTATATAAAATTTAAATCTTTCATACAATTTTGAGCGATTGATTCAAAAGGTAAACATTTGCCTATAATGAGTGTTTGGGCGTAGACTAAGGGGAGGGGGAAGCAGGGCCTGATTACCGCTCGGGCGTTTGCCCGAGGCCTTCAAATTGTTCGTAAAAAAATTCTTCTACCAATAGTTTGAATTTTTTTCTGAAAACATTTATTGATAGAGATTTTGGTCGAATTTTAAATTCATTTAGCAATTATAAAGTTCTCGCGTTGTTTACTAAAATACTGTTGTTTTTTTCTTACTTCTAGTTATTTACTTTTGATATTTATAAAAACTGACTTATCATTCTGAGTTTATGATTTATCTAATAGATAATATCTGGTGCCCTATGTCCTTTTATTTCCTCATTGTTGTGAAAATTAAATTTAGTTTTCAATGATTATAGTTCATATACAGCAGTAATGTGTTTTTGACACTTGTGTTGTACAATAAAGGGCATAATGACATTTTAATGCATGTAACATGTCCATTCTTGAAATCTTGGGGCGATCACTTGTTATCGGGAAAATCGGCTACTTGGACCAAACTTATCCTATCGCGGTGTTGCCCATTTTACTGGAATCAACTGAGTATGATTTTTGAAAATGTTGTTAATTTATCGCTGTATTATCTGGAGAGTGAAGCTTTTGCCCTCGGTCCCCATCTCCGAAAATCGGTCCCTGCGTATGGAGTTGGCGCCTAGGGAAATTTCTACTACGACGGTTGTCATGCTGCCATTCCATAAAAAAAAATAAAAAAAATTCTTTTAGCTACACTTAATGTTAATCCGCTACGACACCCTTTTTTTCGAACGCGGAAACATTCGTCTATTTACACAATGACTCCGTTTTCGAAGACCAAGGTCAAAGGCACATCACTCAGCTGCCAGCGAAAATTGTAGGTCACGATTTTGAAGAAGCAGAAAAACAAAAGTTTAGTCAAGCAATATACGTATTTTATTTTTGCTCTCCCCGCAAGAAAAATTTCTCACGAAGTGTGCTATTAAGATCATGTTCTCTTCCCATCTTACAGAGAGGAAAGCTTGAATTATTTATTTATTCATTCCTTTTCTTTTTTTGAAGCGAGAATGATTATACCTAATTTCTTGATGGTACAGGTTTCGCGCTTAAAATGACATGTGACATGCTTTGACAGGAAAATAAATTATCAGCAACTTCCGAGCCTTGAGAATTGATTGCATTTTCAGCACATAAAATAAAAAGAAATCGGTTCTTTTGTTCGATATCCCGATATGAATCGTTTTTTCTTGCTGTTTTCTAAAACTTGTGTTTGAATTTAATCAATCTTACTGGAAATTTTCTTTCATTTTCTTTATAAGAGGAATGTGTTCATTGTTCTTATTTATCTTTACTGGAGAAAAGATTCTGCAGTTTTTATGTGAAACGGGTATAATGTAGATCGCATATTTAATATCGCTATCATTTGTTTTCAGTTTTAAAAATTTAATCTATTTAAAATGAAGCATTTTAACTTTTATTTCAGTTCTCATTTTTCCCAACTTCGGCTTTCAGAATTTGCATTTCCCTTTACCCAGCATGCTATAGTCCTTTATTGTGTATTTATTTCAGTCTGGCGGACGCCTCCTGGGCTAAAAATAGATTTTCTTGTCTCAGTTTGTAAGAGGTTTCTCTTCCCACACGATTAGATTTTCTTTCTTTTTTGGCATTCTTTATTTTAATGCAATACACTATCTTTCAAAATTATTCAATCGCTGCTTGTTTAATTTAATGTCATTGTTCTAAATTTATTGTAACTCTGTAATTGGCATTGGTTGTCTCGGCCAAGTGTATGTTGTTGCCAATGTCAAGTTTCTGTGTTGGAATTGCATTTTTCTTTTTCTCACTCTACCTCTATTCAACTGCTCTCGTAGGGCGTACTTTTTTATCGCTGGCCATCACCAGACCGTAATTTTAATACGTTTATTTTTCAAAAATGGCCAACTTGCGCCAGCATGCCGCAAGAGGATACTAGTCGCGCATGCCGGTTTGAGAGTGAAGAAATTTGTTTACAATTTTCCATAGATTTCTGTGAAATTCCATACATTTCTTAAGATGAAAGTGAGTGAAAAAGTGCAAGATGTGTGATAGTATAGAACAGAGGCGTAGCCAAGGGGGGGGGGTTAGGGGGGGTCATAACCCCCCCCATGAGGATTTTTTTGCCATATAAAATGCATATTCTTCACTCCCTCATCACACGCATGTATGCATATATGTGAGTTGCAGTAGTCGTAACCCCCCCTCCATGAAAAATTTCTGGCTACGCCCCTGGTATAGAATGTTCATTTTCTGACGCTCTTTCCACCAATGTAACATTTGTGTGATTAAAAAAAAAAAAAAGAGTTTCGTCGTAATTAAAATGGCTGACACGTGCGGAGTGTTGTCCAAGATTACGTTAGTCGCGCATGCTCGGAGGTGTCAAAAATTTTCACTTTGCGTTTTTAAAAGGTACTTTATTGTTTCTCTGTAACATAAAATCGGATGCTGCCTGCAATTTTTATTTTTAGTGTAATAAATCTTTATGGTGCAGAGGTCCCCCTATCTAAAGGTCCCCCTTGAGTATCTAATTGAAATCAAATTTATTCTTCGTGAATCAAAAAACAGTCAAAATATCAGAGTTCTGTCCTCAACAGCGAGGACACCGCGCATTTAAAGGATCAAACCCTTTTCTGTATTCCGTGCGAGTTCAAACGATGCCAATCACAGCCGTTTAACAATGAGCGATCAAGACGAGGAAAAATATTGAAATTAGGACCCAGCGGTCCTAATTGGAAAGAGCACCTATAACACAACTTTACGACTTCCATATTAGTATATAAGAAACTCTCCAAAAGAATGGCGCATTAGCATCTAATGCCTTTTTCCTCTCGCCCGTCCATCATCATCATCATCATCAATACACAACGCTTCCGAGTTCACGAACGCGCCACTGCGTTTTCCGAACGACAACAAACGATGCCAATACCACACACACCACACCTCACCCCACCCAAAAGAGGCCCGTGACATTGTCACGACCAAGACAATCTGGCCGCGTGCTGGATTCTTCTAATCCGGGATAGAGATCTGGATATTCCGTTCCTAAGACAATGGCTGACCCCTCTGTTCACTGAAGCGTCTAATGCGGGCTAAACTGGAATTTTGTTAAGGAAGGTTGGGGAGGGGGGGGGGGGGGGGAAGAGGACGCTGGTTCCTTGTTTCTCTTCTACTTTTTTTTATTTTATTTTATGGGTTTGTTTTCGTGTGTGTACGCCTTTTGTACGCAACAATGGATTGTATTAGGTTCGGCCATCAATATCTTAAAGAGCTCGAGTCGCCGCTGACACGCACACTTTTATGAAGTTTCTTGTCTGTTATCGGTTATGTTTGGGTTTGCTGTTGGTACTGCTGATGAGGCTTGCCCGGCCTGTTTATAGTCGAGTGCATGATGGTGCCAGGGTGCGAATTGAACTTTTTCTCCAGGAGGGGACATTTGAAAAGAAGAAAAAAAAGGGGGAGGGGAGGCGTAAATGCTCCACTCATTAATATATTAAGTATTACATGACAAATGCAGTCGCCAACATTGTCTGGGAAGTGACTTAAATTCAAACAAAAGTCAACCCCCAATTTTCTGTGCAATTATATTCCTGCCTATGTCGATTCTACGCCTAAATGTCGATACTATTATGTCGATTCTACGTCCTCAAATTCCGCTCGTGGCAGAGCAGCGCTTGTTCGTTTATTTTGCAGTCTTCCTTTGAAACCTGACCCCAGTTACAGAATGAGAAGTAGCATCAGGGATGTGTATATCTATTTCAAATGGATGTTTGTAACTTGCTCCTTTGTCTAGTAAACAAAAGAAGAATTTCTATTCTGAATACTTAAATCGTCAGGTACTGTTGAACATGTACGGACAGAGACTAATTTTAGCATTTCTTCAGCAGGGATAAATAGTATCCCTGGCAGGGATCCATTAATATTTCTCTAGCCAGGGATATTACATTCTTCAGCCGGGGACAATCCCCGGCATCCCCCCCACCCGTCAATTCGCACCCTGGATGGTGCATGAGCGATTAAATGATACCGCTCAGGTCTGGAGCCTTAAAATTAAAATTTTTGAGAACTATAATATTTTTATGCTATCTAAAGAACACGCTTAAACCCAAAGAGCGAAAAAAAAAAGATACATTGCGGAGCGATCCGTTTCCATGGAAACCTACCTGTATTTCCGCAAAAGTCCTCTTTAAGTAGTCTTTTTTATGAGAATTCCCCTACTCGCTTATTTATATATCGCTCCGCTTTTGTAACCGAAAAACGCTCCTAAAGGAGAAGCGCTCTTATGAAAACTGGGCCAAAAATCGCTCCGACTGATCGAATTCCTTTTTCTTTGGTTTAAGCGTGCAACGTTTACAAAAGGGTGGGCAAAATGGGATGGTTTTTCGATTCTCCTACTTATCAAATTCTGCTATTTCTATGTCATTGCTATAGGTTGTGCATAGCGTGTCTGTTTTTCATTTCCATGTGGGATACTGCTTGCAGAGTCAGACAGGTATGCTCCACAGAGGCGTAGCCAAGGGGGGGGTTAGGAGGGTCATAACCCCCCCCATGAGGAATTTTTTGCCATACAAAATGTATATTCTTCATTACATTATCACACACACGTATACATATATATGAGTTGCAGTAGTCATAACCCCCCCCCCCCATGAAAAATTTCTGGCTACGCCCCTGGCTCCTGAGATATATTACTTTTTTCATCTAAGTTTAGTGCAGATATTAAAGTGACAGTCACTTCCTGAAAGTGATGTTTTTTAAGTAAATTGCATGAAAAAGTAGAACTGCATTCAGTGCAATTTATTCGTTAGGCCTAGTTCTGCTTGCGAAGCAAAACGGGGGTAACTCGAGATGAGGCAAAATGAGGTACTACCCTAACGTCACAAAACGTCCTATCGCAAAAACGTCGGATATCCGACAGTTCAAAAGCTGAAAGACGTCTGTTTGCTATTCTACCAACAAACGACACATCGTCAGACAATGATCCAGATGATGCAAATACTGCACGCTGGTACTCTAGTGATGTATGCAAGGTCAGCACAAGGACAAAGGTGGGTCAAGTGCAGCGCATAAAACAAATGGGCTCATGACTTGTGCTCTGATCTTGACAAGGATGATGATATGCTTACACGTGAACTATATATCGAGATACAGATCCCAAACCAATGTGTAGCACAATGGTTAAAGCCACTGGCATTGAAAGATGGCAGCGGTCTGGAGTTTTGGGGGGTTTTCTCCAGATGTAACGTGAATACGCGCTAGATACCCAAAAAGTCCTCCCCCTAGGCATTTGCCCCCCTCCCTTCTGTTTGCCCTTTCTTTGACGTGGATTTATAAGCCGTTCCTCGTGAACAAGCACACAAATCCGCAACAACTACAGATCCCAAAATATTCAAGTTTAAGTACTGCAGAATAACAACTAAGATTGTAAAACTGAAATAAATAATACTTTTTTAATTTATTTTTATTTGTTACAGACTTGTTGGCCAGAATAACCTTAAGCACCTCATTTTGCCCACCCGTATAAATGAAGTACTAATACTCAGTCATAAGCCTTAATTATGGAGTTTGAAGAAACAAAATCTCCCTCACGGTCTATGTACACAAATTAAAATAAATTAATTGCGCAGGGACTAAAAACATTCAGGACGATTCTTTCTCAGCTGTACTACTCACTGTAATAAATGAAAAAAACGATGCCTTTTATGAATCTTCCTGAAAAAATTTCTTTAGCATGTAATTGCGCACCAAAAATTTTCCAGAAAGAGGAACATCCTGTTAAATTTTCGATCTACGAGATTTTTTTTTTTTTTTTAAAGTTTTACAACTGATTCAGGTTTTACATTCCTTACAGTGCATAGTACAGCTTTTTACTCTAACGAGACATTCTAATAAATTTGAAGTGCATGACACGATTAATTTATTCATATTTAAGTACCAAAATCACGATTTCTTATTTTCGAAACTAGCAGACCCGCACGGCGTTGCCCGTGAACTCCTTAAATTATGCGATTTACAAAATCTGACATGTAAACTGCAACTCCAGATTAGTACTCTAGGCCGCAATTATATAACAGAATGTGCAGATAATGGTTCCAGAGTTTCAGGTACGTACTTACAAACGCACCACTAAAAACAACTCACTGCTGTGATGTCACACATTTCTCGCATTTGAAAAAACGGAAGGGGAGTTTCGCATAGTATTCGAATGGCAGAACAATTTTTCACAAAATAATTTTTTAAACCACAGTTTTTAAGTAATTTTTTTAAAAAATTGGCCAGGTATTGTAAAAGGAATAGATATAGATGAAGAAAAATAAACATATAATTTGCTTTAAAATTGCTGGAGTTATTAAATATTTCATCCAAATTTAACAAATTATTATGTAAAATCCGCAATTTCCGATTTAAATTTCTGAAAATTAGGAAATGTTAGGTCATTAAACGTATTAAATACCATAAAAAAATTTCATGAAAAGGCCCCATTAGGAAAAACGCGCCAAATAAAGAAATATCGCCAAATTTGGCGCTAAAAATAAGTCCCCAAAATTAGGTTTTCGAAGACCTACGACCTATAGAACCCGAGATTTCCAGAACATTACATATCAATGCAACAAAAAGCAAAATTTAACTATTTAACGCATAGAATACGAATTTTAAACTATTTTAAACCCCAGAACAGCGGGTTGCTCCCAAAATTCGTAACACAGGGTAAGAAAATTTCCGTTTGAGAACGGTTTTTAATTAATAATTAAAAAAAAGTAATTAAAATTTTAAAATTCTGATTTTCAGGTGCACATTATTGGCATTCATGGGCTTATATATTCAAATTTTCAGAGTTCTGTGTGCAGTAGATTTGTCTGGAGACCGCACACAGACAGATTTACAAACATTCATTTTTATTATTATAGAGATTAGATAGATTTGGCGTAAACCTGATGAAATTTTCGTGCCATTTCATGCTTCTCAAATGCAAACGATTTGTTTTATAGTAGCATTCGGGCGAAACTCGCCAAGCATGGTAACGTAAAAAACGGTTTTTACTTTTGCGGTTACCACTCACTTCAAGCATAAATCTTTTCATGAGGCCAAAGTTCGCCAAACATGACGATCTAAAATCGGTTTTTAATTAATAATTTAAAAAGTAATTAAAATTTCAAAATTCTGAGCCTCAGGTGTACATTACCGAAGGAATGGGCTCATATGTTCGAATTTTCAGAGTTCTGCGTCCAGTAGTTTTTTCTGGACATCGCACGCATGCAGATTTTCAGACATTCATTTTTATTGATATAGATCGGCGCAAAACTGACTAAATTTCCGTGCCATTTCATGTTTTCCAATGCATGCGATTTTGTTTCACAGTATCATGCTGGCAAAACTCGCCGAGCATGGCATCCTGAAAACGGTTTTTAATTAATAATTAAAAAAGTAATTAAAATTTTAAAATTCTGATTCTCGGGTGCACATTATCGGACTCATGGGCTTATATATTCAAATTTTCAGAGTTCTGCGTGCAGTAGGTTTGTCTGGAGACCGCACACATACAGACAGACAGATTTACAAACATTCATTTTTATTATTATAGATACGCCGTTGAAATTAAAAATTTCCGATGCGAAAGATGCAAGACATTATGGGATCACAGAACGCACTATAGAGAAAGAATAAAGTGATACCCATCAGGCATAATACTTTAAGGAACTTCTCTATGCACTATCGGGCCGAAAAATCACCTCAGTGCTTTTCAATAGAGAAAACTGCCCTTTACAAATTCAAAGTTTCTGAACTAATTATTGAATGTTTTTCAACCATGCATTTTACCCCACGTAAAATTATTAGATAAAAACATTCATCTAATAATTTTATAATGTAAAATTGCTCTTGCAATTAGGAACACATTAGTTACAGACTGTAGCGGATTCGGGGAAGGGGCTAGGGGGCTTCAGCCCCCCCAAATTGAGATTGCTAAAGGGTAACATTCTGCTTCATTATGCACTTTGAGTATGTAAAGTGATCTTTTTTAATCACTTAGCCCCTCCCAAAAGTTTTTACATTGGTTTAGACTAAAATTTTGCTTTATTGTACATTTTGTTTGTGTGAAATAAGCTTTTTTCAAAATGTAGCCCCTCCCAAAACAGACTTTCTGGATCCGCCACTGGTTACAGTGGAATAATTGTTTTTCGAGCTGCATTTGAGAAACTTTGAATATAATATAATTGCTGTCCTTCTAATTTGAGAAATTTTTGCTCCATGCAATTATTAGATGAATGTTTTTCAGAAAAGGAGACTTCTTATCAGAAGAAGCAATGAAGAGTTATAGCATATCCTATTTTGACAAATGACACTCTCATTTTGCATATCTGCCCACATTACACTTCCGTGCAAATATTTTTGTCACCATTTCCTGACTCCTGACTTACAACATGAAGTACTAGGGCAGTTCAATAAGTTCGTACAAAGTCTAAACGATAATTCCTTTGTATCGTCTCAGGATCCATTTTCTAGAGATCTTCGAAGATTCGTTGACGAAGTTTCTTTTGGATGTAAAAAGTTTTTGTATAAAAATTTTCCAAATGGACACATCCAGTCAATGCCACCTGCACCCCGCACAGTAGAGACACAGAAGAAGAATCGTAGAAACCCAAGTTTTTATGGTAGAAAGCTGAGCGATTGCGCCCGCACCCAGGGCCGGATTTAGGGGAGGGCGACCGGGGCTGTAGACCCGGAGATTCCTCAAGAGAGGGACCCCCACAAGAGACATTTTTACGTAAAATCTCCTAACGAATGCTTAATGATGAGCAAAATAATTTTTCAAAATAAAATTCTGATAATGGAAGACCAGCTCTCTCACTTTTCCCACTCATTTTTCGTTTTGAACATTCCAGATCGCGTTCCGAATTCTTGTCAAAATGGTTTATATTAATCTTCAATCCGATAAATAATGCGTAAATTTGCGAGAAACAATCACAAAGTAAATCATCACACTATTATATACTCAAGAAATGACACACTTGTCGTCGAAAAAATTGTTAAATTGTTTGAGAAATAATTATGGACTGACACTTTTCTTTGTTGCCCCAGGGCCTCTCCACAACTCTAAATCCGGCACTGCCCGTACCCACCAAATTCATTAAGAAATAATCAACATCGACTGCCGTTCTAACAAAAATTATATTTGTATACCATTCGATTTAATAAATAAATACATACATAAATAATACTCATTGTTTTTGGCTGACGCTGACCTCCGCGAAGTATTTTTTCTATTTCTGTCGGTCAGTAGATACAAAAAGTTTGGGAAAAACTCCTGTAGTTCATTACTATCGTGCAAGGAAGGTCTAGAACAGGGGTTCTCAAAGTTACCTAAGTGGTATCAACCTTAAGATATGATTAGAATTTTCTCACGGCAATTCGTCATAACACTATCAGTGGAATACTTTTGTTTTATATGTAATATAAATACAGTAGAGTCTCGCTTATCAGACATAAAGGGGCCGGCACAATGTCGCATAAGCGAAAATGCCGGTTAATAGGGAGGAGTCAAGAAAAAGCTTCTTAACCCTTTAACGCGCGATGTCCTCACTATGAGGACACAACACTGGCATTTTGGCTGTTTTTAACGAATTTACACGAAGAGTAAAAGATTTCAATTAAATACTTAAGGAGGACATCTAGGTTGACTGCCCAAGTCTAAAAAGTGCAGCCGTTGCCATCGCACTATTTAAATACCAGCAAGATGGCGAATCGCCCACTGCGTACCACAGAGCTAAAGAACCTTTTGGGCGATTCGATCGACTGCTATGTTGCCGGTAGTTAAATCGTGCGTGGCAACGGCTGCAGTTTTTCGGCATTGGGAAACAGGGTTAAGCTGCATTCTATCTTGGAACATGATACATACATACATATGTATCATGCTCCAAGATACAATGTATGTAATACATATATTACACATTACTATCTTGTATCATAATCATGTTCTACAAATGCCTCACCATGGCACAGTGGTTATGCCACTGAAAATGGTAGACTGCCGAGGTGTGAAGGTCGCGGGTTAGGGTCCCATCCCGCGGCTGTCGATCTAACGGTCTGGAGTTTTGGTAGGTTTTCTCCAGATGTAACGTTAATACGCGTTAGAACCCCTTAGAAAGTCCTCCTACCAAGGCACCCTCCATCCTATTCAGATACCCCGCTTGCAGGTTTGCCTTAAAACACAACACACAATACACACATGCTCTACAAATACAAGAAAACAATGAACCTACAGTTACAGAATAACCTATTGTCTGAATTTACGAGTGCCATATATGTTACGCTTAAAATTCAGTCCTCCGAGGATTTGAAGTAATTTCTTATGGTAGTCTGTTTTCCTTATGAGTGCCGTTTCTTTGCTGGCGAATCTCGTCATCTTTGCAGCATCATTATGTCAATTCCTGTATAGCCTCTTGTTGCTCAATGTATTGAATTGCAGTCTCTAGAGCCTTTAACTAAATTTGTCAATCATGTCTCGCCCATAATCAATTTCGTCTATCACCGCTAGCTTCCTGAGGTAGTCCTTTTTAATCGTCCGACGAATTTTCGTCGACGTCGGATAATACTGAATGTTGGATAAACGAAGATTGGATAAGCGAGATTCTATTTCATATTTGCACGATTGTGCATTTACTATTCGAGCAAAGTGTGCATCCACATCTGCCGAGGGGAAGACTGGAAGACGGGCAGGAGTCCTGCATGTGACTGTTGTGGCAGAGCGTACACACAGAATTGCGCGGTCGAAGAAAGTATATAAGAAAATAGAGATTATATGATGAAGGCAGCTGTGCAGATCAGTGGCGGCCCGTGGTCAAAACTGTTGTGCAGCCGGAAGCATATGAGCCCCCCCCCCCCTTCCTCCCCACACGGATGGAAAATCTTTGTTACTGAATTCGAAAACTGGCGGATGAAGCCCTCACCGAGGAAAAAGAAATTACATAAAAAATGCAAGAGATCCTATTTTACTTCCATAAAATTTACATAAATTTCAACCAGCCGCTCTTATCCTCAAAATGGCATTAATCCGTGTCTGATTCGAAGTTTCCTTAGAATTTTCTTTTGTAACGATAACTTCAGAAGGAAAGAAAAAAAAAAAAGAAAAACAACTTTTTTATTTTTTATAAGTCAAATCAATCCTCCTTTCTTTTAAACTTGCGAATCGGTCAGTGATGTCCTCATAAAAAGGCGTTGTTTTAATTCAGATATCCATAATTTTGAAAGCTCTTTAAAATTTCCCATGTTTAAAGAATTTTCTCGCTCGCCATGTCCTCTAAATGCCAGTTCTTGCTTACTTAAAAACAATACTGCTTTGATGGGTCATTGTCCATTCATAAGCGTCAATCCAGGCTTACCTTCTTGATGAATTCAGCAATATAAAGTCGAGAGTTTTCCGAACATATATTCTCCGTACCCCTCCCTCACTTCTCGAGCCAATCAGTCAGTCGAATTCACTGCAGCCGTCGTTTGAAAATATTTCATCAGCTGTACTTAGCTACTAACTCCCTATGCCGGAAAGACTGCTTACAAACTCGTTCCCATGGCAACGGTGCTGCCAATTTCTTGATCGGCTATGAGGGCTGTACCGCGGCCTCCGAGAGAGGAGAAAGATTCCTTTTTCCTCTCTCGGAGGACTCGGCTGTACCAAGACTCAGTTGAATTGCGGGAAGATTAAAGGGCTTTTTTCTGCATGAGCGATCCGGCAGTTACTACAACACGTTCTTTTTTGTTTTGGATTTTTTTTTTTTTAATTTATCATAGAAATTCCATGATTCTAATCTGAATTTAAGAAAGTTAGTAGAATAAAGTATTTTAAAGTATGTGTTGATAATTTCAAGTGCAGCCCGGCTGTGCTTGCTGTATCCCACGAGCCGCCACTGGTGCAGATGCACAGCGGAGTGACCATGCGCACAACTTCCCACATTTTCATAATGTAATAAGCAGCAGACAGTGCTATGGAGTTGCATGATTCGTTACAGTGTCATATGGTGCTGTACCATATAGTGAAGGATCAATGTATGCTAAGAATTTGGGTTCTGGTTGTTTGTTATGGCAAACCTACACTAGGGGCATCTGTCTACTGGGAGGAGGACTTTTTAAGGGGTTCTAACACGCGCATTCACGTTACACCTGGAGGAAACCGACCAAAACTTCTGACCATTAGATGGACAACCTCGTTGCCGAGCTCGAATTCGGGACCTTCAAACTCAGCCATCTACCATGTTCTGTGGCTTATCCCTTCGGCCATCCACTAACGTAGCCAGATTTTTTTTTTTTTTTTTTTTTTTTTTTTTTAATTTGTCTTAAGTGTGTAGCTTAATCTCAAATTTCTTAAGGGGAACTTTCACTTTGAAAGTTATCCACGAATATGTAATTTTCTCTACATCCTATACATTTACTCATTTTGGTGGTGGTGGGGGGCTGCACCCCTATCAGCCACCCTCTGGCCATGCCCCTTCGGCCAGTGGCGCACCCAGGATTTTTGTTTGGGGGGGGGGGCTAAAAATACTGCTTAACCCGGTTATAACGATCTTGATTATACTTACAATTCTCTTATAACGTCAAAATACTCTGTGCCACTCACAAGCCTACTATCAACGTAACTGGTTATAGAGTCATAAATAATTATCTGTTCGATTCATTGTCGTAATCGAGTTCAACTGTTTCATTACCAACTGTAAGTATTTATTTTTTAAAAAACAAATGGTTTAAAAAAATATTTTAGAAATAAAATTAAGAGAATTTTAAAAAATAAAAATATTTTAATTCATTAAGTGACAATTTTCCAATTTTAAAAGCTTTTTACTTCTAACCCTCCACATTTAGGAGGGGTGGGGGCTTTAGCCCCCTCCGTGGGTGCTCCTATGCCTTCGGCCATCCATGAAATTGGATTGTATCTGCGTATGAACCGCAAGTGTCCAACTTTCCCCCCGAAAGTTTCACGGTGTACTGATACGCCGAGATATCTCTTCGCAGGTGTAAAGAAAAACAAAACCCTCAAACATCCGCGCCGCAGGAACAAGTTGTCAGACACGTTCAGGAAGGGTAATAAAACAAAACAAAACAAAACGAACCCATTACGTTTCGAAACGGCGATAAGCAATCGGTGCGTGCGGGAATCACTTTAGATCCCACTGTTGCGATAGTGAAACAAAATAAAGAAACGCGGCGCATTTGGCTATTGTTTTACGATCGCCTAGCTGCCAAAAATAAGAGGAATAACCAGAAACGTTGCGGAAGCCCGTCACAATACGCCCGTATATATATATATATATATATATATATATATATATATATATATATATATATATATATATATATATATATATATATATATATATATATATATATATACACAGAACGTTGCAACTCACACAAACGGCCGCGGAATACGCACAAGGAGACGTAACCAGTTTATTTATTATTATTATTTTTCTCTTTTTGCTATGGGAAACTGTTCGTGCGGTTTTTAGTTTTGGTTTTTCGATTAAGATACGGCTTTTATGTTGTGGGAAGACAATATATGTAAAGATCAGGCCTGGACTGGCTCCTTTGGGGGGACCTCGGCTAGCGATTGAAAAGGGGCCCCCCTTACTGATCAATTTAGAGAGTATTATACTATGTAATATACTTGGAATTTAGTCTTACGTGCCTAAAAACCACATTTAACTATTTTAGAGCTTTTGGAGCCCCTCTCGAGCAGCGGGGTTCCTGGGGTCCCCCGCTACGCCACTGCGTAAAGACGTAAGATTACGGGGAAATAAATAATCCTTACTCTGGTATATATATATAAAATTACTCTAATCATAAAGTAGCATATCCAGTTTGGGAACTCCTCTTCTGGGACCCCTTAAGGCCCCTTTCAGTGATCCAGAGACATGTCGCCGCTACAATGTATTTGAACGGGGAAATTTGACATGGTTAGGAAGCTGCGACTAGCAGCGACACTTCGGGTGTCCTCTACCGAACGATAGATGGGGGATGTGCGAAATCGCAATATTATTCACGGTCCCCAATTATCTTTTGTTGGTTTAATACCGGAGTATCACCACCTTTTTAAAGGAAATGGTTACACTATTGAAGAATTGGTTCCGTTATTGGCACCCTACTGCTAGCGACCCGCATCATGTCTCTGGATCACTGAAGGGGCCTTTAATCTGGGGGGCCCTCGTCGATCGCCGACCATCCGACCTGGCCAGTCCGGGCCTGATGGCATGTGGGACAGAATTAAGGCCAACGCAGACTCACGTGCAATTGCCAGTCGCTGCAGGGCATGAGGGGAGCTTTTTAATGGCCAAAGCTTTGTAAAAGGGGGGAAACAGTGCAGGGGCGAAGAATTTATTGGCTTTTAATGACCAGTCGGGATTAGCCGACGAAGGATAACCCGTGAAACCATGCCTTTTGCACGGGGGGTAAAGAGCGAGCAAAGTTTGATAAATTGGTTTCCGGTTTTAAGTTAACACCCACTGTAAAAATCCCTCCCATTTTCTGCATCATCTTTGGCACAGAGGTCAAGTAGGCTTTTCAATTCTAAGTGTATAATTCGATGCAAGCACACAATGGGGGGAACTTTTCTCCGCAATCCGTCTTCCAGGTACTGAAAAATGCATTGAGTTCGCATACTGGCGTACTGAGACGCACGTGAATCTACGTTGGCCTTTACATGACATATAGTGGCTCTTGACCCGGCACATAATCTTTTTAGTGTCCTCAAGGTCCGGACTGGCCAGGTCGGATAGCCAGCGATTGCCAAGAGACCCCCGACGAGATACCCCCTTCCGAAAAAAACTAAAGTAATTTGATATAGAGCAGAGCAGGGGCGTAGCCAGAAATTTTTCATGGGAGGGGTTACGACTACTACAACTCATATATATGTATACGTGTGTGTGATAATTTAGTGAAGAATATGTATTTTGTATGGCAAAAAATTTCTCATGGGGGGGTATGACCCCCCCTAACCCCCCTGGATCAGAGTAATTTAATTATTTATTTCCCAGTTATCTTACGCCTTTACTCAGTGGCTTAGCGGAGGACCCTGCAGATCCCGCGGCCCGAGGGGGTCCCCCGAAAAGTTTTAAAATAATACAATGTGTTTTTTAGGACCGTAAGCCTAATTTTCAAATACACATACTAAATTCTAATATTCTATTCCCTCTTAATTCCCTAGTAAAGGGTCCTTTTCAATCTCTAGCCGAGGGTCCTCAAAGGAGACAGTCCAGGCCTGGGCCACCGCTCAAAATTTTTTTAACGGAATTTATTTTATTAAAATGACAACTAGTATCGTAGTACAAGAGCTACAGTAAAAATACCGAAAAGAAAGATTTTGATTTTGAATGTGACCTTATTTTCTGACATGAGTGATAGAATGTCGCTGGAATTCGTTTTTGAAAAGTAAATAAATAAATAAATAATTGCTCAAAATACATTTTATACCAGTTTCAAACGTTTTTATATTTTGCAAAAGTAAAATGTTTATTTTGTAATTAGAAATAAGACACAATTCGTGACCCTTTCTGCGATCGAAATGGAATAAATGAATATTCAAATAAACCACTGGAGGAAAATCAAGGACATCCACTTTCCTCTTGCACTACATTTTCTTCTCATCTATTGTAAAATTAAAAGTCCGAAAAAAACACCTCTTAAATTGTAAACTGCAATGTTCGCATATCTTAAAGATTTATTTATTTATTAATTTTTACATAACGGTTCAATTTTGTGGCAACACTGCTTTATCTGTGTAACATTTATTTCGGATTTGTGTGCTTGACTCGAAGCCCGCTTATAAATCTACGTCAGAAAGACAACACAAAGGGGGGGGGGGTGGCCTCCGTGGGGGTCTTTCTTAAGAGTCCTAACCCTTATTTACGCAAGTTTCGGAGGAAACCATGGAAAACTCCGAACGGTTAGGGGGTCAGCGGACGCGATCTGGTTTTGAACCAGGCACCTTCCCCGCAATGAGGGGAGGACCCCCCCCCCCCCCGAAAGGTTCACTCTTCCATTTTGAAAAAATGAAATTTAGAACTTTTTCTTTAAAGTAAAGGAAGAAAAGAAACAGAGCTTAATAGCTGAAAAAATTTTTACAACTCAAAGGACAGAAAGTGACACTGGGCTGTAATTGATAGATAGTATGTCTTGACCAATGTTTAGTTTTGACCTATTAATTATGGTATTAATCTAGAATCTCTTTATCTTCTTGTTCTTTTTTGTGTGTGTGACTGCTCATTAGCTTTTTTTTGCAAGAAATTTCAATCCCCATCTTTTTTTCTTTTTTTTTTTTCGTAATTTTTAAATATATTTTAAAACTTGTGCAATACTTCATGTGTCCATCAGTCAATCCATTTTAATTCAAGTGATTAGCTGTGTTCCACACAATCTTCTCTTGTTTTACTCAATACAAAATCTCAGGATCCCATAAAAAACCTGTGTCTATTTAGGATATCATTCGTTAGTAAAGGTTAAAAGAATTTATACGTAATGTAAATACTTATGATAACCCAGAATAAAAATATTCCAATTGCACCTGTGTACTTTGTACTCTGGCGTAGCGAGGGGGTGTTTTGGGTGTCAGAACCCCCCTTAAATATTTTAAAAAGAGCCTTATTCTCGGCCCCACGAAATAGGTAGGGCTCTATATTTTTCTTCTTCTATTTTTAAGTTAAAAATTTTAAGATATTTTATGGATAACTTTATGCTTTTTGTTTGTGAACATGTATTTCGGATTTGTGTGCTTGACTCGAAGTCCGCTAATAAATCCACGTCAGAAGGACAACACGAGAGGGGAATCTCCTCCGTGGGGGGGTCTGTTTAAGGGGTCCTAACCCGTATTTACTCCAAGTTTCGGAGAAAACCACGGAAAACTCCGAACGGTTAGGTCGACGGACGCGTGATGGGATCCGAACCCGGGACCTCCACACTTCGGTCGTCTACTATTTTCACTGACATAACCACTGTGCCATGGTGAGGCACATAACTTCATTTTTCTATTGTGAAAGTGAAATAGAATAGAAATTGTTTTTGTGCAGTGGAAGTATCTGATAAAGACAGATTCTTAACAATATAGGGGACTCAGTGACAACAAATGACAATGGGGTCTACTTTTTCCAAGCTTACCACTGCTAATCGAGTTATGGTCCACTTTTCTCGCATGTATACCATCTTCTAAACTCGGGGCCAATGTGCACTGCCCTCGGTGCCCAGTGGTAATTATGGCCCCATAGAAGGTGCCCCAATATACCTTAAAAAGGGCCATTTTGAAGCTTACTATTTCCGGACCACAAGATTTTTCGTTACGGCATTGCCTACCGTTAACATTTTTTTTGTGACTCCGCCACGGTTTGTCTTATACGGGAACACATACATATAATCAAATAAAGAGGCCCGCCCCACAAATTTTTGCTGAGGGGGGTGGGTCCGTGTTTTTGCGATACGCCACTGTTCCCACTCATGCCCTCGTTGGTATAATTTCCTTTCTCTGTGGCATTAAAAACTTTCATTGTGTTGTCCACTCACTCGACGAGAATTTTTAAACAGTTTCTTGGAACCAAGCACAAAAGTCCGAAAATAAAACGTTCCAAATAAAACAACAACTAAATGTAAATAAATAAATAAAAATAATAATAGCTATTATTACCTTTCTTACTTTTAGGAAGGTTAAAAAAAGAAAATGCTTTTCTTTCGTTTCGAAGTTAATAGTATTCCAGTTTTAATAAAAATAATAAAAAAGGAAATGAAATATAATATTCATTTATCCGTATTATATATGTAAATAGCGTATATATAAGTAAGAATATTTTTTTTAAATAAAAGAAATTCATCCAAAATATCCATGAACGTAAAATATTCTATACAACAAAAGCTTTAATGGCAGTTTAAAAAACAGAATACCATTTTAAAGTGCCATTAGCTATTATTGAATATACCATTTCAAAATTTCTTTTATAAAAGATTCCTGCCAAACTTTTTAATGACGGCGACAAAATTATAACCTATCAAAGTACAAATTGTCGTAAAAATAAGGAAGCTTTGAGAAATTTCTGATAACACAAAAGAATTTCTTTTAAAACTTTTTGCGAAAACTGTATAATGAATGCAATATGTCATAACACGTGTTATTGTAATTTTCCCCAAAGAAATAGGTTATATTTGCTGTCATTTTACACTTCAAGGATTTTGGTATTATTTATAATGACATTTTAAAGAAATTTTTACTGTAGAAGCAGAAATTTCTTTCTTTCCTAATGGGACGAAAGTAATTTAATTAAATGTCTCCTGTTAATTGGCATAACTGTAAGTTGTTCTCGAATATTCCACTTTACAAAGTAATATTTCATTCAAAAGTATTAATTAAAGTATGGATTAATATTAGAGATCATTTAAGAAACTAAAGCTCTAAAAAAAAATAAAGAAAGAAAGCAACTACAACAAAAAAGTCACACATTTGGTCGACAATATCAGATTGCCGTTACATCGGTTTTGTAGGTTTAATGTTAGAGCCAGCCTACAAGAGGTGCATCTGCCTAGGGGAGTGCCTTGGTCGGTGAACTTTTTGAGGGGATCCAGTGAGTATTCACGTTACACTATGTACTACCAGTGAGTATGCTACTACCAGTGAGTATTCACTACACTGTGCGGCACAGCCAGCCACCTGCCGTCAAAGAAAGGTTTCTAGATCTGTGGCACGCGATGAACGTTTCGATCGTCCGCCATCTTGCTGGTAGTTAAGTCGAGCGATGGCAACGGCTGACCTTTTTTCAGCACTGGGCAATCTATCCAGCTGTTCTCGCATTCTTCCATTTTTCAGCAGATGCCATGTGCTGTTAAAAATAATCGTGAAATTTTTTTTTACCGGAAATAAAGTGCTAAAAAGTAAAATATTCTCGTGGAGCTATGTCACCCGCAACGTCCATTTTTATAGAAATCAGATCTATTCTTCGTGACTGGCAACAGTCAAAACGTCAGAGTTCGGTGCGCCCAGAGCGGGAACACTGCGCGTTAAAGGGTTAACAGCGAATAAATCAGTAATAATTGATATTTATAACTCAAATTAATAAAACCGTACGATTGTGAGGTTAGCACTCAGTGATACAGGAATAAACAAGGTTTTGCTATTAACTTTCAAACCTCACCTCAATAATATTTCAACTTAATTTTTTAATTTACTTGCAGCCAAGGCGGCCAGCTTCGCCGCCCCATACCTTACCGTTCTTTATACTCAGTGCAGTGTTGACTAAATCTGGACTCATTTCAATGAAAATCATGTGTCTTTTGTTTTAACAGTATTTCTCAATCAATTTATTTAGGTCAGGGTTGCTACACATTTTGGGTGTCATCCTAAAAGCCGGTGTTGAAAGCGCGACTGACTAAAATGTGCTTTAGCGCAATGCAGGGTGACATTTTTTAGAAGAGTGATGAATGCTCCATTGCCAATTCGATATTTTAAAGCTGCGAAAAATTCCGAAAGATCTTGCATTTTTGTGTATCCATTATTATTATTTTGTAATCTAGCAACTGCGATTGGAGATATGCTTGCTCCATTGGACGTCGTTGAACTGTTAATTTGGATTTTTGCGCATGCGTTATTGTCAGGCCTGTCGAGAGGGGGGGGGGAAGAGGGGGATTCCCCCCGGGCCCGTGTTTTGGGGGGGGGCTAAATTTTCAAAAAAAAATTCTGTACAAACAGAAGTAGAACACTTTGTATTGAGTCGGCACTAGCAAAAGAACTAGATTTTAAAATTAATATTGATACTTTCGCCTCAAAAAAAAGCGAGAAAAGCTAATTTTTAATAATTTTGATTTTGTAAACAAAAAAATCCAATTATTCGTATTATAAAGACCAACATTAAACTATTTAATGAAAGAGTATTTTTTAAACTAAAATTTGAAAATGCCAGATAGTGAAAAAAAAAGCAGTTTATTTATATTTTACAATGTGAATAACGTTTTTTTTTTTGGAGGGGGGGCGGCAGATATCCACCCCCCGGGCCCGAGTTTGTCTCTCGACGGGCCTGGTTATTGTTATTGAACTAAAGTTTACATGTAGCTCTTGCCGTTCGGAGCGTGGAAATATCGCCGATTTTAGTACGTTAGCGTATTATATAATTGATTTTTGTAATTCAAATTAATAAAACCATACGATTATGATGCTAGCACTCAGAGAGACCGCAATAAGGAAACTTTGCTGTAACTTTGAAACCTCACGGCAGTAATATTTTTTAATTTTTTTTATTTGTACTATTTCTCTCCTGTCATAATCTATAAAACAAAAGCTTTAGAAATCTTTCTTGAGGACGGAGGTTTCAATTTTCGCAAATTATAGATTTCTCCCAGCAGCTAACATAGTTACACGAGTAAAAAATTTTAGTTTTTCACTGCTGAATTCACGTATTTCCAAACAAGAAAAAGCCCGCAGACACCCAGCATTTATGCAAAAAACTACTTTTCTCCCCACCCCCACGAAAATTTAGTCCGCGAGAGAAAATTGAAACTGCAACCGTGAAATAAAACTTCTCCGCCCACTTCGATCACCAAATCCATCGACTTTCGCAATCAATTTCACTTTTCATTCCTCCCCTGCCCACCCTCCCCTTTACGGAAGGGAATTGAGAAAACGCCCCCTTATACAGAACGCCCCAGGTTTTCATTCTGGATATTATCGATCCTTGTCCTCCACCACCGCCGCCCCCTCTTCTTGCCTCCCCCCCGCTTTCCCAACTCTCACACACGCACATCTTCCAGGAGCGTTATTTTTCTCTTCTCGACGACAATGAATTCGAAAATTCCGAAAAATTTTAAAACGCGGCCTCGGGGACATATTTCTAAAAGAACCAATTAGGAAGGTTTCGAGTAACTCCGGAATTCGAACTGGAACTAGTACTCCGTTTTCAGGGAGGGAGAAAACGGGTAAGAGGGGGGGGGGGCGGGGGGGGTCTTCCAGGAATTCTTGTAAGACTTATTCCACATAACCTTTTCCGCTTACTGATAGTTCCGAAGAATGTTACAATTATCTTATAAGAGAAATAGAAATGCTTAGGATTTTTTCTCATTAAAAAAGAAAAAAAAAAAAAAATTGTAGGATTCGGATAAATTTTGCTTAACGAAAATCGATGAATTTAGAATTGCAGCGATTCCGTTTAGACAGAAGAGTGTCCCATAACGATTGGCAGTGGCGCACACAAGGGGGGGGTCCAGGGGGTCTGGACCCCCCCCCCCATCGGCTTTGATTTTTTTTTCGATTGATTATTACCCTATATCTATAGTAAATAAAATGATTCCAAAAAAAGGTAGCAATAGTTTCAGTTCTAATAAATAAGAAAAGAAATTTTTTTCTCGTTTTCCTCAACTTTTCAAAAACGAACTGAAAGCGAACATAAAACATCATCTTGTTCTCAAAACTGTACAACTATTATTTTGCTTCCTATTGTATTGTGTAGTGTATTCTTAGGGAACTGGATGGGACGAGTTTGGATGAATTCCATCTAATGAAGACGTGTTCTTTCATCACTGATTTTTGTCAATCTGGAACATCCCTAAAAGTTGGACCCCTCCAAACCGTAAAATTTGGACCCCCCCCCTCCCAAACTGTAAAATTTGGACCCCCCCCAACTGTAAAAGTTGGAACACTCCCCCCCAAACTGTAAAAGTTGGACCCCCCCCCCCCCAGCCAAAAATCCTGTGTGTGCGCCTGACGATTGGGGCACACTTTAAGGGTAGTTAGGACTCGTAATAAGGAACCAGAGTCATGCAGGGGCGTAGCTAGTGGGTAGCAGACTGGGCAAGTGCCGCGGGCGCTGAACGAGAAGGGGCGCCTAAAAGTAAATTGCAAATCAAACCTATGAAGGCAATGATTTTTTAAGTTTACTTTTGCATGGTTTTGTAACCGTAACTTTTGTCACCGACAGCACTAATGTCATCAAGGCTAAACAGTAGAGCAGAAGACCAAAACCGAGCCATTACAACCAGTGAGGTAAACAGTGAGACAATATGATATATGAAGTTGACTTAAAACCTGAAGAAAATGCTGAAAATGAAGACTTTTACATGGATTTATAAAAAAATATGATCATTGTGCTTATAAGTTCATTATGAAGATCGCTTTTTCATAACTTTGTCATCATGATCATTCAGTTGAACATTGGGGGGGGGGGGCACGCAGAACACATGTTTAGCCCCGGGTGACAAAAACCGTAGCTACCCCTGGGGTTCGGAAACCTCCTCTTCATGTAGCGGTTAATAATCACTTTGGAACAAGTGCTTTCCGATACTTGTTCCTCAAAAACCAATGAAAGTGAACTTTCCGATACTTGTTCATCAAAAACCAATGAAAACTTTTACAGAAAACACGTGACTAAAATTGATAGTTTTAAAATTCTATTTTATTTCATTCACGAAATTTTGGAGCATTGTTTATGAAACTTGGTTAAGAAATTACACGAGCGGTGGCATTTTTGATCCCGCATTGCTATGTGATTCTAATTTCTTATTATGCGCACTTACCTCCCCTTAAAATTTGTCCCAATCATTATGGGACACTCTGTATACCAGTGATGTAGCCAGAAGGGAGGGCAAGAATAGCTGAGATCTCCCCAAAATTTGAATTTTTGTTAATCGATCCCCTCTCCCTGTGAGAAATTCTGCTTTTTCCCCATTTTGGAAACCGCCATTTTCCGCAAATTTTTTTCTAGCCGTGTACATGTATTACAACGCTTCTCATTTATACCTCTTTAACACTTTAACGCGCAGTGTTCCCGCTCTGGGAACACCAAACTCTGACGTTGTGACTGTTGCCAGTCATGAAGAATAGATTTGATTTCTATAAAAATGGTTGCGGTGACATAGCTTCACGAGAATCCTTTACTTTTATAGCGCGTCATTTCCCGTAAAAAAAATCGTCACGATTATTTTTAACAGTACTGGCGTCTGCTTAAAAATGGAAGAATGCGAGAACAGCTGGATAGATTGCCCAATGCTGAAAAAGGGCAGCCGTTGCCATTGCTCGACTTAACTACCAACAAGATGGCGGACGATCGAAACGTTCATCGCGTGCCACAGATCTAGAGACCCTTTTTTGACGACAAGCACAGCCTGCTGTCGTCAAAAAAGGGTCTCTAGATCTGTGGCACGCGATGAACGTTTCGATCGTCCGCCATCTTGCTGGTAGTTAAGTCGAGCGATGGCAACGGCTGCCCTTTTTTTCAGCATTGTGAAAGGGTTGCGCCTCAAAGGATTAAATTTTGCATGTCGTTCTAGTGTAGACTGACAGCACAATTGACTGTATGATCAATTATAAAACTTCTATTTCGAGTAATAGACTAATGAGTGAGACAGCGCCCACTCCCTCCCCAACACCCATACCAACAGTGATGAGTAACGCGACCAAATTCCACCATATTGATGCAGGTGCTTAATTTTTAAGAGTCAAATAAAAACAGGACTACTGCCATACAGTATCCTATTTTAAATTTTTCTTCTGAAGAAATAATTCATATTTTTATAGCAACAACATTTAACAGTCATAGTGCGCTTAGTATATAAATATTTGATTTACAATATTCAAAGCGCCCTCAAAAACTGAGGCCATTTGGTCACCATAGTGCTGAGTATGAATCAATGAAATTATTCTAATAAAGCCAGTAAAATTATGAAATACATTTGAGATAATCGATTTTGAAAAACTCATCCGAACGCTGAACACATAGCATTCGAATAGCGCATGGCATTCGGAATCTCGAACAGATATCGCGAATGCTATTCGAATAGTGAAATCGCGAATACTATTCGAATAGTGAAATCGCGAGTACTATTCGAAAATTGAAATCGTATAAATACCACCCGAATACTTAACTCGCGAATAGTATTGGAATAGTGAAATCGTGAATACTATTCGAATACTTAAATAGTGAATACTATTCGAAAATTGAAATCGCGAATACTGTTCAAATAGTGAAATCGTGAATAGTAATCGAATATTGAAATCGCTAATAAAATTCGATTACTTAAATAGTGAATACCATTCAAACAGTGAAATCGCAAATACTATTCGAACAGTTAAATTCGCGAATATTCACTATTCGATTAATCGATTATTGATTCTATTCGAGTAGTAGTAATCAATTAAAGAAATCATTTCAATGGTACATCACTACACGAAACACAACTTTGAATAACGTTATTTTTCTCTGACGAAAAGGAATTCCAAAAATTTAAACGCTCATGCCTCAGGTTATATAGTCTGAAAGGACCAATTAGGAAGGTTCGAATAATTCTATTTCTTTTTCCACAAAAAAAAAGAAATGTTTTGAACGTGAGATGTGAAATATTCTTTACAGTTTTTCGTTTCCAGATATTTTCTTGAAGGCCTTTTGCGAGTTGTACAATTATTTTACCCGAAAAATACGAATCATGAGGAGAAGGGGATGATTTTTGTAGGATTTAGGGAAATTTTTATGTTAGAAAAATCGATGAACTTGTTGAGGTAGGCACAAAATTAGAAAAATATTCTTAGGGGAGAGAGAGAGAGAGAGAAAAGCCAGGTATTATGTCTAAAACAACTTTAGATTACAACAGAATTCTTTATTCAGTGGCAGACCCAGATTTTTGGTGGGGGTGGAGGTTAATTTTTGTGAAAAGCTTATTTGACCGAAACAAAACGTACAATTAAGCAAAATGTTAGTATAAATGTAAATGTTTTTAGAAAGTGGCTAATTAAAAAAAAAGTTTTTTTTACCTATTCAAAGTACATAATAGAGCAGAATATTACGCTTTAGAAATTTCTTTTTTTGGGGGGTGAGGGGGTGTCTGAGTCTCTAATCTCCTCCCCTGGATCAACTACTACTCCAGATGACTGAATGTGTACACAAGTTAAACATAAACGAACACTTCGTCTCATTTATCAAGAAATTTTTGAATTTTTCATTTTAGAAATTCTGTTTAATTAACATTTTTTTAAACAATAAAGCACTTTTTCTTTTAAAGGACTGCACGCAAAAAATACATAATCGAATTTTCATTTGTTAAATCTACCTTCAATAAATCAAAACTAACTTAAATTAATCATACGCAATTCCGGTGGTTTATTACGTTATAGGCGTGTACTCTGGTGCGGGATATCCGGATGTATATCTCAATCCAAAATTTTGTCAGTAGTTAGCACTAGTTTCTTTTTTTTTATGTCGTGCAAGCATTTTATGCATTTTTAAGCATTTGTAAGCATTTTATGCTGCATTTATATCTGAGTATATAATATGAACTCTTCCAACCGAAAGAATTTTCTGCTTATGACCCTGCAATCATACATATATTTTTTTCATACTGGAATTTTATTGTGTTAATCTATTCTATTATTCTATTAATCTATTACGATTTTAATAGATCATATAATATATTGTTGTAAAACCGTAGTGCTATTTTCTCGCAATAATATGTGGTGCTAGAAAGAGAGCTGAACAGGCAATTCTTGCAAGGGAAATGAGTATGTGACCAATTTGACCTTATTGAGAGACTTGGCGACCAAAAGAAAGTTCTCGAAAATAGTGGAATCTCTCCATCTCAATTAGGAAATTACGAGAAAAATCTAGAAATATGACGTCATGTCCTGCTTGAAAACCTATAAATAAGGAGTCTGTCTCGGTGTGCGTGAGTTAAAAACAGACTCTGGGAATACAGCGAAGAGCTACGATCGACTTTGCGATTTGCATAGAGTTATTGCTGTGATAATAACAATTTTCTGTTGCATGTGTTAGTTAATTCTGTAATTTTTGTGAGATATTAGTGCTTCAATTCCTCGAATGAAGTGTTATATTTGCTTTTCTAGATTATTGAACTATTTTAACATACACCTATACTTTTTCGAAAGACTATTTATATTATGGATGGAAGTATCCTGAAGGTTCTTCGAAATGAAAGTGATTAAATCAAAAGTTCGATTGAAAGCAATTAACTGTAGTACATGTGAAATATATTCATGACTGGCCTCCCCATACCTTACAGTTCTTTATATTCAGTGCAGAGTTGACTAAATTTCTGGACTCATTTCAATGAAAATCATGTTTCTTTCTTTGAACAGTATTTGTCATTAAATTTATTTAGGTTAAGGCTACTACACATTTTGGGTGTCATTATAGAAGCCGATGTTGAAACAGCAAATGACTAAACTGTGCTTTAGCCCAATGCATGGCCCAATGTGGCATATCATTATACATAAGATATAAGTCAAATAAAAATACACTTGTTTGTAAACAAAATTTTTGTTGCAAAATAAAGTAAAATATATATTTTATAGAATTAATTAATATTTAAGGAAAATTGTAAATTGTATTTTCAATTGAAATTTGAAAAAATAAAATCTCACTTTTCCCCTTATGTTTCTGTTAAAATTTTCAAAAGTTTTCCTCTCTCACTTTTAATATTAATTCATTCTATGGATAGTGATGCCAGTTATGACTATATAAAATTGCAAAGTGTCATCTTAAAACTATACAAAGAAGATATAAATCATAGAAATTTTGTTGTCTAACGAATAGTTCATAAAAAAGCGTTTTGAGAAAACGCAGTTTAAAGTTACCATATCGCGTTCAAATATAAAACTTTCATGAAATGTTTTTATGTGTATCTCCGGTTCTATTTGGGATAATTGCATGGAACTGGGGTCAAAACGCTCAGAAATAACTAAGGTTTCAAATAAAATTAAAATTGAAAAATCAATCTTTTGAACCCTAAATCCTCCTATGACGCCTTAAGCTAAACTGTTGGTCTGCGACTAGAGTATATAGAACCTGAATAGATAGCCTAACCCAGAAAAATATTTAGGTCCTTTTCAATTCCATTTAATACATAAAGAAAGAATAACTCATCTTAAAATTAATTGGTTTACTTTGTTAGAATCCCATCGAAAAGAAAAGATTTTGTAATTCACGTTATAGAAGTCAAGCAACACATAAGGTGACCATACATCCCGCTTTGAATGGGACAGTCCCGTTTTTAGGTAGCTTGTCCCGTTGCCTCGAAGCACAGCTTCGGGACACCGTAATGTCCCGTTTTTAGAAAGAGAGCAACCAACGGTAACGATTTTAAACGATAACTCGAAAACTCCCCTCTCGAGACGCAAAGAAAACGCTGGCGAGGTGTATTGTTTTTGTGTTTGGTCTTTTAATGTTCTTTTTTGTCAACTATTTCAATTTATTTAATTTTTATTTCTTTTTTTTTAAAGTCACGTTCCTCTTTTGCTTATTCCCCCCCATCCCCCGATCTCCACATTATTTTCCCTTTTCACTCTGGTTTTCTAAGAGTTTTTTCCCTTCCGAATGGCAACTTTCTTTTTTCTGTGTGTCCTTTTGTTTATATTTCTCACTTTCCTACCTTCCTGCCTGGTGTCGGATGGTGTTTTTTAAGTCGAAGAAGGGCCTACCCCTTGTACCATCCGAAACGTACGTCTTGCACTATTTTTTATAGTATAATGTTTTAGCAAAGTTTTTTTTTTTAATTTTATTTTTATATTAACATTAACACAAGGTTTTTTGCGCGTTTTCTTAACAACTGAAAGATACCCAGAAATGTACATTCAGTCTCCCTACTCTATTACCTTAACCCTTTCTGGCGCAACCCTTTCCCAATGCTGAAAAAAAGGGCAGCCGTTGCCATCGCTCGACTTAACTACCAGCAAGATGGCGGACGATCGAAACGTTCCTCGCGTGACACAGATCTAGAGACCCTTTTTTGACGCAGCTGGCTGTGCGCGAGCACAGCCAGCTGCGTCAAAAAAGGGTCACTAATATCCATAACTTTTCGAAGGTTGCCCATACCTGATATAAATGTTTTAAAATAGCTGTTTTAAAAAAATCCCCTTTAGAAAATTTTGTGAAAATTTGTGAAAATTTTGTTAAAAAATTCTAACAATATACTCTGCATAATATAGCAAATCACTAAGAATACAGATGATAACTATCTATTTCCTTGTTGAAAGTCAAATACACATAGACGAGACAGACATTTTTGACATTACGATATAGGGATTTTGAGAGATGAGACAAAGTTTTTAGGCTGTTTTGCATGACGCATGACGCCAATTTTCCCTCTCGCGTGCACCCCTAAACGCGACTGCGTCAAAAAAGGGTCTCTAGATCTGTGGCACGCGATGAACGTTTCGATCGTCCGCCATCTTGCTGGTAGTTGAGTCGAGCGATGGCAACGGCTGCCTTTTTTTCAGCATTGGGCAATCTATCCAGCTGTTCTTCGCATTCTTCCATTTTTCAGCAGATGCCAGTGCTGTTAAAAAGAATCGTGACCATTTTTTTACGGGAAATGACGTGCTAAAAAGTAAAGGATTCTCGTGGAGCTATGTCATCCGCAACTATTTTTATAGAAATCCAATCTATTCTTCGTGACTGGCAGCAGTCAAAACGTCAGAGTTGGGTGTTCCCAGAGCGGGATGACTGCGCCTTAAAGGGTTAAAAACAGTAGATGCTTGCCCGTTTTGAGGAAGAAAATAAATACATTATTGCCAAAAAAAGTAGTAGATGTCCCGTTTTGTCATACTGTCAGGTAGTTCTAAACTGAGCGCCATTAGTTTGAAAGAGATTCGACTGTTGTTTCATTCATGTATAAGAAGGAAATTTTTAAGCCGAGCTCTAAGGCTGAGAATACGGGCTACCTTGTTATGAGAAGGAACATTGCCGCACAATGTTCTGCAACAGACATAAACCCCAGGAAAAAAATATGCAAAGGACAAATCTCTGCAAGAGAAACCTTTATTGTAGCACACGCAAGTCTTGCCTAAGATGCTATTAGTGTAACTTTTCTCGTTGAGTAACAATGTTCCAGAACACGACAGCGCTGCACGCTATATATGCTGACCTTTACCACAAATAGACAAGAAAGACAGCAGCAATAACGATTTAGGAAAAAATGAATAAATAAATAAAACGCATATGACGTACTGCCGCCCAATCGCTTGAACTTATAGCCATTGTCCCGTTTCATATATTTCAAGCCGATCAGCCCCGCGGGGCACGTGCCCCGCAGCCTTCTACTTCCTTAACCCCTAGGGCACGAGCTATTAACTCCTTCGTCGCCAACAATGGACCGTTCCAGAGATTACAACACTCTGATAAGGATAGAAACAAAAAAATAAAGGAACCAAAACAACAACAACAAAAAAAGAACGTGCCTCTTGATCTTTTATATTACAACGCTCCCATTCGCCGCAATGCGTCATGCCAGAAAAGCCTTTTTATTTCACTTCAGTTCCGTTTATTGGTAATAACGATTTTCTCTTGTCTTTTTTTTTTTTTTTTTCCCCATTTGCTTGTGGTCAAGTACGATTTTGGCCGCGATTACGGGAGGTTGACATTGGGCTCGGTTCAAAAGGAGGTTTTTTTTTTCTTCTTTTGTTGTTGTTGTTGATTTTTTTATTTTTTTTTTTTGGGTAGATGTGTGATGACCAGAGACGAGGAAAGAATGGCTGATGAGGTGTTGCAATTGTCCTTTGTTTTCGAACCGATCGTAAACGTAATATGTGAGCGGGGAAACGTCGGAATTCAGCAGCCCAGACGAGATTATATTCATCCACAAGCTGGACATAATAGATACTGCATTTGCATATGTGCAACTAAAAACATGCATTTTTTTCTTTATTTATGCACGCATTTATTTTATTTTTTTTTACTTTTGACAATAACTGAATCAGTCATTAAAAAAAAAAAAAAAAAAAAAAAACGTAATATTTTCTCCAAATACATTTATTTTCATGGTACTGTTTGGCTTGGTTTGTATTTAACCCATTTGTGCCTGGGTATTTTTGCGACTTTCTTCGATTTTTACTGATAACAGAAATAATAGATAAATTTCTGATGTCAACTTCTTGAACAAGGGATGATTTCTTTTAAAATCATTATGCAGAAAAAACGAAATATCAACATCCTACTTGGTCATGTTAAAATATTTGCAGAGTTGAGGCTCAAAACTCATGAATAAAGGGTAGGAAAAATAAATAACGTTTTCGACTAATAGCGAAAATGCCCTCCCAAAAAAGGGACACTAGGCATAAATGGGTTAAGGGAAAGTTGCACGGGGGCTATCTGCCTAAGGGGCGATGTTTTGGGTGGAGGTCTATTTAATGGATTATAACGCTAGCTCACGTTAAATCTGGAGAAAATCGGCCAAAATTCTAAACCGTTCGATCGACAGCCGCGCGGTAGATGCAAACCCTGGATCTTCACACTATAACCATCTACCACTGTTAAGCGTCTTAACATTGGTAGCCCGAGGCCCGAGGAGCTTAAGATAATTCTTGGAAAAAATATTAAAATAGTGTGTGGAGCCCTTATGTGTAGAACAAGCTTTTCTTAACTTTCTACTCTAATAGAGCAATTTACTCGCGTTAAAAGGGGAAGGGGTGGAGGCAAAAAATCTAGGAACGGGTAGATTTTCAGATCTTTAATCTATAGCGCAGGCTCTTTTTCAATATTTTTAAACTCCTACTATAGTTCACACTCTCAAAATCCCTATATATATCTTGTACAAATTTTCAATACATTTTTTTTAAAACTTGCAGTGGATGATCACTTGCGTGACAAAATTACCTGTTTCAAGTGAAAATGACGTCATACAATTGGGATTCCAATTCGTTAAAGTAGTTTTTCCAGATTACATAGTTTATTTTTTTTTCACCAATATAAATCGTCTGCATGAGTACAAGAATGGCTGTCTACACAAAACAAAATCGTTCGAATGCGAAAAGTTACCGCGCGTTTTCAGAAGAGCATGAAATTCGATTTCGGTGTATAATAAAAAGTTAATCTGATGTTATTTTTTTCAGGTGGACGAAGATTAAATAGATTGAGTGTAGACATATTTTCCTCAAATGTTTTTTTTCTAGCGCCCGCTGTAATTGCCTCCACAACGGGCTTCTATTAATTAATATTACTCGAATGTTGAGCAACGTGAAACTCAATATTTCGACAGTGCATGGTTCAGTTTTACTCAGGTGAGCAGCACTTCTCTGGCATCATTAAGCATTTCGTACCGCAAGTTGTTTCAGGCAATTAAACGAACCATAGCATCAGCACACCAGCCGATGCCTCTGTTCCATGTCAACAATGCTGAATCTTCAGTTTCGAGGTAATATACCGCTAAAATAATTTGTCCTTAATTGGGCTTACACGTGATTGTACCGTTCATCGTATTTTAGTTGCCGTGACCAATCTGTGCTTAAATGTAACCTATTACTAATTGGGTTACATCCTACTACATGACGCTGATTCATTCTCTAACAATTCCGGGCAATAGATAAAACTTTTACCGCCATTGCTCCAAGAAGATTAAAAAGTTCAAAAGATTAAAAAGCACAAAACGCGTAATAACATCTTCACCGTTTGTACGATCCTCTTGAAATTTTTCATAATTAATGCATGAAAATGTAGAAAGTAATCTGCTCTGCTTTAAAAATGTAAAAATCCACTCGCTCTTTCATTTTTAAGCGATTTTTCAGCTCCATTTTATTTCCGAGATTTCCTATTTTATTTCGAACATCTTTTCAATTTCCATTGCCCACTTATCTCAATGGTGGTGCCAGGCGCGGATCCAAGGGGAGGGCGGTGGGGGCGATCGCCCCCTCCCAGGCAAAGTCCAAAAATCTGTTAAAATATATTATGAATGAAAATTAAGTAGACTTTCTCTAAAGGGTGTATGGCGGGTACTACTCCCTGTCCTTTTTAATCATCGCTCATATATAGATTTTATCAATAATATAATTAATTACATTAATTAGTATAATTGGCTATATTAATTAATTATAAAATGATTCTGTGCATTCTACCCCCCTGTTTTAGGTACAAAATCGCCCCTCCTTGAGTAATTTCTGGATCCGCTCCTGGGTGGTGCCCACTATGGTGTGCCCACTTCAATTTCCATTGCTACACCATCAATTTCCATTGCCCACTTATAAGTAGGGAGTTCTTATATAGGCTTTATCTTTTTATCGGTGAACAGATAAAAAGGTAAAACATGTTACTACCTTTTTCAGACACCTTGTATAATCCTGAAAAGTGATCTTGTGACTGCTCTTTTGGAAATCACACAACTTTTGAAGAGATTTGTAAAGAATTAATTCATTTGCGCTAGAGACTCTGAAAAATTTAAAATGTCTCTTTGCAAGTTGTACTGCGAACTGTTACAAGCAATGAACCTATAGGAATTATGAAACATTCCTAGAAAATGCTAAATGCATGGAATTTTGCAATGTTTCCTCAAACAAGTAACAACTAGAACTGTTTTTTAACCAATTTCTCTGCTTATGAATTTTCTGAAAGTTGCATGAGACATACAGGTTTATGTTGTTGTTGTTCTTTCTAATGCCCTCTGGCAACCTCAGAGCGCTGGCAGATCCCCCATATAGGATGGCGATGGGCGGAAAGGGACGGCCCCAGTGGAAGGAAGTCCGACTTCGATCGGGGGTCCCCTAATTTTTAAACCGATTCCAGATTAGGGACCAACCCAGGGCTCGCGCGTACTCGCATTTTACGCGGTAATCGATATTTTTTGAAAAAATTGACTCTCACTTTTTGAAACTGCCAGTCACATTTGACTCGCTAAATATCAGCCGGACAGTTATGCTACTCATGTCTGTAATGTAGTTTATATTAATCGTGCATTGTGGAGAAATCGATATGTAGATGAAAATGAATAATTACACGAGAAAAAAGGAACGTCTTTATTTTCTCTTTCTTAGATTAAAAAAAAAAAAACAAACAAACAAAAAACAACTAGTTTTTTTACTTTGACTCGCAGTTTTCCAAAATTGACTCTCACTTTTATTGACTACGAGTCACCATGACTCGCAGTCATTTTGAAGTCTACCGCGAGCCATAGACCAACCACCTGAAATCGGCACCCCCCAGAGGTAGCGTTTGAACATTTGAGGCATGGCGGAACCAGCTCCCGTTAGCATACACGGTCCCGCTGCAATCCAGCCCAGAGAGGAGTTTACCCTCCCAAGCACTGGCCAAGCCGGATGCTACTTCAATTCCCGTGTTCTTACGGGAACGGATTTTAGTGACTAGGCCACCGCCGGACCTACAAGTTTACTGAAAGTATTAGCGCATGGAAATTCTAAAGAAATTCTGTATCTTATGATTATAAGTGGTATGACCAATAAGAAATGACCTCACAGGGACCCCGCAAAAGTGCAGGGCCTAGGGCCTCCAAATGTCTTAGCCGGGTTCTTCACAGATCCCCTATAACACAATGGATACTGTCCGTATCATATAAATCCGTGTTGTACGGGTCACAAACACATGAACAGCAATAATAGCGTTAGCAGTTAATACAATAACACTTGTCTCTGTCTGTGTTATTGTATCTGTGTCTCTGTCTACAGTTAACACTTGTCTCCGTCAACATTTTATAGGAAAAAGATCGCAATTTTTTCGCCGTGTTATACGAATCCGTCTTATACGAACCCGTGTTATAGGAGTGGCCTACTGTGCAGTATCCTAACATTGCTGCACAGAGAAAAATATAAAAATCATCTAAATCTATTGAACAGTAGGTATGGAACCGATCAAAATCTTTTTGGAATGGAACCTTAAAGTTAGCTTCTGCGCAAGCCTTGTCTTCAGGCCCATAAAGTGGTTTTACAGTTGAAATTAAAGCGCTGGCATGGTTTCCTATAGCATGTTTACATTACGCAGGATGCTCGCATTCCAAATTTGTCGCCGAGGAATTTGAATATATAAACATGCATTATATGCAATAAAAACAGTTTTAAATTCTATTTTAAGAGGAAGGCAAATCGGTTCTTCATGCTTTTATGATTTAGTGCTGAACTTCCTGTTAAATTAGACAAAACTGTTTAATTTGGAAAGAGAAGTTTTTATACATGTTTAAGGAATTTTTCTAATTATTCGGAGCGAATTTAAAAAAAAAAATCAGACAAATAAATTATTCAAAAACTTAGTTTAGTAATTTAAAACCAAGTGAACTTTTTTTTTATTTTTTTTTTATTTACAGCTGAGGGTTTTCTCTTCGAATGAAAAACTTCAAATCGCTTAAAAGAAAAGAGATGCATGTTTTCAGATTTTATTTATTTTAAAACTGAATGTTTTATATTAGAAACAAATGAAAAATTTCACAATATTTTGAATAATTTACAGTTTATCTAATGGAAATTTCGTTACTGCTGGGGACACAGCTATGATTTGCTCTCGAGTTAAAAAAAATTATAATATTGATATTTTTTCATGTGGAATTCACATATACTATAGTATTTTGCACGATAGTAAAATCTTCAAACGCGTTGTCTGAAAAAGTTTATCGTAAAATTTCATTACGATAAATGTCATATATCATAGCGTGTTTAAGATATTCACTTGAAAGTTTCTTAGGACATTTTTATCATGATTAGTTGTGTTATGAAGCAGAATATAATATTAATGTTTTTTATGACAATTTATTTCTTCAAAATTCTTTTTTCAAAATTAAAAATACAGAGTTTTTATATAAAAATTGAGCTGCTTTGATAACTATTAGAACTTTCGCAAATATTTTGATTCATAACACGGATAAATTACACAAATGTTATTTATCTACTGTATAAATAATATTTAAAAATATTTATTAGAATTGGTTACTAGAGGTGTGGCTGGCGTAAACGGAATTTTTTACGAAAATTTCTAAGTTTGCACCGAATTTCGCTAAAATTGCATAAATTTTTATCTTTTAATACCCCATTTCAACTAAAAACATAGACTTAGCATAAAAATTTTGGCTTTAAAAAAAGCGGCTCTATGGTATGCTCATGCCTTAAGTAATTGATGGAATCGCCCTTAACGCTTTAACGCGAAGTGTCCTCGCCGTGAAGACACAAAACTCTGACGTTTTGACTGTTGCCAGTCTCGAAGAATAAATTGGATTCCTATAAAAATACTTGAGGGTGGCATAGTTTCACGAGAATCCCCTTTACTTTTTAGCGCGTCATTTTCTGTAAAAATTGTCAGGATTATTTTTAACAGAGCACTGACATCTGCTGAAAACTGTGAAAACTGGAAGAATAATGATAGAAATACATTGATATAGAAGAACAACTGGAATAGACTGCCCAACACTGAAAAAATGTACAGCCGTTGCCATCGCTCCATTTAACTACCAGCAAGATGGCGGCCGATCGAATAGTTATTCGCGTGCCACAGATCTGGACACCATTTTTCTGTGTCAAAAACGGTCTCTAGATCTGTGGCACGCGATGAACAATTCGATCGACCGCCATCTTGCTGGTAGTCAAATCGAGCGATGGCAACGGCTGTCCCCTTTTTCAGTGTTGGGAAAAGGTTGCGCTTCTTGCAACCCTTCCCCTAGCTGAAAAAAGGGCAGCCGTGTCCACCGCTCGACTTAACTACCAGCAAGATGGCGGGCGATCGAAACGCTCGTCGCGTGCCACAGATCTAGAGACCCTTTTTTGACGCAGCTGTCTGTGCCGGCACAGCCTGACAAAGGCAGAGGCAGGTGGAACAGCTTTCCTGCCCCCAGTCAAAGGGAGGGGGGGGCAAATCAAGAAATATTCCTAATGTGTTTTGTAGAAATGTTCTCTCTATCCGCTCAAACTTCAACAATTCTATAAAAAAAATTATTAAACTACCCTGAAAAAAGTTTTAGCCCTTTGAGGCGGAACCCTTTCCCAATGCTGAAAAAAGGGCCGCCATTGCCATCGCTCGTCTTAACTACCAGTAAGATGGCGGACGATCGAGGCTGTGCGCACAGCCAGCTGCGTCAAAAAAAGGGTGTCCATATCTGTAGCACGCGGTGAACCTTTCGATCGTCCGCCATCTTGCTGGTAGTTGAGTCGAGCGATGGCAACGGCTGCCCTTTTTTCAGCATTGGGCAATCTATCCAGCTGTTCTAGCATTCTTCCATTTTTCAGCAGATGTCAGTGCTGTTAAAAATAATCGTGACCATTTTTTTACGGCGTGCTTAAAAAGTAAAGGATTCTCGTGGAACTATGTCACCAGCAACTATTTTTTTTATAGAAATCAAATCTATTCTTCGTGACTGGCAACAGTCAAAACGTCGGAGTTTGGTGTTCCCAGAGCGGGAACACTGCGCGTTAAAGGGTTGACAGAACAACGAACTACAGTCATTGTTGTTAGATTTCAGGAGTAGCTGGAAAGTCGCTAGATCATCCTGCAAGTACAAACAACCTTCAAAGAGAACCCATTGGAAGAGGCAGCGACTGTTTATTGGTGGAATAGATCTTCTGACAAGACGTACTTAAACACCGGCGCACTTTCCCGAACTGCCTGTTCAAGTGTATTCACCGCGCTTTGCACAGAAAGCTGCAATTCCAATAACAACTGACAGCGAGACAATTCGGCTTTCGAATGAATAGGTGGCACAATCCTTATATAAACTGAATAGCTATTGAATGCGAGGCTGAGACGTTTAAATTGAATAGCGATTGAATATATATACGTCTTGAGGCATTCCCCCCGGAAGACCTGATATATCTCCTCTTTCTTTTGTGAGACTCTCTAAAGCAATGATTCTCAAACTTTTTGGGACCGCGATCCGGTCGTTATTGTTATTATTATTATTATTAAGGGAACAAGGGACGTTGAAAACGGCTAAAATTGACGACATTGTGGGGGGGGGGTATGAAGATGAAGTTTGGTTAGGCTATTTTATAATTATTAAACTGCGTTGTGACCGCTTGAATCAAGTTCGATACCCTTAGTTGCAATATAAGAAAAATACATTGAGTACTTAAAAACTGTTTTATTTAAAAGAAGCTATTGAAGCAGAAACTTATTACAACGGCTGATGGTGGCTCAGCGAAATAAAAATAAGCCCTATAAGGACTGTGAAAATAAAATGGAATGACTTGAAAAATAAGCCAACACCGAATTACTGATTGGCCAGAAAAAAAAAAAAACTTGGCTGACATTAATAACGCCAATCCCAGAACAACCCTAAAACTTAATCCAATAAAATTAAAATAATGGAATCGCAAGCAAATAATTTTAACCCTTTAACGCGCAGTGTTCCCGCTCTGGGAACACCAAACTCTGACGTTTGGACTGTTGCCAGTCAAGAAGAATAGATTTGATTTCTATAAAAATAGTTGCGGGTGACATAGCTCCACGAGAATCCTTTACTTTTTTACCACGTCATTTCCCGTCAAAAAATTGTCACGATTCTTTTTAATAGCACTGACATCTGCTGAAAAATGGAAGAATGTGAGAACAGCTGGATAGATTGCCCAATGCTGAAAAAAGAGAAACCGTTGCCATCGCTCGACTTAACTACTAGCAAGATGGCGGACGATCGAAACGTTCATCGCGTGCCACAGTCTAGAGACCCTTTTTTGACGACAGCTGGCTGTGCGCACACAGCCAGCTGTCGTCAAAAAAGGGTCTTTAGATCTGTGGCACGCGATGAACGTTTCGATCTGACTAAAAGGGAAGCAAGAAAGAAAAAAGCTTGTCGTTAAGCTGGTGAAAACTGAACAATTCGATTTCTCTTTTATGAACTGGCGTTTTTCTCGGGAAAACAAATAACCCCCCCGAAATAAAAGTAAAAAGAGAAAATTCAATTTACTTTTTTCTAGAATTATGTTCTGTTTCAGCTCATTATTATCCGATTACAAGTCTAGTCCTTACATTTAATTTGCAAACTTATCAACTTACATCGTCTAGCCGGCTGCTTTCCCGGAGACAGTCTATTAAAACAAATACAAAGACCTACACGATTACTTCCCAAAAATATATATATTAATCAGTTTTGTGGTTTACAGCCTACTGGACATCAAAGCGATCGCAACTCGGCAAATTAGGGGATTAATTTATGTACCGGATTTCGTTAATCTTTACCAACAAAAGAGCAGAGCTGGAAAACAAATGGTAGGTAGCAGAATCAAAAATCAAAATCTCTAGAACACTCATCCATCATAATGCCAACAAAGCGTGTACGCCATTGATACCGCCGACTATATAAGCTGTACATTTTTTTCTTTCTTTCTTTTTTTAACCAAATTACAATTTTAAGGGTCAGATAAAAACGCTTCCAAAGAAAATATTTTTTTCTTTTTTATAAGTACAAGTCTTCTTTTTCTTTCTATATTTTATTTGCAGTAAATAATAACAGAGCGCGCTGGAGCAGAAAATGACAGGTTCTTGTGGCACATCGCCTTTGTAGATGTTCTCTGTAATTTAGGTACCCAGTTGCCGTATGTACGTTAGCTTCTGTGCGGTGGTCTCTAATTTTAGGTAAGGTACTGAGAAAATGCTAACTGTGAGTGTATCGGTAACTGTTTTACTGGATTTTCAGCGTGATGCCGCTTCTCCAAACAAGAGAAAAAGCAGTATACTGTCGAACCCGTTTAATGGAAGGTCGTTTAAAGAAATATTCCAATTATTGTAATAAATTTTTAATGTACCAAACCGTAAAGATTAGTCAATGTGATCCCGATTAACGGAATATCCCGCTTATTAGAATAAATTTTTAATGTTCCAAGCCGTAAAGTTACCAAACCGTAAAGATTAGTCAATGTGATTCCGGATAATGGAATATCCCGCTTATTAGAATAAATGCTAAAGGTACCAAACAGTAAAGATTAGTCAATGTGATCCCGGATAATGGTATATTCCGCTTATTAGAATAAATTTTTAATGTTCCAAACCTTAAAGATTAGCCAATGTGATCTCGGATAATGGAGTATTCCACTTATTAGAATAAATTGTGAATGTTCCAAGCCATAAAGATTAGTCAATGTGATCCCGGATAATGGAATATCCTGCTTATGGATATATATATTTAATGTACCAAACAATAACATTAATCAATGTGATCCCGTATAACAGAATATCCCGCTTCTTAGATGAAATTTTTAATGTACCAAACAGCAAAGATTAATGTTGCAAGCCGTAAAGTTTCCAAACCGTAAAGATTAGTCAATGTGATTCCGGATAATGGAATATCCCGCTTATTAGAATAAATGCTAAAGGTACCAAACAGTAAAGATTAGTCAATGTGATCTCGGATAATGGAATATCCTGCTTATTGCTATACATTTTTAATGTACCAAATCGTAAAGATTAGTCAATATGATCCCGGATAACGGAATATCCCGCTTATTAGATGAAATTTTTAATGTACCAAACCGTAAAGTTAGTCAGTGTGATCCCGGATAATGTAATATCCCGCTCATTATAATAAATGCTAAAGGTACCAAACAGTAAAGATAAGCCAATGTGATCCCGGATAAGGGAATATCCCGCTTATTAGAATACATTTTCGTGGCATACTGACTTCCATTAAACGGGTTCTACTGCCTAATGAAGTTAATCAAGAAAGATTGTTCATGTAAATTTAAATTAAGATTATTGATTGTAAAATATTTTACAGCGCAGTCTCGGTCATTCGCGTCATAATTATGTATTAATTTGTTTTTACTAGTATGAAAAAAATTGTGGTTGGGGGAAATTTTACCTTTATGCTCGACAGGAAAGAACCGAGGTTTTAGTTTTATAATTTGCAATATTTTTAAACATTTTTTTCCCCTCGCTGTTATTGTGGGGTCTATTGATAAAAAAATTAGGACACTTTTTAAAGATTGTTTTCCTCACATGTCAAATTTTGTTGGTTTTAGATTACTGTAACCTGTTTCCAAATATAACTGTGGCATTTAGAGGGGAAGAAGCGTGTTTGGCGGGCGCTAGAGCAAACTCCCCCCCCCTCATATTGTTCACTTTTTTTAATTGCTTAACATAAATATCACATGCATAAAGGCATACCGTAATTATATCTACTACAGAATAAAAACAAATATATCATTTAAAAATGATCATGTTTCTATTTGAGTACTTATTGAACAGTCAGATTTAAATTATGATTATAATTCGTGCTTTAAATACTCTTATTAATGATTGATAAATTAGTTTTAAACACAAAACACTCGAGGCTTATCTTTCTCAGGTATCCAACCCTATTGGAAACAATACGAAATTCCCGGAAAAAATTCTGAAAATAATAAACACTTTTATAATTTTTTTTTTCTTCAATATTTACGGCTCTATGCAAACTTTCCTATTGACTTAGAGAGTTGAAACTTCATATCAGGTTTTAGTTTATTTCTTCATATCCTTCTTCATAGAGGGCTGAAAATCCTTTATTTGGACAGAAATGGAATGGGAAAATTTCGAGGAATGTTTTTTAGCACTTAAAAGCTATTAATTTCAGGCAACATTTTTTGTCTACTCAAGATACTGCGTTTCACTTTTCAGGGGTTGCTAGATAGCGGGGAGAGAGGAGAGTTAGTAAAATTAAAAAAGTCGCCAAGGTTTATAATTTTTGGCTATGGACACCCAGTTTAATGCTAAAAAATTAAGTCACCAAAACTGAATTCAGCTTTCGTCTATATTTCGGGAGAAATGGATAAAGTTGAAATTTAAATGTAGAGCCAAAAAATTAAAAAAAAGTTCTTAAAATTTTTATATTTAGAATTTCTTTCGAAATTTTATATGATTACTAATGTGTTAAAAGTGGTTTTTATAGACATATTTACTTACAACTGTTTATTTTCTTAGTATTTACTGTATGCTTATCCACTCATAACTTAGAGAGAGGAGTAACACTAAATGGTGAAACATTAATTTTTTGGTTCACAGAATTCACAAGATTTTGCAATCGACTGAGTAGTTTATTTACAGGGTCACCCAACAGCTTTTAATACATTAAGGTCTATGGCTTTTGCAATACATTAAAAGTCTATGGTCAACAAATATTTGATTAATTTGATTAAATCTCAACAAATTCGGCAAATAAAAGTGAGCTTCCAAAACTGAAACGAAATCGGCGATATCTCTTATATTTGGCAAAAAAAAAAAAAAAATGGCCGAACGTTAATATTATTGAAATATCGTACCTTAGATTTAAATTAAATAACTTTTATGGGAGTGCATCAAAAATTTATATAAATTAATAGACGCACCAGGAAATCATGTGGTGTGGATATGAGGGTATTTTTTTTTTTTTTTTTTTGTAGAATATGCTAACCGAATAGGCATAAATAAACGTTTCCCAACGCAACACCGGAAACGGCGCTGCTGCATTTGTATCCATATTCATTTGGTTCCATGCAGGGTTCAGCACCCATAAAAGCATGTTCTCTGCTCCACAGGTCCTCGAGATCATTGGACGTTCCTTCTCCTTCCTTTCATCTCTTTCCCACACGTTGATCAAATATTCCAGCGACTCCTTAGTCAGGCGGCAGATATGGAAAGTGATAAATATTTCGGTTACTGTACAGTTTCCGCTGTGTGTTTGGAAGAGATTCCCAACCTGTGGTTCTCAAAGCCCCTAATGTTATCAGAGTCCGACAAAGCCAAACATGGAGCTCTGGCCAGACATTTGTCATGGGGGGGGGCCCTTTCATATAAACCCATTCAATTTACAAAAATTAAAAAGCCTATATCACAGGCTTACTTCAGTTCCAGGATTTCTACTCTTGTGGATGCTTGCAAATTTTTTGCAACTGAAAAAGGGCGTATCTTTGAAACCGCCCAACATGATTATACCGACCAGATATTCATCATTTGACTCAAAATGTTTTATTAACCCTTTAACGCGCAGTGTTCCCGCTCTGGGAACACCAAACTCGGACGTTTTGACTGTTCCCAGTCACGAAGAATAGATTCGATTTCTATAAAAATAGTTGCGGGTGACAGAGCTCCACGAGAATCGTTTACTTTTGAGTACGTCATTTCCCGTAAAACAAGGGTCACGATTATTTTTAACAGCACTGACATCTGCTGAAGAATGGAAGAATGCGAGAACAGCTGGATAGATTGCCCAATGCTGAAAAAAGGGCAGCCGTTGCCATCGCTCGACTTAACTACCAGCAAGATGGCGGACGATCGAAACGTTCATCGCGTGCCACAGATCTATAGACCCTTTTTTGACGCAGCTGGCTGTGCGCACAGCCTCGATCGTCCGCCATCTTGCTGGTAGTTAAGTCGAGCGATGGCAACGGCTGCCCTTTTTCCAGCATTGGGAAAGGGTTCCGCCTCAAAGGGTTAAAACTTTTTTCAGTGTCGTTTAATAATTTTTTTTATAGAATTGTTGAAGTTTGAGCGGATAGAGAGAACATTTCTACAAAACACATTAGGAATATTTCTTGATTTGCCCCCTCCGCCTCCGTTTGACTGGGGTCAGGAAAGCTGTTCCACCTGCCTCTGCATTTGTCAGGCTCTGAATGTTATCATTGCTACGAATTATTTTGCAACATAAAAAATAAATGATGTGACATATTTTATTGCTTTCTCACCTGCTACTAACGTTACACAAGAGATTCATCCACTTTTATTGGATTTTCAAAAAAGATTGGCTAGGAGGAAAAGGCTGGAATCCACTGTTATTTCTGACACTTTAAATACAGGGTACGCTCGAGTCCGGAATTTGTTGAAATTCCGAGCTTTTGAAATTTTGTCCTAAAGCGTGCTATTGTCTGAGATACACGCTTAAACCCAAAGAGCGAAAAAAAAGATACATCGCGGAGCGAACAGTTTCCATGGAAACCGGTCGGTTCTTCCGCGAAAGTGCTCTTTAAGTAGTCTTTTTTCTGAGAACTTCTTTCTTTCCTTCCTGTTTTTTCCGAGAAATTCCGTCCTCGCTTATTGTTATATTCCGCTCCGCTCTTGAAATCGAAAAACGCTCCTAAAGGAGAAGCTCACTTTTGAAAACTGGCTCACTTTTCGCTCCGACGGATCGAATTTCGCTCGTTTGGTTTAAGCGTGTACTGGAGAGAACATTTTTCCGTATTTTTTTTTTTTTTTTTTTTAATACAGAATTGCATACAAAATGCGGAATTGTATACAAAATGTAAAAATACGAATTGTATGCAAAATTGGTTATTAAATTAAAATATAATAAGTGTGAGGTAACTCATACTACACCACTGGGTAACTCATGCTACAATGTAGATGTCTGACTTTGAAGTGTTGCCATTCGATAAAAAGAAACTGTTACACAAAATAAACCGTTGCCAACACAGCTAAAAAAAAAAAAAAAAAAGGACCACCGTTAGGACCGATCATTTTAGGAGATTTTTCTTTTTAAACTTCGGAATTCTGGCAAATTCAGGACTAGTCCGAATCCAGTAAATCCGGTGGTGGATATATTTTGCATATCATGCGCCACTTTTTATCACACACGAGTTCAAATGCGCCATACAAATCAAGAGCATTTTTTTACTTTTACACTCAATGGTAGAGCTGAAAATTACACCGGTCAACACGATTTTTGGGTCTGTCTTCTACATCTTAAATTTTAGTTTCTCCTACGCCAAAACTAAGGAAAATAATTTTTTTTAATGAAAGTTTGCTTTTGTAGAAATTAAAGCAATTTTTCAATTTTTTGGCATAAATCACGGATTTTTATATATTTTTTTATAATTCCACTCTAAATTATGATCAGAAAATTTTTTTGCTGGATATAAAGTCTTTTTTATTCAAGATTTATGATAAATAATAACATATAAATGTAAAATAATAAGAAATTAAGTCTAAAAGTGAATATTTTTTCGTATTTCTTTTATGTTCGTATGAGCAAATAATAATATAAACAAATAATAATATTACAAATAATACTACAAGCAATACTACAGAGTTACAAATAATAATACAGTTTACTTTCGGGTTAATCAAAGTAGCTGCCATCTTTAGTTTATGAAATAAATTAAGATATACTTATCGACGTAAATCAGACAAAAGCAAACTTTAAGAACTAAAAATGAAAATTTAAGTGTTTTTCAACGTCTAGAATCAGAATTTAAGCATGAGAACAGAAACTCCAAAAATTTTTTCGTTGTTGTTGACCGGTGTTATGAATACAGGTAGGCTTTAGTTAAGGGGAGGAAAAGTAATAATGCGGGAACATGAAATTCAAATTGTTGTTCTGAGGGGGGTGTGATTCCACGGTAGCTCATGCTACATTTTTTTCCCCCTTTAAATCACACTTTTAAACATGGCTTAGTAATAAAAAATGCTTTTATTTTCTTTCAACAAAATTCATTCTGAATACAAATCGTTTTCCTTTTTTCAATAAATCATTAAAAATCTTATAACTAATTAATCTTTTGAAATATTAATTAAAATTGTTCGGTATCTGATACTACCAAAAAAACACATTGACTATTCTGCCCAGGCGCGCACACAGGATTTTTGGCTGGGGGGGGGGGGGGGGTCCAACTTTTACAGTTTGTGGGGGGGGGGGAGATCCAACTTTTACAGGTTGGGGGGGTCCAAATTTTACAGTTTGGGGGGGGGTCCAACTTTTAGGGATGTTCCAGATTGACAAAAATCAGTGATGAAAGAACTCGTTTTCATTAGATGGAATTCATCCAAACTCGTCCCATCCAGTTCCCTAAGAATACACTACACAATACAATAGGAAGCAAAATAATAGTTTGAGAACAAGATGGTGTTTTATGTTCGCTTTCAGTTCGTTTTTGAAAAGTTGAGGAAAACGAGAAAAAAATTTCTTTTTTTTATTTATTAGAACTGAAACTATTGCTACCTTTTTTTGGAATCATTTTATTTACTATAGATATAGGGTAATAATCAATCGAAAAAAAAATCAAAGCCGATGGGGGGGGGGGGTCCAGACACCCTGGACCCCCCCCCCCTTGTGTCGCCACTGATTCTGCCTATACTTCGGAGTTGTATTTCTGCTAAAATTCTATTTCGTAAGTGCTATAACCTTTATGAGAGCACTTATCACGCCTTTCACTGTACCACTTGCGAGCGTTATCTTCGCGAAATGGCGCGCGTTATGCTCATTCATGAGCGTCACAATGTGAAATGACAATTTTAATGAATTTTGTATTAGTACAAAATGGACAGAAATTTTGCGCGTCACACTTGACTTCAATCCAAAAAATGAGAGTCAAAGTTTTCAAAAAATATATAGATTTGCGCGTAAAACGCTAGTACTCGCGATGCCCTGATACCTGATCTTAGGAGCACTGGTGCAAATCAAGCACCAATTAGCGAAAACGGGGTGACGACAGAATATCAGTGGGAGAGTGAATATCAGACAAGGACTTTCGAAGATCTGGTTCTGTACATAACGACGCGAGTATGCCCTCCTGCACTCGTATTTCCTTATGATGAAAAAAGAAAAAACAAATTGTGGAGAGAAAATATGTATGTATGTGTGAATATAATGAGGCGGGCAATCTCCAGGTATGCTCATGCTTTCGAGGACAGCGGGTGATGATCTTGATGAGGAGTTAACGGAAAAAGAGTGAACAATGTTTCCGCCGATGCCATGCAGAGAAACGAAAAAAAAAAATAGAGTTCCAGCGAGCAGTGGGTGGGTGGAATTCTTCACCTCGCGTTTATGACGTGCTTCCTGAGAGAATGTTCCAGGGAGATGGCGACAAGGCAAATTCGTGCATCCAAAATTAGATTGACCAAACTGTTTAAATTAAAGGATGGTTACAATTAAACTTCCCCCCATAAGCAGGGTTCTACAGCTAAAATGCGTAAATGAATTGCAACTTAATTTGGAATATAGACTATACATGAGATGCTCTCAGAAAATTTCGAAAAAAAGAAATAGTTCAAGAAATGCCTACTAGGTGGCGCAAGTAAAGGTATGCATGAAGTTTAAAGGGAGAGGGGGTGTATCAAGATATCTCTGTGAAAATTTATAAAAATGGCTATTTTGAATTTTTTGTAGAGTTCCTCACTGTAGAATAGAAATGCAACTTCGATTTCAAAAAATCAAGTCATGTTTTGAATTTATCTGCTAATTTTTAAGTGAATATCGATACAATTTCATTTTTGAATAAAATTTTAATTTGATGTTCTCTATAGGGAACATTGACTTATAAAGGTTTATGGGGAAAAAAGGCTGGCAGCAGAGTTGCCAGAAAATGTCCGTCCTGTTTGCCATTTTCACATTTTCGAAGAATCTGGAAGGTATTCTTCTAAAGAATTAATTCGGTTGCACTGGGCCGTGATAGTCCAGGCCTGGTTAAGGCGTTAGACTCGTAACCGGAAGGTTGCGGGTTCGATACCGACCTACCATTAAAGACCACCGTGTACTTGTGGTGTATGTACGGCGCGTTAAATCCGTGGTTCCCAAAGTCCTCTCGGCGATCGCTAACAGTGTGGGGGAAAATCATGTATTTTTGCTTCAAAGGTCCTAAAATCAAGTTGCCGAGTTTATGTTAATTAAAATGTTGATGTGTATTATAATATATATACATTTGACACTTAGATTGAAACTGTGGCATTATTTTTTAGTGTTACCAAAACACTTTTCTACAGTGCCATTTTTAATATAGGCAAGCATTGATACCACCATTTCCACCATCGTGGGGGAAAATGGGGGTAGTACAAATGTAATTGTAAATTTTTGTTTAAAGTCATGAAATAAAATACACTCATTTGAATGCATTCCTAAAATGCTCAGAAAAAGGATAATTTCCCAAAATATTTAGCTGAAGAAATAATGTCTACGATTATCCAATTCAGGTTTACTCAGTATGTGGCAAATATTGCTTAGCCCCACCATATTAATTTCTGACAATAAATAGTAAATTAAAATATAAATTTGATTATAGCTATCATTTCAGGAATATTTGTTAAAGGAGAAATAAAATGTCCCCATCTTAATAGAATTTCGCTAAGTCTAATAATAACACCACTTTATCCCACCTCAGAAAATAGATAAATAAATAAAAGATTATAATTTTATTCTTATATTTTTATGTAATTCATTTCTCTTGAAATCTCTCAACTAATATGTACCAAAATATAAATGCTTTATCTAATTATAAGGAATCTAGAAGAAAGTTCTTCAGTATCACTTGTTAGTAGGCAGTATGTTTACACTAAAAACAAGAAGTTTTTCACACATTAATGTTGGTGAAAGATCCTAAACCTTCGTTAGAAATGCTTGTCATGTTCTTAAAATAAATCTCCATAGTAAAAAAATTAATAAGCATCTAAATTTTTATGGTGAAGGTATTTTTCAATATACCCAATTTTCCCTTATACCACTATTTTCCCCACCTGACCCTATATAGGTATATTCGTGGAGAATAGAGAAGATACGGTACCATACATGGGCGCCATTTCTTTAGGGTGGGGGTGGGGGCAAACTTAAAAAAAAATTCTACAGGGGGCAAATTTCACACTTGTAACAATTTGAGTTCCAATTTTGCTTTGTGAGGCACTTTTGTTTACATCTCTCGACTTAACGACCATCATAACACTATGCACTAAATCCGTAGGAGGGTCAAGTGCCCTACCTACTATATATAACGAATAAATATGCAATTGGAAAGTGTTGCGTAGTCGGTTTTGGCAAGACTTGCCCTTCTTGTTTTATCTATTGTAAATAATAATAGACAGGCATCGGAGCAGAAAATTGGGGAGGATTTTGTAGAGTATATCGCCTTTCGAGAAAATCTGGCCTGTAATTTTGTACCCCGTTTGCCGTATGCTGGCTTTTTGTGTGGTGGACTCTAATTTTAGATAACGCATTGAATGTTTTTGATATACCTAAGTAAGTGTTAAACGAGACTCTCCGCGTTGCATAAGCACTTTAAATTAGAGGATGAAAAAGAAATAGTGTGGTATAAAAGAAATATAAATAAATAAATTTTAAGAGTAAATTTACTTTGTCAGATTTCCTTTTTGTTCTTCCTTTTTCTGCCACTAGAGTGCTATTAACATCGAATTTCACAAAGAAAAATTCTTCTTCTTTCTTGGCCCTTATTTTTTTCTTTCTCCGCTCGCTTTTCCTTTTTCTTTCTCTGCTCGCTTTTCCTTTTTCTTTCTCTGCTCGCTTTTCCTTTTTCTTTTCTTCTTTCCCTTCCCTCTTCTTTTCTTTCCTATGATGTTCTTTAACCCTTTGAAGCGCAACCCTTTCCCAATGCTGAAAAAAGGGCAGCCGTTGCCATTGCTCGACTTAACGACCAGCAAGATGGCGGACGATCGAAACGGCGGCTGTGTCCGGCACAGCCAGCTGTCGTGAAAAAAGGATCTCTAGATCTGTGGCACGCGATGAACGTTTCGATCGTCCGCCATCTTGCTAGTAGTTAAGTCGAGCGATGGCAACGGCTGCCATTTTTTCAGCATTGGGCAATCTATCCAGCTGTTCCTCGCATTCTTCCATTTTTCAGCAGATGTCAGTGCTGTTTAAAATCATCTTTTTACTGGAAATGACGTGCTAAAGTGTAAAGGATTCTCGTGCAGCTATGTCACCCGCAACTATTTTTATAGAAATCCAATCTATTCTTCGTGACTGGCAACAGTCAAAACGTCAGAGTTTGGTGTTCCCAGAGCGGGATCACTGCGCGTTAAAGTGTTAAATGTCGCAGCTAAGTACTTGAATATTTTAAAATATTTTTATTGTGAAGGTCTCGCGTTTGGGCCGCACACAAGGCCTGTTTTATACAGTTGCCTGTTGCAGATTCTGTTTTAGAAAAAAATCTATTTTTAATTTCTCTCGTTTCGAAACTTTGAAATTTGCTCAAAAAATTAATGATAGTTAAAAGGTAAAATATTACAGTTTTATAAATACTGAAGAATAAAAACGGAGGTCACACACATGGTACTCTGTTCTAGAAAAAATCCAATTTTTACTTTTTTCTAAAACTTTAAAATTTGATCAAAAAAAGTTCTAAAAGTGATTGAGAAAGTAGTTTAAATTTTGTTGACGGAGCTGAGATTTCTTTATAGAATAATAAATGAATAAAGAAAATTTATTTATTTTTCTTAAAAAGAAGAAGAGATTATTTATTTTTCTTAAAAAATAAATAAATAATAATAAATAAATAATGAAATTCAGATATCGTTATTAGGTATATTATCATTATTAGATATGATTGTTATCACTAAAGGTATGATTAAGTTTATAGGTTTTTGCTTAAATTACACAGTTATTTCTTCAAAATAAGAAAATAAACAACAATCCACACACACACACACACAGTTCCTTCTGATTAAAAGTTTTGAGTACTGTTGATGAATTGCAGTTAGATAATCACAATTTTCCCTTTGATTTTCAGGCAGAATTTAATGCTCGAGAAAATACTTGATGGTGACTTAGTTACACGAGAATCATTTACTTTTTAGCACATCATTTCCGTAAAAATTGTTGATTATTTGTAAAATAGTCAGGATTGTTTTTAACAGCACTGGCATCTGCTGACAACTAGAGAATACGATGGAAATACATTGATATAGAAGATCAACTGGATAAACGGCTCAGTGCCGAAATAAAGGACCCGTTGCCATCATAAGCGTAAAGTTTTCAAAATTATTGGGGGGGCCAGGCCCCACAACCACATATATTTACGTCAGTGGCGTATATACATATATGTGAGTTGCAAAAGTCGTAACCCCCCCCCCCCCCCATGAAAAATTTCTGGCTACGCAACTGATTCACGTACATATAACTTACTCATAGTTGCCAACTACTATGGAATATAATTATCCACTTTTTCCACATGATTTTTCGGCTTAAAATATAGCAAAATTTTTGTGATGCGCGCGCGAGCTGGTTACTATTTTGAAATATATAATTTAAAAATATACTGTTTACAAAAAGTGGTTAGTTATATTCCGTAGTAGTTGGCAGCTATGACTTACTATATATAAGTGTAAATTATTGGCGGCGCTCGATCTCTATGGGTCCATAGAATTCTACACCAATGTAAGGTAAGTATCCAAGTTAGTATCTTCCTACCATGTTATAAGTTAAAAATAGAAGCAAAGTAAAAAATCCAAAGGAGGGAAAAAAAAAACATTTTCGATGAGATAGTGCATTTTAGACACATCTGAACTTTTCTTCATTTCATACTATACATTGCATAATCTGATTTTAATTAATCAGAGCCTGGCGACGGCAGCTTATAGTAACATTTTGTGTTACAGGGCGTCACAATGAATACTAAATCATGATTGAAATCAAAAGATGAAATTTTTTTAAAAGTAAAGGTTTTTTAAACATTTGTAAATGGCTTGAATACTTCTTTTTATGCTAGTATAAATTAGTTTTTTGCATTGAGTGATAAATTATTGGGTGGGCTCAGCCCCTATTCACAATTTATTGGGGAGGCTCGAGCCCCACGGGCCCATATAACTCTACGCCTACGGTTGCCATAGCTCGATTTAACTACCAGCTGGCGTTGGGAAATGGTTACGTTTCAAAGGATTAACAAAATTTTTAAAAAATCATATTCAGTCGATTCTAGCTAATTGGACCACAGCGGAATAAGATCAGTTTGGACCTAATGACAGTCTGATTACACAAAAATGCCCAAACATTTCAAGAATGGATAATTTTACACATGTATTAAAATGCCATTATGATCATTATTGTACAACGCAAGTGTCTTGTAAACACAGTACTGTTATATAGGATTTGTAAACATTGAAAACTAAACTTACGAAATTTTCACAATGAACTCGATACTCAGAAAAAGAAAAATTCATAACCAGATATTATGTACCAGATAAATCATAAAGTCAGAATGTAATCAAATGATAGGTGAGTTTTTATAAGTATGAAGATTAAATGATGAAAAAGTAAGAAAAAACAGTAGTATTTTAGTGTAAACAACGAGAAAACTTCATAATTTCTAAATTAATTTAAAATTCGACCTAAATCTCTATGGATAAATATTTCTTGAAAAAATTCAAACTATTGGTAAAGGATTTTTTTAATGATCAATTTAGGGGGGCTACAAATCAGGGGCATCAGGCAAATGCCCGAATTGTCCATGCGATGATAAGCTCCTCCCAGCAAACACACACAGGTTCTCTGAACGTCTATTAGCGTTCAGAAAACGTCTTCACGTTAATAGACGTTCAGAGAACCTGTGTGTGTTTGCTGGGCTGGTTCACAGTACAACTTGCAGATATATTCTGAAATTTTCAGAAACTTTTGCTCAATTAAATCTTTTAAAAAGCTGTTCAAAATTTGCGTGGTTTTCAAAAAGAACAAACCGCCTTAACGAGTACTGCTAGCTTCAAAAAAAGATTACGGTTGCGGTTACAAATTTGTAGAAATGGAAATGATTTTAATCTTAATGAAATCCTTTTTTTTTAAATCTGGAACAATGTAATTTTATTAAGTTTTGTTTTTGTAGAGATTTTAAAATGAAGTTTTTGAAGCGATTACAGTTGAAAGCAAGTCGTTTTTCCACTCCACTATCATTATGCGGAGAATTAATCTGAATCTTCTCGTTTCTTTAACCCTTTAACGCGCAGTGTTCCCGCTCTGGGAACACCAAACTCTGACGTTCTGACTTGCCAGTTACGAAGAATAGATTTGATTTCTATAAATATAATTGCGGGTAGCATAGCTCCACGAGAATCCTTTACTTTTTAGCACGTCATTTCCCGCAAAAAAAATTGTCACGGTTATTTTTAACAGCACTGACATTTGCTGAGAAATGGAAGAATGCGAGAACAGCTGGATAGATTGCCCAATGCTGGAGAAAGGGCAGCCGTTACCATCGCTCGACTTAACTACCAGCAAGATGGCGGACGATCGAAACGTTCATCGCGTGCTACAGATCTGGAGACCCTTTTTTGACGACAGCTGGCTGTGCCTCGTCAAAAAAGGGTCTCTAGATCTGTGGCACGCGTTGAACGTTTCGATCGTCCACCATCTTGCTGGTAGTTAAGTGGAGCGATGGCAACGGCTGCCCTTTTATCAGCATTGGGAAAGGGTTGCGCCTCAAAGGGTTAATGAAATCAAATATATATATATATATATATATATATATATACATTACGTAAGTTAGCTATTCTATATTCTATATATATATATATTTCAATCTGGAACAATGTAATTTTATTATGTTTTTGTAAAGATTTTAAAATGAAGTTTTTGAAGCGATTACAGTTGAGTGCAAGTCGTTTTTCCACTCCACTATCATTATTCAGAGTATTAATCTGAATCTTCTCGCTTTAAAAAAAAAAAAAAATTACGAAAAACAACAGCGAGTGGTATTAAAATAAATCTGCACATTTTTTATCGAAAGAAAAGTTGAAGAAAAAATGTGTAAGTGGTATAGTAATAAAAGAAAAAATAACTCTAAAGTATACGTTTTTGTATGTACACATAAAAAAAAGTATATCTGTATCTGGATCCTTCAACAAAACTCGCTCCCTGTTTTGCATATCGAAGCGTGCATAATATTTTCTGCGGGAGGAAGGGGGGAAAAATAAAAATAAAATAAATATATACATATATTTTTTTAAAAAAATGAAAAGAGAGAGGGGGTGAGTTAAAATCGACGAAGCAGACCGGCGTGAAACGTACGAGAAAAAGGCACGAACACATTCTATGCAACTGGCAATAACACACTCCTTGCACGCCTCACGCTTCCAAATGTGGCCCGTGGGCAAACAAGAAAAGATGAAATATTTCCAAGTTCGCCTGCCCCCTTCCATTACCCGGCGTTTTCTTTTTTTGTTGTTGTTGTTGTTTGTTATTATTATTTAGTAGTTCGCTTTTAGAAGGGAAGGAGCGATGTGTGTTGATGGAGTTAGTTCCATGTGCTTCTTTCCCCCCCCCCTCCCTTTTTTTTTGTTTGTTTGTTATATGCGCGTTTGTTATTCTTTATTTCCTCGCCATTTATTTAGAAGCGAGCTCCTTCTCTGTTCTATTCATCTAAGTGTAAAAGCATCCATTAGAGATGTATAGATGCTTTTCATTCTGTGCTTTAGAAAGGGTGGATGGAAGAAAAAAAAAGGGTAGGCAATAAAATAAAATAAATAAATAAATGAGGAATTCGTGTGATCGATTTTTTTCTCCCTTCATGCAAAATATTTGACAGAATTTGTTCTTTTGCTTATACAGAATGTTCCATAACTATTGGTACAAGAATTAAGGGAAGGCATGTCATATAAGAGATAAGAATCACATAGTAATGTGGGGTTGGAATTCGTCATCTACTGCTAATAAGCATAAGAAAACACGTGACTAAAACTGATAGTTTAAAAATTCTATTTCATTTCATCGATGAAAGTTTTGTTGACAAGTCCACTTGTTTATGAAACTTGGCTTAGGAAATTAGACCAACACTTCCACACGTGATCATTAACAGATAAGAGAAAACGGCGTTTTTGTCCCCACACTGTCACTTAATTCTGACTGCTTATTATGTGCTCTACCTCCACTTAAATTTTGTGCAAATAGTTATGGGACACCTTGTACACAGGAATATGGGGCACCTTGTACAAGGAATATGGAACACCCTGTGTATACTTACGTGGCATGTCACACGTATAAGAAGCTGGCAAAATAATTTTAATTCGTATTACAGTCTTTTGTTAAAACGCGCTCTACTGATGTTTATCAATTTTCAGCGAAGAAAAGTGATTATTTCATATAAGTCCCTGAAAGAATGCTCTCCCTCGAAAACAGTGTTCGTAGCACTGACAGGTATTTGCCAGACAGAGAGAGAGAGAGAAATGTGGTGTCCAAATCAGATAATTCCGGCAATAGGCATACATCAACAATTTATTCTATTTACAAAAGATAACAATTACATTAAAGGCATATATGTCAAATTTATTCACAACTGCAAAAGTTATATGGGCCATTTCATGTCAAATGATCTAATGATTTTCACCTTACAATTTTCAAGCGTTTCCATATATTTGTTTCTTTTTACCTCATTTTATCCTGGTATAACAAATGCTTAAAAAAAAAAAAATCAAATTTATGTTGTACTATGCTGCACAAAAACCTTTATAAAGTAACACAGAATTAAAATGTTGAAAAAATAAAAGCATCGGTTTATTCAGGAAATTACAAGCTTCAAAATGATATGTAACACGGCAGCATTACTTTTAATTTTCATATGAATTTTCACAAAGTTAAATTTTGAAATTTTATTAAAAATTTAATATGAGTAAAAACTTTTCAAAAAATTGTACTAATTCTAAACTGTCTTCCAAATTGCAACGTGCGATCTCAATGGGATCATGAAGTATAAAATACTTTTTATTAGGGATGGACGCGAGATGAAAAATAGAAATCTCGCGTCTCGCAAAATAGCCTAAAAGCTTTGTCTCGTCTCGCAAGAATCCCTATATCGTAATGTTAAAAATGTGTGTCTCGTCTCGCAAAAAAGCTGTAAATCTCTGTCTCGTCTCGCAAAAAAGTCGTCTCGCGTCCATCCCTAATTTTTATGTAGCACATAGCGAAACAAAAATTGTGACAGCGTAACATGTAATAGTATATGTAAGATTAAAAGCTGTGCCAATCATTTAAACAATGTTTTAAACAATAACAATAGTTTTAAACAATTTTACATACTATGCTGTTTATTTTAACAACAAAAAAAAAGAAAACAATATTATTCACACAAAACTGGTGTGGAAGCTTTAAATTTTAGATCATTTACCTGTGATTTTATGCCATATTGTTTTTCTGTTTTCCAAGAGCATTTGTAGCAGCATATACACATTTCATTTTCTATCATTTTCTATTAACCCTTTAAGGCGCAGTGATCCCGCTCTGGGAACACCCAACTCTGACGTTTTGACTGTTGCCAGTCACGAAGAATAGATTGGATTTCTATAAAAATAGTTGCGGGCGGCATAGCTCCACGAGAATCCTTTACTTTTTAGCACGTCATTTCCCGTAAAAAAAATTGGCACGATTATTTTTGACAGCACTGACATCTGCTGAAAAATGGAAGAACGCGAGACCAGCCGGTTAGATTGCCCAATGCTGAAAAAAGGGCAGCCGTTGCCATCGCTCGACTTAACTACCAGCAAGATGGCGGACGATCGAAACGTTCATCGCGTGACACAGATCTAGAGACCCTTTTTTTGACGCAGCTGGCTGTGCGCGAGCACAGCCAGCTGTCGTCAAAAAAGGGGCTCTAGATCTGTGTCACGCGATGAACGTTTCGATCGTCCGCCATCTTGCTGGTAGTTAAGTCGAGCGATGGCAACGGCTGCCCTTTTTTCAGCATTGGGAAAGGGTTGCGCCTCAAAGGGTTAAAGTGTAAGTGCAACCAGTTGCAGTCCATCGCTCAACCTTAGTTAAAATTTGTTCTGATCGAATTTTGAGAACATCCGGATTTCCTGGATAAATAAATGATTCACCCGGATGTGTGCAAAAAAATTGCAGTTAACTCTTCGTTTTGCAAATCCGTTGAAAAAACACGCGCTAACTATCCGTTTTTTTTGTCATATTCGCCGGTACAAATCCAGTTATTTTCAGTGATGTCCATAAAACTTTTTCCTTCAATATAAAATTTTTTACTCTCAGCACTGAATGAGCTTATATTTTCAGCGCAGTTTGCCTACGACTTAAAGGAACAAAGTTATGAAAATTTGCACTACAATATGTGATCTACATTTCAATAGCTAATGAAATCACAAAATCCAATGTCAGCAAGCGCTAGTTTGCTGAAATGTGGTTTTAAATATGGCTAATCGGATGTTGCAACATATCCTAGATTGAATGAACATACCAATTTCTTCATTTTAGCAGTGCATTAAATGCTTTCTCTGTGTGTCTGGGAATGAAACATACGATACAGATTTCTTTTTTTTTTTGTCTCAAATTTTGCAAATTTTTGGAAAAATTCCCATTCTTGAATTTTGCAGAGATTTTTAAAGAAATTGAGAGGAATCAGTGATTCTTTGGGGGGTTGGGTATTTTAGTCATATTAATTTTTTAAAATTAAATTATTTTTCTGTAATAAAAAATATTCAAAAATACACATTTGCAATATGCCATTTTGAAACCCGTAATATTCTGAATGCAGTCATACATTTATTTTTTAAATAGATTCATTCTAGTATGAATTATTTAGATTTATGCACATTCAGTACTTTTCAACTTTAAAAAGTGTCAATTCGGAAATCACAACAGATAAACCTTTGATATTATATATTTGCATTTACTTTTCGTCATTCAACAAGTGTGGTAAATTATAAGAAAGTCCGAGTCGTCCGTCATTATAAATTATCCTTTGATGCGGGTGGTGGTGGGGGGGCATAATGATAAAAGGTTGAGAACCACTGTTCTAGTGCACTTTACTGATGATAGCCCTTCTTTTGTTAAGAGCGGCCTATTTTAGCGTGTTTAAACAGATTTTCTCTTGTTACTTTTATTAAGGGTACAAGGGACGTTAATATTCAAAATTTTAAATTTTAAATTGTCAGCCTTAATCATATGTAAAGTTTTTTAACTCGAAAGTTTGCATCTATATTGAAACTAAAAATTAAAAAATAAATATTTTTTTAAATGAAAAATTAATATTTTTTAAAAAGTTGCGCTTTTTATTTTTTATTAAAAATATCCCATGCACATCCCAAATTAATGAAAAGCTGTAATTTTTAAATATGCGCTTGCAATATATGTATGAACATACTGTGCATTCATTTTTATGTGTGAAGAGGGTGAGCTTTATAGAACGAATAAATGTATGTGAGATGTAGTTCCCCTCCCCCCCCCCAAATTTCAATCCTCTTGATACATTCAAGGTTCTATGTCTCTATTAAATAACTTTTGCTTGAAAATTAAATGCACAATTATGTTCTTACATCTATTACAAGTGTATACTGAAAAAAATTACAGCTTTTTATTTATTTGGAATGTTCATGGGATATTTTGAAAAAAATATTGGATGAACTTTTTTCTCAAAAATATTAATAAATATTTTTTAAAATCATTTAATTTTGTATTTTTAGTATTAATGTAAATGTAAACCTTTGTATCAAACACTTTTACGTATGATTTAAAAGTAAAAATTAAGATTTGCCCATTTTCAATTGTAAAGTTCCTTGTCTCCTTAAAAGCGGTGCTCTACTCAAATGTTTCATACGTCACCTTTCTTTAACACCGTTTTAAGAACTAGTACGTTGTTTACTACCGTAGCCAAAAAAAAAAAGAAAAAAAAAAAAAAAAACACACCACGAAAAGGCTCTTCACGTTTACGGTAGCAGGTTCATTGACAACTTACAAACATTCTCATGTTTCCTGGGAGTGTTTTTCTCTTAGTTTTTCACTTCATGTCCATGATTCCCTTACCCTATTCACTATTCAATGCACGCAGTTTCTTAAGACAGGAAGTACAAGATATGACTTTTTTTTCCTTTTCCCCCTTTCATTTCTGCATGTAGTGTGGCAACGATATGCCCCCCAGCAACGGATGCGTAGATGCCGCTGCCACAAGAATATGAGCAAAAACTGGACTAATAAATAAAACGGCAAAAAGGTGCACGGAGTTGATTGAGTTGCTCTTTCTAGTATAGATTATATTTTTTCTTCTGTGTTGTGAGCATTTTTTTCTTTTTTTTTAAGGTCTTCTTAAGCTTTATATGTAATGAAGATATAGCATTTTTTTAATTGTTATTATTGTTTTTATGATGAATCATGCGTGTAATATTTCGGGGTAAGCGGTGCGTTTGATGTTTCTTTGGTAACATCATATCATATAGCGTTGAACATTTTTATTATTTTATTTATATTATTATTAACATAAATGAAAAAAAAGCGTTCTATCAAATGCAGAGAGTGTGTCGATTATATAATCGTGATGATGCAGGTTAACTTTTGCTCCCAGCAAAAAAAAGCAAACAATTATTATTGAAATAAATTAAATGATTTAGTAAAATATCTTCATCTTTCATCATAAACAATAGCTTTCCTGCAAAAATGTTGTTTTCTGATTAAATTACGACCAGTTAATGTGAAATCAAATTAAATCATTTTTTAATTTGATACCCATATGTAAAATACCAATATCTTTTATAATGTGAGCAATAGCTTTCCTGCAAAAATACTATTTTCTGTAGAAAGTGCAACCAGTTAATATGAAATCAAGTTAAATTGTTCAATAAAGTATCTAAATCCTTCATAATAAACAATCGTTCTTTAAACATCGTAACAAACCTTCGATACGAAGCTAAATTGTAGACTTTCATAAAATAAATCTATCATGATATATATCCTACATAGGTTTCGTTTCTACAAATAATACGAACATTTAATATATTATAAGTTAATTCGGGGGAAGTCGCCCCAATATAAGATGCTCTGCTTAGTAAAACCAGAATTTACTTGATTTTGGTTTTACTAAGTGGTTTACTTGATTTTGGTGAAATATACTTATTAATTCCTTTTTAAGTATGTTTACGATTGAGAAAATTAATGTTCAATAAACTCATGCGATTGTGGCATGTTCCTCTATATATACTAGGGTGGATCAAAAACACTTTTTCTGGAATTTCTAAACCTAACTATACGGAAAATATATTCTTTAGTATGGATATAAAGGGAAAAACTACTAAAAAATTTAAATTTAAAATTTAATACTGCCGCAAGGGGGTTGTATTTCCGAAAAAAGGAAAAGAAAAATTTCCTTTTATACGGAGAAAGAAAAAATATTGTTAATCAGAAACTACCTTTGGGGAAAGGTATTCTATTGTATGGAGATAAAGAGAAAAATAACTAAAAAAAAATTAATTTTAAAATTTAATACTGCCGCAAGGGAGTTGAACTTTCGAAAAAAAAAAGGGGAAAATGACTAAATTTTGTTCTTCTATGGTGAAAACAAGATTATTGTTTATCAGAACATACCTGTGTGTGTGCATAACAAGAGGTGTGTGTGCATAACAAGGGTGAAAACAAGATTACTGTTTATCAGAACATACCTGTGTGTGTCATACACATCAGCTATAACGTTTTGGATCAAAAGATGTAAAAAAAAAATAAATAAATAAAATAAAATAAAAAATCTTTCCATTAAATATTGTGACAGAAATGAAGCAAAATCGTCTACCTTATTTTGTGCAGTTTTGTGAGAATCATTAATAAAATGTATAAATCTCTGTCTCTTCTCGCCTCTCATCCACCCCTAAAAACTTCGCTGATTCAACAAACATTTGATTGGCGCTATATTGCGAACAGAATAATTTTGTTAGATCAATAAAATAGTTCTTGGAATGGATAAAATTTTAATGGATTTAACACAAAATTATTTGACTAATCTCTTCAGATTTTTTTAAAAAAATTATTTTATGATCACGTTATTCTTTTTAAAAAAATTCATTCAAATATTTTTAATGCACTTTATACAGCTTTATTTGGTATGGTATGTTTCAGATCTGGAACACACGGTGATAGAAAGGTTTGAGGTGGTTATTTTTATTATTAAGTATTTTAGACCTATATTGTTTTAGTACACATAATGTTCTATCAATTGGGTTAATCGTAAAATTACTTTAGAGACAAACATTTTCCCCGAAAGTAAAAATAAAAATCAAGTGGGAACACTTTGCACCAAAAAATAAGTATTTTGTAACAAAATAAAACTGAATTAAAAATTTGTGAATATTTATCGATTCATTTTATTAAATATTTTTTCCTTTTAAAGGAAAATTAATTTGAATTAAAAACGAAAAGGAAAAACTCACGTATTGCAGAATTAAATAAAGCTATTCTTCCCGTGCAAAGAAAGAGCAGTCGGCTAGTGAATAAAAGAATGAAACATAACATCAACAAAACATTCTGTATACTTGATAGATAACATAGCACAGCCGGAAAAAAAAAAAAAAAAAAGTGTACTTCCGCAAGAATCCACAAGATCGGAGTGATTCCAACAGAAAAGAAGAAGATGAAAAAAAATAAAATAAATAAAACACAGATGCAGTGAACAGCATAATGAAAAAGGAAAAAGAAGTGGTGTTAATTATTAGGAAAAAGCGTGATCGCACTCTCAACACAGCGGCGGCGGCGGCCGTGAGATTTCGGTTCAGAAGAGAAGAGAGAAGTCGCCGCTTTTTCGAGCAGGAAAAGCGTCAGCCCACTTTCGCCGGAACCACTCGCGGAACGCATGCCGCGGGCGCGTCGGTTCCGCACCGCATGCTTGTCCGCCGATATTCCCCGTAAAAGCGAGTTCGATGGCAACGCGCCCGATCTCATGCGCCGGAACATAGAGCTGCGGACACCGTGATTTATTTAACCCTTTAACGCGCAGTGCTCCCGCTCTGGGAACACCAAACTCGGACGTTTTGACTGTTGCCAGTCACGAAGACTAGATTGGATTTCTATCAAAAATAGTTGCGGGCAGGGGTGTAGCCAAGGGGGAGGGGTTATAACCCCCATGAGGAATTTTTTGCCATACAAAATGTATATTCTTCACTACATTGTCACACCCACGTATCCATATATATGAGTTGTAGTAGTCGTAACCCCCCCCCCCCATGAAAAATTTCTGGCTACGCCCCTGGTTGCGGGTGACATAGCTCCACGAGAATCCTTTACTTTTGAGCACGTCATTTCCCGTAAAAAAATGGTCACGATTCTTTTTAACAGCACTAACATCTGCTGAAAAATGGAAGAATGCGAGAACAACTGGATAGATGGCCCAATGCTGAAAATAGGGTTCGATAGAATAGGTTGAAAATAGGGTTCGTTGCCATCGCTCGACTTAACTACCGGCAAGATGGCGGACGATCGAAATGTTCATCGCGTGACTGTACCGGCACAGCCAGCTGTCGTCAAAAAAGGGTCTCTCGATCTGTGGCACGCGATGAACGTTTAGATCATCCGCCACCTTGCCGGTAGTTAAGTCACGTGATGGCAACAGCTGCCCTTTTTTCAGCATTGGGAAAGGGTTAAATGGAGATTCACAAAACAAATTTCGAAAATAAAATATGCAGATATACGATTCACCTTACAAATTAAAATATACGACTGCGTTTCCAGCAGTTAAAGGAAAACAATGCATGCAACTGAAAGAAAATAAGTGATATTTTGTCTTGCATTTCGCCACCAAGATAAGTTTTAGCTGAGGCGTTGTCTTGATTCATTTTATTTCAATTTTTTTTCAAATAATAATATTGAAAAATGTCATTGCTTTAGCTCCGAAACACTCGTTTTACTCCCATCTCAATTATTTACGCTAGTTAAAGAAAAATATTGTAGCGAAAAATGGTAATAATAAAGAAAATAACAAGAAAATGAAAGAAAGATGGACTAACTAACCGAATGTAACAATGGAAAAATCCGGAAACGATAACCGCAAAAATAAATCGTACGTGCGCACACTCAAAATGTGCGAACGAAATGATATCAGCAGCGCCGTACTTCTTTCTAACTCTCTCCGCTTCTCTTCTCAGAGAGCGGCTCAGAAGGGAAATTTTCCGTTAGTACGTGCGATCGATTTAAGACTGTGCTATAGTAACCTACAATACAGTGAGCTAACTATACAAAGCGCATTTAATAATGGGGGGAGGGGAGAGTAAAACTCACCTTTTAAAATTCACAAAAATCTAGAAGTGTACTTAATATTTTCTTTTTAATTTAATTTGTTAATACGTTTGTTCTTTAGTTTTTCCTTTGGGGGTCACGTGCTCATGTGCTCAAATGGAGGAGCCGCCACTGCGACACAGATAATTTGTTTAAAATATTAAGGACGACATTTTTTCTCTCTCCGAGTGTGTGTGGGTGTGTCTAAATCTGCAGATTGGAATTTTTGAAACAGATTCTCGGTTAAAGAATCAGTTAAAAAAAGTAATTTAATAAAGAATAAAGTAATGGCATTCTTTCATACGAAAAAAAAAAAAAAAAAAAAAAAAAAAAATTGTTGTTTGAAAGTAGAAATAATTTTTTTTTTTTTTGTATTTGCTTTTCGGTACAGTCGAGTTCCAAAAATCCGCAAACGTCCGAAATCTGTACATCTTCTCTGAAGTAAATCCGGTAGTTAAGTCACGTGATGGCAACAGCTGCCCTTTGTTCGTAGTTATCCACTAGTGATGAAATCGTTGAAAAGTGTTTTGAATCCAGATATATGATTCTGATGATGATGAAAACTTGGGTAGTAATAATAATAAAAATAATAATAATAATAATAATAATAATAATAATAATAATAATAATAAATCCATCTAATAAAAGTTTAAAGTGGGAGATGAATACCTTAAATTTTTATAACAGAAAAGTTCTGTACCAAAACAAGAATTAATGATAATATACAATTTGCAAAAATAGATAAATAAAAGAAAGAAAGAAAAGAAAAGACAAGAAAGAAACTGAAAGTGGATTTTTTTTTTTTTTTTTTTTTTTTTTTTTTAACAAGCCACCATAGAACATGTTTTCAATATTTAAAAAAAGGAAATTTTGAAACCATTTGCTTTGCTAGTCTTCGTGCATTTTTTTCTTTTTTCTCCTATGCTTTTGTGCTTAATGTGAAAATATAAGTGAAATACTTTTGACGGTGTTTTTATTTCATTACTAGCTGAAGTACCCGTCCTTGACGGGTTACTGAATGAATATTTCCAAAAAGCAAGAACTTTCGTCAGCATTGTAGGAGTACACAGAATGGATGTAGTATGTTGCCAAAGTAAAGAAAGCGAAGTTATAATTTTCATGTATTGTTAAAATATTACAGGTTAGAGAGTAACTAAGTAATATCATTTCATTCGCTTTAGTCGTAATTATGTGATGCGCGAACGAATATTTACGCATATTGAAATAATTTTCGCAAAATCTCAAAATTTAATCAACATTTTTGAAAAATTTGAAGCCTAGAATTTAAGTTGAGTGACAACCTATCATGTCACCCAAATTCGTTTCATTCCCTGCAGTCTTTATTTCGTGATGCCGGAACAAATTTTCAGCATTTTAAAACGATTTTCGAAAAATCTCAAAATGTAAGCAAAATATTTTTAAAATTCAACGCCTATAAATTAAGATTACCAACTACCTATCATATCACTCAATTTCGTATCATTCGTATTAGTCGTTATTACGTGATGTTTGAAGAAATATAAACGTATTTTGAGAGAATTTTCACAAAATCTCAAAATCTAATAAAAATGTTTAAAAAATTGGACTCCTATAGTTTATGTTGAGCAACCATCTATCCTGTAACCAAATTTCATATCATTCGCTTTAGTCGTTATTACGTAATACGGGAACAAAGATTCACTGAGTTTTAAACGATTTTCACAAAATCTCGAAATCTGATGGATTTTTTTTAATTAGATGCTTATAGTTTAAGGTGAGTGACCACCTATCCTTTCACCCAATATCATTTTTTCAGCTTTGCAGTTATTACGTGATGTGCGAACACAAATTTACGCAGTTTGAAATGATTTTCGCAAAATTTCAAAATCTAATCAAGATTTTTTTTTTAATTCGACGCCTATATTTTAAGTTGAGTGACCACCTATCATGTCACTCAATTTCATATCATTCGCTTCAGTCGTTTTTACGTGATGCTTGAACACAAATTTACGCAGTTTGAAAGGATTTTCGCAAAATCTCAAAATCCAATCAGAATTTTTTAAAAATTGGACGCCTATGTTTTAAGTTGAGTGACCACCTATCATGACACCCAATTCCATATCATTCGCTTCAGTCGTTTTGGCGTGATGCTTGAACGCAAATTTACGCAGTTTGAAACGATTTTCGCAAAATCTGAAAATCCAATCAGAAATTTTTAAAAATTGGACGCCTATGTTTTAAGTTGAGTGACCACCTATCATGACACCCAATTTCATATCATTCGCTTCAGTCGTTTTTGCGTGATGCTTGAACACAAATTTACGCAGTTTGAAACGATTTTCGCAAAATCTGAAAATCTAATCAAGATTTTTTAAAAATTCGACGCCTATGTTTTAAGTTGAGTGACCACCTATCATGACACCAAATTTCATATCATTCGCTTCAGTCATTTTTACGTGATGCTTAAACAAAAAAAGCGTCACAGACAGAATGACAGAATGACAAACTTTTTTTTGAGGGTGGCATCGGATTCCCGGGTGCTTGAAACGGATAGAAATCGCAAAATTTTTGAATTCCAAGAAATGTACAGACAAAAGTCTAATTTTATTTATATAGATAGTAATATTCTATTTTTTGAAATCAGAAATGTAATGATTAATCTTTTATGGCTCAAAATCCGAAAAAATCCCCAAATCTGCACAAGCCATGGTCTCAAGTTGTGCGGATTTCTGGCTCTCTACTGTATTTCAGTCTAAATGTGTTTTGTGACCCGCTGCTTGTGCATATAAATAAATACTCTGTAGTATTAATTTTAATCTCCAAAAATCTAAGAAAAATTAATAAACGGCATTTACATTTAAACATTTTTTAAGTTCTTTTACTTATTTATTTTTCCTAAACAGAAATTTGTGAATGTTACAAGGATCAATTTTCCTTTAAAATTCTGAAATCAAATCTACTTTAACATAATCATTATAAAATATTTATATTTAAGTTGACATTATCTAGGATAATGCGTCAGAAATAATTGTAAAAAAAGATGGTTGGAAAAATTAAAAAACAAACAATCTTCAGATATTAAGAAAAATTTTGAAGAATTAAATGCATTTTCATGACTAGATTTATTTATTCATTGGTAATTTTTATCTACATTTACTGCACCATTGCTGCAAAATGCTAAAATTTTATTTTCTTGTACACCCACTCAAAAATATCTTCGATTAATAACCAATTTTTCTGTTTTAGTTTTGTGAATAACGAAATAGTTTTTTTTTTTTTTTTGTAAAAACACAAAATTAGAAAGAAATATGCATTGTGTATGATATGATTTACTTTCACGAAGAGCAATATTTTAAATATGAAATCATCATAAGAAATTTAACTTATACGCTCGATTTTTTATTTTATTTTATTGCTGAAATTTTATTTTCTTGCATATTCTTATTTAAACACCCGCCCCCTCTTTTAACTCCAGGCAATTTGTTTTTTGATTGAATAAGTAAGAAATTTCATGAATGTTTTAACAATGACCTAAAATTACAAAATAGCTAGTAACTGATTCAAAACTAATACAAATGCAGAATAAAGCGTGAAATATGTTTTTCTTATCTTTTCTAATATGAAAGAACTCCCTTTTCCTCCCCCCCCCCAAATTAACATTATTAAATAAAACTCTAGCCTTAAATTTGTTTATTTTGTTTACAAATGAGAACAGTCAAAAATTTGTAACAAATAAATAAATAAAATGAACCACTCTATTTAAATCAGTAATGCTTTTCAAAATTTTCTTCACATTATTTGTCATTTTGTCTTTTTTACGTTAAATTATTCTTGTAATTTTTTTTCAGGATCAAGCTTTAAGTTATATTTCTTAATAACATTTAATAGAGTGTAACTTTAAAATTAAAATATACGTGTGTATGTAAGTTTGTGTGTGTGTGTGGTTGGGGGGGGGGGGCTTTCACCTGTATGACTTCCATAAATACTCTGAGTGTCTTGTCTTGAAAATGGGCTAAGGATTCTAAGGCTGTTTTTACAGAACAACTTTCTCATGCGCTTTAAAAATTATAAAAATGAAAAAAGTTTTGATGGGAAGATTTGTAGTTAGAGAGCAAAAAAGATAGCTCTTAATATTACTTACAAGCTTTAAAAATAGAAAATATTTTATGATACCTGTGTTTTTTAAATAAAGCTAATTGTAGGAGGCGCATTGTAGTGAAAACTGGAATTTAGTGAAAGGAATTTTACGTCTCAGCCGCTTGGAGGGCAAAAATATGTAATCTTGAATATTGCTTCACATATACAAAAGCCTCTCTTTCACTTTTGTATAAGCACAACTATACCATAAATAACCCTTGGAATATCTTAGAAAAAGAAAGTAGTTTTTAAAAAGTTCTGCTTTGTTGTATTACCTTTATCCTTTACACGTATACTTTAATGACATTTTATTATTTCAAATCTTTGAAAGAATTCTGTACATTCTTTGCCCCCCCCCCCGTTTTTCTCTTTTATAGGAGTGCGATTGTGTGTTTACTATTTTTGCTGTTATATGCATATATACCTTGTTTACTCGCGTAATAGTCGCACTTTTTTTAACCAATTTTTCATGGTATAAGTCTGGGTGCGACAATTATGCCCTGAAATCTACTGCATAATATTGTACACTCTGAAGCTAAAAAATTACTAATTTTATAATAAAATTACTGAACTTATCAAATGTTCCAGATTAACTGCCGTATATTAAATAATCTTTTCGTCACTTGCACACAAAATGAGGTATTCTTCTTTTTGTATTAATATTTTTATAGACGTAAATGAATGTCAAGCATGTGACTGCAACTGTTATGAGGGGAAAATATTTGATTTCTTTTTCTGCTTCTTTTTCTGCTGGGGGTGCGACTACTATGC
>JAWZYV010013807.1:0-22434 GCA_038373885.1 Cheiracanthium punctorium
AAAAAGCGACCTAAAAATGCGGCATAATTTTACATATATTTAATTACTATTAGTTCACAACAGCTTTAATCTATTGTCACACTATTTCGTAAGCTGCAGGATATGCATCCCATGTATTTTTCTATAACTAGGTTACAATCGTAAAAATTTATACATAGGGTTACCAGGCGAAATACACGAAAGATGAGAGATAAAATGACACAGTCAATTAATATCGTTTCAATATAGCAGTAATGAAACTAAAAAATGAGGGGGGGGGGTTCAAGAGTCCCCCCTGACAAAGCTCGAACAGCCGAGTTATTTTTTGGTACCTGCATCTGCTGAGAACTGGAGAATGTAATGAAAATATACATCGATATAAAAAAATAGACTGACATTTTGAACATTTTTGACACAGATGGCTGTACGGCTCCGCACAGCCATCTGTTTCAATAATGCTCTTGAGCTCTGTGGCACGCGTTGGGCGATGTTTCTGATAGTTAAATCGATGCACTTTTCCAGCATTGGGAAATGGTTGCGCCCCAAAGGTTAAAGGAAAATTACAGCAGGCATTTTAGTAAAAAGAATCTGCAGAATAACATTAAAATAATAATAATAATCCCCTTTTCCTTTATGGTTTCCCTACTTATGATGTAAATAGATTGAATAGTGTAGAAATCATAAGCCGTCCATGTTGTGGAGTTGTGTGAAGTCAGAAACACGAAATAAGTAGTCACAGTTGTTAAGGCAGAAACAAATATTTATTCTTGTATGAAATATTCCAAAATGTACAGAATAAAAGCTTTCAAACAACACATTCGAGAAAAAATATACATCACGGGTGGTTTAGATAAAAGCAAACAACGGTTCAAGTAGCCGGAGAAGCAGGTCAGTATGGAGAAGTCAAAACGCGAGAAGGGCACAAGTTCAGAAAAATCTAAATTCGCTTTTCACACTAACCATTTTCAAAATTTTAGTTTTATACAGAGTGGAGGGGTTGAAGAATTCAATCCATCGATATCCCAGCATCACAGTTTAATTTAGTGATACTGCCATTTTAGTCATAGTCCTGAAATTTTCAGAATTATGTAAAAAAAAGTATCGAAAACAATCTGCGCAACTTTAAAAAATCTAAAAATAGACCCGTTCCCTCATTTAAAGCGATTTTCTAGGCTCCTTTATTACTATGAGAGTAAAAAAAAGTTTAAAGATTGAAGCGGTATTTTCGCTTGCCTTTTTGAAGCTTGAAGTGCTGTGAGTATATTCTTCATTCCTGAATCTTGGGGGACTGTTTACGCTATTCCTCGTATATTTCCACTCAATTTTTGCCTGTAGAAGTGCTTTATTTGTGTGAATGTAAATGTGATGTTAAGGCCAATTATCTGCTCGAGGGATCTAGGCTTAGGGGGGCGGTGTTGCCCTCCGTGGGGGGACTCTCTAAGGGATCCTTACGCGAAGTTTTGGAGAAAACCACGATAAACTCCGAACGTATAGGTCGGCGGACGTGACATGGTTTCGAACCAGGCACCTTCTGTCTCTCAGTTTAAAGCGCTGGGGTTATGCCACTGTTGGGGCCTTTATTTTGTGTGAGAAATACAGCATTTGTGAAAGCTTCTGTACTAAGCGGACTGTTATAAGCACTTTACTGTTTGATTGTGCTTGTGAATCTTGTACTGCTGATTGTTCGACGGAGTTCTAGAAGCAATAAAGTTCGTGTTCTATCTTGATAAGTGCACGCTTTACTAGAATTTTCTACAACGAACCCAGAAAACAAGCAGAGTATTCTGCAAGAGTGTCTTCCTGGGGCAGGACCCTTGACTTCCCCCCCTCCCCTACAAACAATTGTTATCATTTTCATTGAACTCGCCAATAAAGAGGGCGTCACCATGCAGAGGATGATTCGTAAATAAGAAAAAAAAAGGGGGAGATTAAGGGGCACATGAACTATTGACTGTTCGTCGGGAAAAAAGCGAAAAACAATGTAGCTACTGCGTAGTTATGTAAGATGTAGTTGTGGTATGATGTTGCAATGTTTAATAAATGTCGTGCTGTTAAATAATGTTTCTTTATTAAGTATTATTAATCTCTGTAAGTTTTTTTTATAATTTAAAGTACTACTAAGAAAGTAAAGCGAAAAAGCTAACAAATCAGAAGTGCGATGTGCCTTATTTTACGCGCCCAAGATGTTTAGTTCTCAGGTATGAATATTATATTGAAATATGCTGATGCATAGCTGGAAATTTTAATTTTGAAGTATATTAAAATATACGAAAGTATTATATTGCGGTATTGCTTTCAAGTATGATGTATTAATTTTGAATATATTGAATCATTATAATAAAGTAGTGTTTTGACGTATAAATTTGGAAGTATTTTGAAGCACAGAAGTATTAGAGTGAAGTATTATTTTGAAGTATTATTTTTTGATTTTGAAGTATATTGCAGTGAAGTATTATTTCTAATTTTGAAATATTAATTTTGAAGTATATTGAAGTGAAGTATTATTCTGATTGATTTTGAAGTAAATTGAGATATTATTTTGATTTTGAAGTATATCGAAGTGAAGTATTATTCAGATTGATTTTGAAGTAAATTGAGATATTATTTTGATTTTGAAGTATATTGAATTATTATTTTTGATTTTGAAGCGTTAATTTTGGTGTATATTGAAGTGAAGTATTATTCCCATTCTGAAGTATTCATTTTGAAGTATATTGAATTATTATTTTGATTTTGAAATATTCATTTTGAAGTAAACTTAAGAATTATTTTTGATTTTGAAGAATTAATTTTGATGTAATTGAAGTGAAATATTATTTCCATTCTGAAGTATTCATTTTAAAGTATATTGAAACATTATTTTGATTTTGAAGTATAGTGAAGTATTATATTGAAGTATAGTGAAGTACTATATTGAATTATATAGAACTATTATTTAAAATATATTGCATTATTCTTTAGAATATATTAAAGTATTATTTAAAGCAAGATTCTATAAATATGCTGTATGAGTTATACGGTATTTTTGCATAAGTTCGAAAATAAGTAAGACAAGATTAAACTCATTAGGAAATCAAATCAGGTATGGCATTTTTAGCCCGAGGGAGGAAGTGTGACTTAGAAGAATTGGCCTCAGAGCTTGGTTTAGAGGTAAAAGCAGAACATCGAATAATTCATTTAAAAGACTTAATAACTAAAAGTAAGGGTTACGATGAAGAATTTGTAAAGGGGATGTTAGAAAGAATTATCGCTGAAAGAACTGAAACGGAGAAAAGGGCTGAAGAAGCTAAGGAGAGAGCTGGGGCTGACGCAGCTGAGCGCGAGGAACGCGATAAAGTACGAAAGCATGAATTGGAACTGGAAAAATTGAGAATACAAAGTGCTCGTCCTGTTGGGCTAGTAACCAGTACGACTTCGACAGATTCAGTTAAGACTAACGAATTTTCCCGTATTATGCAGAAGTATAGAATCGAAGATGGGGATATTTCATCATATCTGGTATTATTCGAACGGCAAGCAAAACGAATGGGTATCAAAGAAGAGGACTATGTTACATACTTAGTGGGACTTTTACCATACGAAATAATGCAAATAATTACACGAGAGTCTGAACAGGACGCGAGCAATTATTCCCACGTTAAGGCGTTATTATTAAAGCGATTTAAGTTAAGTCCTGAAAGGTTTAGACAAAAATTCTTGAATCACACTAAAGAATCCAAGATAACGTGGAAAGATTTTGCGTTTGATTTGAGGAATTATTTCGATGAATGGGTTACAGGTTTGAATATCAACGATTTCGATTCCTTGAAAGAACTCATAGTAACGGATCAGTTGAAAAGAAAGGTTCCATTTACAATTAGAGAACATTTTGTTGATGTTTGGCCAAAATTTGTAAACTCGGATGAGTTGGCTAACAAACTAGACGACTACGAGAGTGTTCGAGTTACTGAAAAAACAGCACAAAATAGGAATATTAAGTATGAAGTGCATCCAAAACTAAATTCCCATCGTAGTGAAACAAAGAGTAATCAGGGGTCGGACAGTATAAATTACGGAAGAAATAGTGGACTTCCTCATCATAAATTTCCAGAGCGGCAGAATTTTTCAACGTCCAGAATACGCAATGAAAAAGGGGAATTCAAATGTTTCTCTTGCAACAATTACGGTCATATAAGTAGGAATTGCACACGAAAAAAAAATTTAACTAACAAAGACGAAATCAGCAGCACTCAATCAAAGAAAGAGGAAGTTAGTAGTTTAAGTATTTCGGATACGTATTCCACTTCTTTCGATAACTATTTGAAACCTGTTATCATAAAAAATGAGATTGTCAGCGGATTAATAGATACTGGAAGTTCGAGCTGCCTGTTAAAGCAATCAGTTGCGGATAAACTAAACGTATATATAGCTCCTTGTGAAAAAGAGTTGTTTGGATTTGGGAATCAAAAGTCTCCTGTCACAAAAACAGTAGGCGGAACTGTACTCGACATAAAGATTGATGATGTAATAGCACGAGATGTTCCAGTTTTGATTGTCAACGATGACGCACAACCAGTGGATTTAATTATAGGAAGAACACTTCTCGAATTACCTTACGTATTTTACTGGAAGGAAAAGCAGAATTTCAATATAGGTTACTCAAAAGAATGTAAACCTACAGGTGTAGAGAATGACACTAAAACATCCGAAATAAATTTCAAAACCATTTGTAAAGAAGAAATCAGAAGCAATTCTATAAATCTAGTAAGGGCCCAAATGGAAGAAATAGAAAACGGCTTGGTTTTGGTTGAAAGTGAAGACATGCAACTTGGCTCATTACTAAAGGTTGCTGAGGGAAAAACAACAATACCGATTATGAATGTTGGGAATGAAGATATAATGTTTCGACAAAACCAGAACATTTGTAAGGTGGAGAAGGTAAATGATGAGGACACCGAACAAATAAATCCGGATAATTTGATCGACGCTGCGAAGAGTTCTGGTTGCAAAATTTTAATGGTAGGAAAGAATGAACATAAAAGTCTGATTACATTAGATCAAATAAATTTTGATGAATCATTGTCAAAAGATCAACGTTCAGACATAGCCGCACTGTTGAATGAGTTCAGAGATTGCTTTGCATTTGAGTTAAGTGAATTAGGGTGTACTGATGTGACGCAGATGGAAATTAAAGAAGTAGAAGGCAGTAAGCCAGTATGCACTCGTCCATACAAGACGAATGCTGCAGAAAGTGAAATTATAAAGAGTATTGTTAAGGAATGGAAGGATCATGGTATAGCGAGTGAAACACGCTCTCCTTATGCGAGTCCCGTACTCCTAGTCAAGAAAAAAACTGGAGATTATCGCTTAGTTGTAGATTATCGTCGTCTAAATGATCAAACTATTAAGGATAAGTACCCACTTCCAAAAATAGATAACTTACTAGAGTGTCTAAGTGGTGTGCAGATATTTTCAACATTGGATTTGGCACATGGTTATTTACAAATTCCACTTTCTGAAGATTCCAAATTAAAAACTGCGTTTATAACCCCTGACGAAACTGGACAATTTAACCGTATGATATTTGGACTGGCCAATGCACCAGCTGAATTCCAGCGGCTGATGAATCAAGTTTTAGGGCCCTTATTCTTAACAAAAGCCCTATGCTACATGGACGATATAATGATTGCGGGAAGTTTTGAAATGCTTAAGAACGGCGAAATTGACGTTAAAGTTATCAAAATGCGAGTTTGGAAGAAAAGAAGTAAATTTTTTAGGATTTGTAATAAATTCGCAAGGACTAAAACCAGGACCAAGAAAGATTCGGGCGATTGAAGAGTTTCCCGAACCTCTGAACGTTCACGATGTGAGAAGATATTTGGGATTAACTGGATTTTTTAGACGATTCATTCGGAAGTATGCTCAAAAGGCTGAACCGCTCAGTCGTCTAACGCGCAAGAACCAAGAATTTGTCTGGGGTTATGACCAAAAGAAAGCTTATCAAACGTTAAAAGAAGAATTGCTGAGTGTACCAGTTTTAGCACATTATAACCCAGATGCGAAGACAGAAGTCCATACTGATGCAAGTTCTAATGGTTTAAGTGGAATGATTATCCAGCAGGAGGGAAAACAATGGCACTTGGTTTATTGTGTTAGCAAAAAGACAACTGATGCCGAGAGAAAGTATCATTCTAGCAAGTTGGAACTAATGGCGATCGTTTGGACACTAGATAGATTAAGGCAGTTCCTACTCGGAATCAAATTTACTATTGTTACTGATTGTCAGGCCTTGGTATATATGAACGCTAAAAAGACAACCAATCCTCAGATCGCCAGATGGTATGACCTGATTCAAGAGTTTGACTTTGCAGTGCAACACCGACCTGGAGACAAAATGAGTCATGTCGATGCTCTTAGTAGAGCACCAGTATTAAAAGCAGAAGATACCTTGACGAACTACGTAGAACGGAACATAGAAGTTTGTTTGACACTCACAGAAGATGAGCAAGTACTAGTGTTTCAGAATTCTGACTCAGAGTTGAAAGAACTAATAACCATTTTGCAAAAGCCGAAGTGCGAACGTACGAAAGAAGAAAAGACAAAGGTAAATAACTATGTCCTCAAGAGAAATAGACTATTTAGAGTACTGAGTGAGAATGGTAAAGAAAAACTTCTTTATGTTGTCCCCAAGGCAATGAGAAAAAGCGTTGTCGTGAAGTTTCATGATCGTATGGGTCATTTTTCGGTTGATAGAACCGTAAACAAGATTAAAGAGAGATACTGGTTTCCTTTGATGAAGAGATATGTCAAGAAACACATATCTATGTGTTTCGAATGTTTAGTAAATAAAATTCCTGCGGGAAAGCAACAGGGTCTATTGCATCCGATAAAACCTGGTAAAAGACCCTTTTCGATCATTCACATTGACCATCTGGGACCGTTTGTGAAGAGCACCAAAGGCAACACGGAACTACTTGTCATCATAGATAATTTCACAAGATTTGTCAAACTTGTAGCTGTAAGAAATACATCGACCAAACATGTTTTGAAAATGTTAGAAGAATTCGTGAACAGTTATGGGTTACCAGACAGAATTATCAGTGACCGAGGTTCATGCTTCACTTCACACCAGTTTGAAGATTTTTGCAAGAAAAACGGCATCGCCCATACACTGAATTCCACTAAACATGCACAAGGAAATGGAATGGTAGAACGTGTGAATAAAACTATCTTGTCTACTGTGTCGACGTGTATGACAGATGATCGTCATAGAGACTGGGATACCAGTTTAAAAGAGACAGAAAGAAATCTAAATAATATGGTGAATAAAACTACGAACAAAACGCCCTTTGAGATGCTACATGGCTACCTTCCTCGATTCAACGACGGAATACTTAGAATACTAACCGATGAAGATGCGGATTCATGGACTGAACCGAGTAAGATTCAAGAACTTGCAAGAGAAGAAATAGAATCTAAACAAGAGAAAATGAAGAAAACCTATGACAAAAAGAAGTGTCGAACTGTAATCTATGAACCAGGAGAAATAGTTGTAGCTAGACGTGGACCCAAAGCTACCGGACAACCCACGAAAACCCAAGCCAAGTATCGAGGACCATTTGTAGTCACACGTGCATTACCCAACGATACATACGAGATCTCACAACTAGATGAAGCCGAAGGAGGTCGATCCTATTCATCCACCGCCCATGTAAGCCAACTGAAAGCCTGGCATTGTGAAGCAGAAACTGATGAAGAAACCGAATATGACGAAGAGACTGTTGATCTGGAGAGCGCATGTGAAAAACCAAGAAGAAGTCCACGTTTTAAAAACGTAGAAGTCAAAACCAATTGAGGACAATTGGGCAGTCAGGATGCCCGAATGTTATCATTTTCATTGAACTCGCCAATAAAGAGGGCGTCACCATGCAGAGGATGATTCGTAAATAAGAAAAAAAAAGGGGGAGATTAAGGGGCACATGAACTATTGACTGTTCGTCGGGAAAAAAGCGAAAAACAATGTAGCTACTGCGTAGTTATGTAAGATGTAGTTGTGGTATGATGTTGCAATGTTTAATAAATGTCGTGCTGTTAAATAATGTTTCTTTATTAAGTATTATTAATCTCTGTAAGTTTTTTTTATAATTTAAAGTACTACTAAGAAAGTAAAGCGAAAAAGCTAACACAATCACATGGGCGCCCGTGTTACAGCGCACACGAATTGTTGTTAAAATAGACGAAACCACTAGAACATTCATTTGATAAAAGGAAATATAAAAATTTTAAAACTTTAGCTGGAACGATGAATCAGACGACATGGACAGCTTATAAAACATTTTCAACTTTCTTACTTGAGAAAGTTCATAAACGATAAACAAATCGAACATATATAATGCCAGTAAAATATTTTCTTCCATGAATGCATTTATACTTTTATCGAGAATTTAATTTTTAGCCTTCTTGTAGGAGGAGAATACTGCCACAGTTAAACCTGAATAATGTATGCTAATTCCATATACTTAAAATGAAATGACAAATCATAAATGGTTTAAAAGCAAATTACTGATAATCATGATTTTTGAGATGAATTACTTTGTGCGCTTGAGTTAAGAAATGTTTTAAACTAAAATATAGTTTTTTTTTACTTTAATAAACTTTAATGTTTTAAACCTTAATATAGCTTTGTAGATTGAGGACATTTTTTTGTTAATTTGCTGTCTCTGAAACACACTTACTGACAATAATAGACTGCAACGTATTGGAATTATTTGGCGCCCTCCTATAGAATGAATATTAATCTTATGTACGTAGTTTATTAGGTATCACCTAGTTATAAAACTACCAACAAGTAAATAGTATTTGTTACAATTAAAAACCGGACAACTAGAAATCAAGAGCGTTTTCACCTTCGTGTCAAAAATAAGCGCTTCAATGAAAAAAGTCTGATTAAAATCTTCGCAAAATTCTAGATCATGAACGCACCGTCCTAAATGGAAAGGTAGTCAAATTTACTTTGTGCATTTAATATATTTTTGGCGTCTAGACTTTATTATTTTATTTAACAACAACAACAACAACAAAAGTTTATTGAAAAGATTTCTTCATTTAACTCAGTGACTGAAGTACATAAATTCTCTTCGTCAAGCCGGAAAGCTTCAAATGCCTGGAATTCAATTCCGCTGCTCCCTGAAAAAAATTTACCAATCAAAAATTAAATTTAATAAATAAGGGATTTTTAATCAATGCATAAAAAATTCACATTTTTCAAAGTTACATAATTTTTATTTAAATTACTCAATTCATTTATTGGTATATTTAAATCGAATCATAAAAAAAACTCGGCTGTTCGAGCCTCGTCAGGGGGAGACCCCCTGAACCCCCTAATGTTTTAGTTTCATTATTGCAGTATTAAAAGATATTAATTGACTATGTCATTTTATCTCTCTTCTTTCGTGTGTTTCGCCTGGTAACCCTATGTTGAAATTTTTATGAGTGTAAGCTATTGATAGAAAAATACATGTGATGCATATTCTACAGCTTACGAAATAGTGTAACAATAGATTGATGCTGCTGTGAACTAATAGTATTTAAATACATGCAAAATTATATCACATTTTTATGTCACTTTTTTGGGGCACATTTTTCGGACAATTTTCAATAAAGGGGGGGGGGGGGTGAGAGATAAAATGACATAGTCATTAATAAAAGTTATTAAATCTGTCACGCAAATTCAACTTCCACAAACTTTGAGAAATTCTCATTTAAATATTTTAAGGGCGTCGTAACGGCATAATTTACGTTTAAGTGGATAACAGATTAAACTACAAGAACTAGATATTTATAAACATATAGATTTAATATCTAGGAACTGATATTTCCGACAAGCAACAAATAAACATTTACGTAATTTAGCTTATACGATATAGGTTGTCAACCCTTATTTGGGTAATTACGTTCAAAAAAAAAAAAAAAAAAAAAAAAAAAAAAGAAAACAAAAGAGAAAATCTGAAAGTGTTTCAGATTTTTAATACGCACTATAGTGCTACATATTAAAAGCTTATCATAATTTATGCGTCGTCCCTATTTTTCTTCCTTATTCTATTAAGTTGTATAATCTTCCTTATTCTATTAAGTGTATCATTATTCATGAACGTGCCGTATTTTGCTTCCTTCTTTCATAAAACAAAACCTATATTTGGAATCGAAATCTATCTTAAAATCGCCTACTAAAACTATTTTGCAATCTTCGCCAAGTATATTACAACTATACTTCACCGTTTTAAATATTGGTTGGCATCCTAATCCATGAGTGTGCCGTGTTTGTCTTTCTTGGGTTGATTCCTACTTTAACGCCCCGAATCTCGCCAAAGTGTCTATCATTAAATATATGCAGTAACTATGACGATTTTATATATTTATGTGGAAAAAGTAATTTAGAATTAATATAGCGATTTGGAACAACCGGTCTGTACAGCATTTCGTTACATTTTTATTTATTTTATGTTGCCAATGAATGTAGTTTTAATAATTAAATGTCTTCAAATTGCTTAACTGGTGCGTTTATCGCTCATTTGTTCACTTTAGTTTTCATCTAGTTCTTTTGGGAGCATTGAAACTTGTGCATAACTCCTAGAGACCCATGGCTGCTAAGTTCACCAAAGTACGGGGAATTTTTTGGCATGCAGCATAACTTGTTCTTTTACAGGGACACTCAAAAGAAATCTAGCACATGACGCTGTATGGACATCTCTGTAACTACTGAACAGATATATTCTAAAGATCTTTTCACTGAAAGCTACACTATTCCTGAGTAACATAAGCTAAAATTCATGTATGTAGCATAATTTACTGGAACTTTCAAAATAATTCATAAACATTGTCGTAACTTTCTATATTCACCAGACAAATTTATTCAAATTTTATTAAACTCCATTCAAATTTTTGAACAGTGCAGTTATACACCTTTAGTTATATATCTTCATATAAAGTGAATTCAATGTTAAAAATTTTTGAAGGCCCCCCAGGGCCCCAAACATGGTCCTTAACGCTAGTTTACGCAATTTCGAAGCATTGGCACAGCTGCCTCTGACTTCGCACATGACAACTATTGGCATGGAGATGTAGTTTCAACATAGTAGTATCATATTTTCATATGAAAAGATATATTTTTTGAAAGCATCACCGTTTTCAAGAAAAATTTAACACAGTAATCAAAAAATATATATTTTCATAATATGAAACTACTGTGTTGAAACTACATCTCCATGCCAATAGCTCTTATGTGCGAAGTCAGAGCCAGCTGTACCTATGCTTCGAAATTGCATAAATTAGCACTAAGGACCATGTTTGGGTCCCCGTACCGGTTGGTCCTTGGTGCTTTCAAAAATTTTTAACATTGGATTCACTTTATATGAAGATATATAACTGCACTGTTCAAAAATGTGAATGGAGTTTAATAAAATTTGAATAAATTTGAGTGGCGAATGGAAACAGTTAAGCCAATGTTTACGAATCATTTTGAGTGTTCCTGTAAATTATGCTACATACGTGAATTTTAGCCTATGTTACTCAGGAATAGTGCAGCTTTCAGTGAAAAGATCTTTAGAATCACTGTTCAAAAATTTGAATGGAGATTAATAAAATTTGATTAAATTTGTGTGGCGAATGGAAACAGTTACTACAATGTTTTCGAATTATTTTCAGTAATCCTGTAAATTATGCTACATGCGTGAATTTTAGCCTATGTTCCTCAGGAATAGTGTAACTTTCAGTGAAAATACCTTTAGAATCGATTCAGTAGTTACAGAGATGTCCATATAGCGTCATGTGCTAGAATCCTTTTGAGTGTCCCTGTAAAAGAACTAGTTATGCTGCATGCTGAAAGGTAGCTTATAATACTTAGGAATAGTGTAGCTTTCTATCAGTAAAAAATTTTTTCGAATCGGTTCAGTAGTTACAGAGATCCCCATTCAGCGTAATGTAATTCTTATGAGGGCCCCTGTAAAAGAACTATTCGTGATATATGGAGTATATATTTGTGATATATGCAGAATAGGTTAATTTTCAATGCTGCTACAGTCGATTAAACTTCTAAAAATAACGCCGAAATGCCCTATGCGTGCAAGTGGAATGTTCCAAATAGGGAGGTATTTTTGTGGGGTTTTCTTTGAAACAGTTGTACCTTCAAAAAATGTTTTTTCATAATATCAAACTACTATGTTGTTACATCTCCATTTCAATAGTTATCCTGTGGGAAGTCGGCTTCAGCAGTAGCAATGCTTCGAAATTGCGTAAATTAGCGCTAAGGGCCATGTTTGGGGCCTTAAAAATTTTTAACATTGGATTCACTTTATATCAAGATATATAACTGCACTGTGCAAAAATTTTTTCTGTATCACGTCACAGCCAAGATTTAAAGCATTCTTAAAACTGTATTTTTTATGAAATTGGGGGTATTTTTTGGGGGGGGGGGCTAATTTGGGGCTCTGACAATTTTCGAATGAATTTTCAATTTGAGATGTTAATATACAAGGTATATTATAGGATAAAATGAAAAAATTCTCTGAAGCACCTCTGAGCGGGGCCATCGCTAAGCAACGGGCCTGCTTATGAGTTGCCATCCCTAAAAATGAGTTTATCATTGAGGCCTGTTTTCCCCGGTCACAGTATTCTATTTTATTATTCTAAGTATTATAAATGTTATATTATTTTATTATTTTAAAACAATTTTTTTATACTTTTGTCGTACTAAAGAACTTTAGATGTAGGTAATCGTTTTGTGTATCTTGCGCCATTTTCTTTCATGAAAATTTATCCTAAAATTCGAACATTTTGCTCTGAATGTAAAGGTAAGTGAACGCTTATAATGTATTTAGAAATTCTAAAAATATGTATGTAAATCATGTTTAGTGAATAATTACTCGTGTGTTATTTATAAATAAATTATTTTAATCGGAAATCGTATTACTTGAGTAGTTTTTATTCTTGTAAATAAGCACGACGTTGTGATACTATTTAGACAATTTAATTTTGCCAGTTGAAAATGTTATTTATCAGTTATATATGCCTTGATTATGTGATTAAGACTTACATCTGGTACAGTGCAGAAATACAGTAAATTAAAAATTATTGATTTTTGCCCGTTTATACAGAAACTTCAAATGTAGTTAATATTTTGTACAAGCGTTCATTATGCTTGCTCAATTCCTAAGTTCGATTGAGAAAGCGACAAAAGAATAATATATACTACATGAAATGTCTTTATTAAAGAATAATTAATTCAGGGATCGCGCTATAGAGCGTATTTTATCAATTTTCTCCAATATACAGGGTATCCCGAAAACACTGAAATGCGCTTTAATACATCATCTGTTAAAGATTAATTTTAATTATTTAAAATAACGTAGAAAATACGACTACGTTCATGAAATATTCATTATAAAAATTTCTTTCTCATTTGTGTATTAGTTATTTTAAAGTATGTTAAATATCCACTTGTGAAACTTAAATAAGCAATCGTGAATCATGAGAGTTAGCGCTACTTTATTTTTCTTTCAAATTATATCCATCTATTTTCTTAATGTCAATGTGTATCATAGCAAACAAATCAATCATGAGTTCGTACTTGAATTAGTAACACAATGACTACTTAAAACTACATTAAATAACGCTTGAAAGCACTGGGAAGCTTAAGAAATGCCTGATGTATACGTGAAGACTCTAGCATCCGTAGGCCTCTTTGGATGGCTCATCAAAATACACGCGCAGGCCCGTTACTAATTGCGAAGTAATTATTCTAAATTAATTGGCTCTAAATTAATTGGAAGTTACTCATCTGAGGTACTTTGACCATACGCCGTCGAAATTCGAGGACAGTCCCTAAATATTGATCTTTTTTTCATTTTGTCCTCAAAAATACTTCTTGGGGATACGAAAAGTCCCCAAATTTAAAGATTTGTACATTTTCCCTGAAAGTTTCGGTTTAGTTTATTTCTCTCGGAAAAAAGTGAAGAAATAAAAAATAAAACTAAAAGCGCCTTCTACTCAGACAAACAATGAAAATCGATCTCTGAAAACCTTTGTTATCATTGTGGGTGGAGCGTGTACAGAGATACAATAAAGTATTCGACTGTGCGCCGAATTTCCCATTTCAGTTTTCTTAATGATAGTTAATCACTTTTCATTAAGAATCATGGTTTAAATATGAAATTGACGTTCGAAATTTTTCTTGCACTCGAATACTTTGTTTAGAGGGTGTACAATGTTCCACGAAAAGTTATCACAAAATGAGTCAATTTAAAAAGCATGTCTTCTGAAAAATACAAATACTATGCGAAGAGTTAAATTTTGAATAAATTGCAATATTTCAACATGATGTTCCCTTCATATTTCTGGTTTAAATAAATATTTATAAATGAATGAAATACTGCCATTAATTTATTAAAAATAAGAATACATAGTTGATATAAAAAGCTATTAGAGTTCATTTTTAAGTATCAAAGTCAAGATTTCATTAGATCAAGTACGTGTACACTGGTATACATGATAATATGTTGTGTCCTCGAATATGTATGTCCCCCAAAATATTTTCTTGTGTCCTCAAGTTTTTCTTGGATTCGAGGACAATGCTTGATTTGTCCCCAAAATACTGTTTAAAAATATGGTCGCCTTACCCATAACTCCAAAACTAAAAGAGACAAATCAAAAATATTCCAGATTTGTTCTTTCCTTGGGTAAGGCATCACAATAAAAGAAAATCATGAAATTCTGGGATGGTGATGGGAACTTTTTAACACGATTTTATTAGCTTCACCTGCATGTATGTTTGTATGTTTGTAACCGACTCCTTTAGACTCGATTTTGACCCACTTTAAACGGATAGATTTAATTCAAACTTTGTACATTTATCAAGAACCGGTGACAATACAATAATCTTATCCTATACAATAAGATTATCCTGATCAGGATCGCCAGGATTAAATAATTTCCTCATTTCTTATCCTGATTGAAAGTAGAACACTTCCAAACATTACAATCTTAAGAAAACCCTTTCTGTGGCCGTGATCGTATAGTGGTTAGTACATTGCGTTGTGGCCGCAATAATCCAGGTTCGAATCCTGGTCACAACAACATTTTTTTTTTTTTTTTTTTTTTTACAAAATATCGTCATCCATCACATTATGGAAGAGTTGAGTACAAGAACATGTTAAGGCCATTCTTTTTAATACACTTTTATTTGTTGATTAGAGACCTATTTTCCCTTTTTAGTGAGGAAGGTAGCATTTAACTGCAGGTTGATTTTGGTGCACAGCAGGGGCGTAGCCGGAGGGGGTGGTCAGGGGGCTTCTCCCCTCCCCGAAATGGGGCCCTTTACTTAGCTTACAATTGAACATTAGTTTTAAATTTGATACCCAGCTCACCAATAAAATCCTGGCTACGCCACTGGTGCACAATGAAAATAAATTATCTCTTTGTACTTTCCAACTTAGTGCTCCTTTGTGTCTTAGAGAGGTATCGAAAATTAAAAATAAATTTTAAATACATACAGTTAAAAATAACTAAAAAACACGCTTTTATAGCAAATCAAACTAAAAAGTGAAAAATAAATATATAGTTTAAAAACCAAAAAACACGCTTTAGTGATAAATTGAACTAACTAAAAGACGAAAAATAATTCTTAATATAGAAATAAATTAATGAACGAAAACTAATATTGTGAAAAAAGCGTGGGGTGCTCCATATATCAGTTCTTGAGAATATTCGATCGGTACGATTAGTACAAAAATGATACAAAAAATATAGCACAAAGCACCCCACGCTTTTTTCACAATAATATTAGTTTTCGTTCATTAATTTATTTCTATATTAAGAATTATTTTTCGCCTTTCAGTTAATTCAATTATCACTAAAGCATGTTTTTTGGTTTTTTAAACTATATATTTATTTCTATTGACCTGCCCGATTTGCTTTTGCAACAGCTCTTAATAGGTCTGCTGTTTGTACAAAGCTGCATGCATTCAATATTAGTAGTTTTCACTGCACTGGTAACTTAATTGCTGGCTATTAACTGAATGAACTTTTGAGGTCATTAATAACCAACCCCCCAACCCACCCACAACCCACCCCCCCCAACCCCCCCCCACCCACACACCACCACCCACCCCAACCCCCCACCAACACCAACACACCCACACCCCACACCCAACCCCCCAAACACCCCCACCCAACCCAACACCCCCACCACACCAAACCCACAACACCCACCCCACAACACAACCACACCCACCCACCCCCCAACACACCCACAACCACACCCACAACAAACACACCACCCCCACCACCCACCAACACACCACCCCCCCACCCCACCCCACACCCCAAACAACAACACACCCACAACCACCCCCCCAACACCCCCACCCCACCCCACAAACCCACCACCCACCCCACCCAACCCCAAACCAACCCCCCCACCACCCAAACCCCCACACCAAACCACCCACCCCAACCAACCCCCCACCCACAACCACCCCCACAACCCCACCACCAACCCCCCAACAAACCCAACACCACCACCACACCACCAAACCCACCACACCCCACACCCCACCAACCCACCACCACACCCCACCAACACCCCACCACCCACCACAAACACCCACCCCACACCACAACCAAACCCCACCCCACCACCCACACCCCCAACACCCAAACCCACCCAACCACCAACCCAACCAACAACACCCACAACCCACCACCACACCCACCAACCACCCCCCACCCAACCACACCCCACCCAACACCCCAACCCCACACCACACCCACCCACACCCCCCCCACCCCCCAACCCCACCACCCACCCCCACAACACACCCACCCACCCCCACCCACAACCACCCCCACCCCACCCCACCCACAACCCACCAACACCCCACCACAACACCCCCACACCACACCAACACACCAACCCCCAACCACCCACACCCAACACACCACCCCCAAACCAACCCACCACACCCCCACACCAACACACCAACCCACACCCAACCACACACCCCACAACACACCCACCACCACACACCCAACCCCACCCACCCCACCCCACACAACCCCACACACCAACCACCCACACCACAACAAACCCACCCCACACCCCCACAACACAACACCCCACCACACAACCCCACCACAACCACCACCCCCACCACAACACACCACCCCACCCCACAACACCCACCACAAAACCACACCCAACCACCAACCCCACACCAAACCACCCACCCCACCAACCCCACCAACCCCACCCACAACACACACACCCCCCCAACACCCCACACCCACCACAACCCCCCCCACCACCACCCCAACACAACAACCCCAACCACAACCCAAACAACACCCAACAACCCCACACACACAACACCAACCCACCACACCACCACAACCCCACACCCACCCACACACACCCCACCCACCACCACCACACCCCCCACCCACCCACAACCCACCCCACCCAACCCACCACACCAACACCACCCAACACACAACCCACACACACCCCCAACCCCACCACACACAACCCCACCCACACCCCAACACCACACACCCCACCCACCACCACAACCCACCACACCCACACCACACCCAACACCACACCCCACCACCCAAACCCCACACACCAACCCCAAACCACACCACCCCACACCAACCCACCCAACACCACAACCCACCCACCCCACAACCCCCACACCCACAACACACCAACCCCACCACCCACACCCCACACCCCACCACCCACACCAACCACCAAACCCACCCCCCACAAACAACCACACCCCACACCACACCCCAACACCCCACCCCACCCCCACAAACACACCCCAAACCCAACCACCCACAACCCACACCACCCCAACACCACCAACACACCCCCACAACCCCACCAACAACCCCACCAACACCAAACACCCCAACCAACCCACCCCCAACCAACCACACACCCCACAACAACCCACACCACACCACAACAACCCCACAACACACACCACCCAACACCACCACCCCACAACAACACCAACACCCAACCCACACCCAACCCACCAACACCCCACCACCCAACACCAACCACCCAAACCCCCACCCAACCACACAACCACCAAACCCCCCCCAACCCCACCAACCCACCACACACCCAACCACCCCCCACAAACCCCCCACCAACCCCAACCCCCAACCACCACACCCCAACCACCCACAACCCCCACACCCAAACACCAACCCACCCACCCCACCCCACCCACCCCCCAACAAACCCCACCCCCACCCACCCACCACACACCCCAACACACACCCAACCACCCAACACACCACCCACCCAAACCACACCACCCCACACAACCCACCACCCCCCACACCCAACACCACACCCACAACCAACCCCACCACACCAACCCCCCCACCCAACACCCACCCCCAACCACCCACACCACCCAACCCACACCCACCCACCCCACCACCCCCCCCACCCACCACCCCACACCCCCCACACCCACCACCACCCACCCCACACCACCCCCCACCCCACACCCCCCCCACCCCCACCACCAACACCCCAACCACCCACCCCACCCCCACACCACCACCCCCCAACCCCCCACAACACCAACCCCCCACCACCCCCAACCCACACCACCCCCCCAAACACAACCCAACACCCACACCCCCCCAACACACCCCCACACACCCCCACAACCCCCACCCCACACCCCCCAACCAACCAACCAACCCACCACCCACCACCCCACACCACCCCCCCACCAACCACACCCAACCCCCACCCACACCACCCCACCCCCCACACCACCAACCCCACCCCCACCCAACCCACCACCAAACCACCCCACCAACCCCCCCACACCCCACCACCCCACCCCCAACCCCAACCACCCCACCCCACCCACACCCACCCAACCCCACCCCACCCACACCCCACCCACCACCCACCCCCACCCAACACCCCACACACACCCAACACCCCACCCACCCCCACAACACCACACCACCACCCCCACCACCACCACCCCACAACACCACAACACCCCCCACCCCAACCAACCCACCCCACCCCCAACCAACACCACCCACACCACACCACCACCCCACCACCACCCACACAACCACCCCACACCCCACAACACCCAACCCCCACCACCCCCCCCACACCCCCAACCACCACACCCCACCCCCAACCCCACCACACACCCACCCCACCACACACACCCCCACCCCCAACCACACCACCACCAACCCCACCCACACCACCAACCCCCCACACAACCCCACCCACCACCACACCCACACCAACACCACACCCCCACCCCACCAACCCACCCCACCCCCCAACCACCCCCACACACCCACCCACCCAACACCACAACCCCACCCACACAACCCCACAACCACCAACCACCCACCCCCAACACCCCAACCACCCCAACACACCCACCCAACACACCAACCCCAAACACCACACCACCCCCACCACCACCCCACCCACCCCCACACAACCCCACCACCCACCAACCCCCACACAACACCCCACCCACCCACCCACAAACCCACACCCCCCACCACCACCAACACCACCCACCCCACCCACACCACACCACCCCCCACCCACCCCACAACCCCACCCCCCAACCACCCACCACCCCACACCCCACAACCCCCCCACCACACCCACACACCCACCCAACACACCACCCCCACACAACCACACCACAACACCCCACCCACCCAACCCACCACACCACCCCACCCACCACACACCCCCCACACCCACCACCACACCACCCACACCCCCCACACCCACCCCACACCACACCCACCCCACCCACACCCCACACCAAACCCACCCCCACCCCAACCACACACCCCACCAACACCCACCCCACAACCCCACAACCACCCACCCACCACAACACCACCCCACCCACCCCCCACCCCACAACCCCCACCCACCCACACACCCACCCCCACACCACCCCACAACCCACCCACCCACCCCACCAAACCCCCACACACCACACCCACACCACACCCAACCCCCCAACCCACCACCAACAACCCACCCAACCCCAACACCACCCCACACCACCCCACAACACCCCCCACCACCACCAACCACACCCCCCACCACACACACCCCACCACACCCACAACACCCACCCCCACCCAACACCCCACACCCCAACCCCCCACCCCACCCACCAACACAACACCACCCCACCAAACCCACACCCCACCCCCACCACCCACACCACCCCCAACCACCCACACCCCACCAACCCACCCACCACCCCCACCAACCAACCCCCCCACCACCCCACCCCCACACCCCCACCCACCCCCAACCCCCACACCAACCCACCACACCCCACCACCCCCAACACCCACCACCCCCACCCCCAACACCCCCACACCCCACCACACACCCACACAACCCACCCACACACCCAACCCCCACCCCCAACACCCCCCACCCACACCACCAACCACCACAACCCACCCCACCCCACCCCACACCCAACACCACCCCCACCCCCACAACACACCACCCCACAAACCACCCCCACCCACCCCCACCAACCACAACACCACCCACACCCACCCCAACCCCACCCCCCAACCCAACCCACCAACCACACCCCACCACAACCCCAACACCCCACCCACACCCCAACCCCACAACCACCCACCCACCACCACCACCACCCCACCCCCAACCCACACCCCCACAAACACCACCACCAACACCAAACCCCCAACCACACCCCCACCCAACCACAAACACCACACAACCCCACCCCACCACCCCCACACCCCCCCACCACAACCACCCACCACCCCCCCCAACACACCCACACCACACCCCACCACACCCACCAACACCACACCCCAACAACCAAACAACCCCCAAACACACCACCACACCCCACCCAACCCACCACACCCCACAACCACCCCCAAACACCCCACCCACACCCACACCCACCCACCCCACCACCCCACCACCACAACAACAACCCACCCACACACCAACACACAACCCCACACACCACACCCACCAACACCCAACACCACCCCAACCCACACCCACACAACCCCACCACAACACACCACCAACCACACACCAACCAAACACCACCCACCCCAACCCCCCCACACCCACCCCCACCACCACCCACACCCACCCCCACCCCCACACCACCAACCACCCCCCACCACACCACCCACACACCCCACCAACCACCCACACACAACCCACACCCCCAACCACCAACACCAACACCCCCACCACCCCCCAACACCACCACACAACCCACACCACACCCCACCACACCCCAAACCACCCCCACCACCAACCCCCACAACACCAACCACCCACCAACCACACAACACCCCACACCCCCCACAACACACACCCAACCCACCAACCCCACAACACCCCACCCAACACCCCCACCACCCCACCACCCACCCCAAACCACCCCAACCCCACCACACCCACCAACCACCCCACCCAACCCACACCCCAACCCACCAACCACCACCCCCACACACCAACACCCCCACCCACCAACCACCCCCAACACCAACCCACACCCCACCCCACACCCCCCACCAACCCCACCCCAACCACCCACCCAACACCCACCACAACCACCAACCACCCAACCACCCACACCCCAACACAACCACACCCCCACCACCCAACCCCCACAACACCCCCACCACACAACACACCCCAACCCACACCACCACCCCCCACACACCCCCAACAACCCACACCCCAACCCACAACACCCCACACCCACCACACCCCACCCACCAACCCACACACCACACCCCACCCAACCACCCACACCACACCCCACACCACCACCACAACACCCCCACCACACCCCACCACACACCCCCACCCCAACCACACACCACCACCCACCCACCCCACCCACCACACACACCTCCACACACACCCCCCACAAACCTAAACAAACACCACCACCCCCCACCCAACCACCACCCACACCACACACCAACACACCACAACACCCCCCCCCCACACCCAACCACCCACCCCACACCCCAACCCAACATCCACCCAACCAACCCCCCCCAACCCCACAACCCACCACAACCCCACCCACCCCACCCACCACAAACCCCACCACACCCCAAAAACCACCTCACCACACCCCCCCCCACACCCCCCACCCAACCCCACAAACCCCAAACACCACCCACAACACACACCACCACAACCCCCACCCCAACAACCCACACCCAACCAACACCCACACAACCACCAACACCCAAACAACCAACACACCCCACACCACCCACCACATCACCCCCAAAAACCACACCACACCACAACACCACACCCCACCAACACACCCACAACAACACCACCAA